>VMBQ01000696.1:93375-167903 GCA_007657795.1 Dreissena rostriformis | reverse complement strand
ATCACCCTCCATCTCTTTCCCCCTAGGATTCCATATTCATTTACATGTTGAATTCCAATTGGCCTTTGTCGGGCATTGCTTTCATATTAAACTCTTGTTGCAACTTCTGCCCGCCAATCCCTGACCCCATATATCTCAAACAGTATAAAGAAATCTTTTCGTACCATTTGGAAAGTTTAAAACTTGTTTTAAGTTGTTTTAGTTCTTTGATTGGATGAGTTCTGACTAAAGAAATTATCTAAATAATGTTCAAAAGTTTCTTTTGACTGCTCCTGATGTTACCGTGGAATACCTTTCCCAAAAATCAACAGTAGTAACACTTTTTGGAAGAGTATATTTTGTGCCACAACATACAATGTCATTATATGTTATAACTTTAATTAAATATGTTTCAATATGTTTTATGTTTAACATTCTGAAATTTACAAGGTTAATTACAACTAACATTTTCAAGATGAAACAACTAGAAATATAGGCTTTTACACTATATTGTATAACAATCTATTATTTCTATGATTGTAATACAATTTGTGTTTAATATACAATCTTGTAGCTTGAGGTTAAAGTTATTTGTAGTATATGGACTGTAAACTATTAATCTGTGTCATTAATTTTATGTGGTAATTAACTTCTGTAAATTTATGAAGATTCATTTTAAAAAAAAACATTTGCAAAACATGCACAACTTTATTAAGTGTAATAAATACTTAATGCATATTTAATCTGTTTGATAATTCATTAACATTCTTTATCATGAAATTTTTCCATTTTTTCTCAATAAAAATACTCTTCTTGGAAGGAATTCTAAATTAAACATATTAAATAAGAAAATATGTTACTAAAACAAGAAGATATATTATAATTGTAAGAAATAATATCATTCATATTTAATCTATTGGAGTCAAATTTAAACACAATAACACAGCTTTCAATAAGAATTTGTTAAGGAGGCTGCATTGTAATTGAAATGCAGAATCTTATAGGCACGCTAGTGAGTCAGCATTTTTTTTAAATAAAATTAAGGCAAGAATTATTTGGTAATAAACAAGTTGAATGAAACATTTTTAACAGTTTTTATCTTGCTTGCATTTGTATGCATTTTAAGTAATTTGCTTCAAGTGGTATGCTTTTTCACAAAAATACATGTACAATAATTGCCCAATCATAATTCTTAGAAACAAGGATAATAAACAATGAAAATTCATGCAAAAAACAATCCATTTAAATTGTTACTTATTAAAGTGTTAGTAATTTGTAGCACTTGCAAGAAGACGCACATTTTGTAATGTGTGTTTAACATACCGGTATATTTTGTTTGATAGATTGCTTAACATCAAAAGAAGGCAATACAATTTGTTTTAATGTGTAATAGATTAACATTCTCAATGTAAAATATAGTGTAAATTTTCAATTAGCTTAGTGGCATAGGCTGAAAAATGACTGATGCTCTTGTCACCACAAAGTGAGCACAAATCAAAGGGTTTTCTTATACATGTAAAAGAACTCTTTACAACCATCTTTCATATCTAGGTAATTCATAATATACACAAAGACTTACCTTTTTTTAAAGAAAACCTGACCAATATTGACAATGAATGTGTTGAAGAATTTCATAAACACAAATGCCATTTTCAAGGCGTTTTATTGGGATACGAATCTTTTTAAAGTGTTGGGGTTATTAACGTCTTAGCAGGACAGGGATAAATTACTAAATTATAACCACCATTCGAGATTTAAATTTACATTAAAATACACATATACAACAATGGTTCTGTAAATCTGGCAAAAGCTGGAAATCTTAATTAACACACTGTCAGTATTTATTTATTTTTTTATTATTTAAATGTATATATATACAGCACAAATACACCCTATTGCTTTTTCCAAATTTTATTGATGATGGCTACAGGATTTCTTGCTGGGCAAACACCACTTCTGAGCGGTCAAATCGGTCACCGGCCTCCCCTTATTGAAAACGCTGAATCAGTATCATTTACTTTGGTGGCGCTTTTTTTGCTTTTATGTATTGCATTGTAAACTGCAAAAATCAGCTGCCTTGATTGACATGGTCCTGCTGAAGTTTTCTTTTAAGAAATATTTTTGGTTTATTGTTTCCTATCTTATTTCAGATACTTCATCAGTTTCTTCGTCCAGTACATCACCATCTACTACCACATCCGCCAGTACATCTTCAGTTTCCTATATTATTTCAGTTACTTTATCAGTTACTTCATTCAGTACATCACCATCTACTACCACATTTGCCAGTACATTTCCTATCTTATTTCAGATACTTCATCAGTTACTTCATCAGTTACTTCGTCCAGTACAGCACCATCTACTACCACATCCGCCAGTATATCTTCAGTTTTCTATCGTATTTCAGTTGCTTCATCAGTTACTTCATTCAGTACATCACCATCTACTACCACATCCGCCAGTACATTTCCTATCTTATTTCAGATACTTCATCAGTTACTTCATTCAGTACATCACCATCTACTACCACATCCGCCAGTACATTTCCTATCTTATTTCAGATACTTCATCAGTTACTTCATTCAGTACATCACCATCTACTACCACATCCGCCAGTACATTTCCTATCTTATTTCAGATACTTCATCAGTTACTTCATTCAGTACATCACCATCTACTACCACATCCGCCAGTACATTTCCTATCTTATTTCAGATACTTCATCAGTTACTTCATTCAGTACATCACCATCTACTACCACATCCGCCAGTACATTTCCTATCTTATTTCAGATACTTCATCAGTTACTTCATTCAGTACATCACCATCTACTACCACATCCGCCAGTACATTTCCTATCTTATTTCAGATACTTCATCAGTTACTTCATTCAGTACATCACCATCTACTACCACATCCGCCAGTACATTTCCTATCTTATTTCAGATACTTCATCAGTTACTTCATTCAGTACATCACCATCTACTACCACATCCGCCAGTACATTTCCTATCTTATTTCAGATACTTCATCAGTTACTTCATTCAGTACATCACCATCTACTACCACATCCGCCAGTACATTTCCTATCTTATTTCAGATACTTCATCAGTTACTTCATTCAGTACATCACCATCTACTACCACATCCGCCAGTACATTTCCTATCTTATTTCAGATACTTCATCAGTTACTTCATTCAGTACATCACCATCTACTACCACATCCGCCAGTACATTTCCTATCTTATTTCAGATACTTCATCAGTTACTTCATTCAGTACATCACCATCTACTACCACATCCGCCAGTACATTTCCTATCTTATTTCAGATACTTCATCAGTTACTTCATTCAGTACATCACCATCTACTACCACATCCGCCAGTACATTTCCTATCTTATTTCAGATACTTCATCAGTTACTTCATTCAGTACATCACCATCTACTACCACATCCGCCAGTACATTTCCTATCTTATTTCAGATACTTCATCAGTTACTTCATTCAGTACATCACCATCTACTACCACATCCGCCAGTACATTTCCTATCTTATTTCAGATACTTCATCAGTTACTTCATTCAGTACATCACCATCTACTACCACATCCGCCAGTACATTTCCTATCTTATTTCAGATACTTCATCAGTTACTTCATTCAGTACATCACCATCTACTACCACATCCGCCAGTACATTTCCTATCTTATTTCAGATACTTCATCAGTTACTTCATTCAGTACATCACCATCTACTACCACATCCGCCAGTACATTTCCTATCTTATTTCAGATACTTCATCAGTTACTTCATTCAGTACATCACCATCTACTACCACATCCGCCAGTACATTTCCTATCTTATTTCAGATACTTCATCAGTTACTTCATTCAGTACATCACCATCTACTACCACATCCGCCAGTACATTTCCTATCTTATTTCAGATACTTCATCAGTTACTTCATTCAGTACATCACCATCTACTACCACATCCGCCAGTACATTTCCTATCTTATTTCAGATACTTCATCAGTTACTTCATTCAGTACATCACCATCTACTACCACATCCGCCAGTACATTTCCTATCTTATTTCAGATACTTCATCAGTTACTTCATTCAGTACATCACCATCTACTACCACATCCGCCAGTACATTTCCTATCTTATTTCAGATACTTCATCAGTTACTTCATTCAGTACATCACCATCTACTACCACATCCGCCAGTACATTTCCTATCTTATTTCAGATACTTCATCAGTTACTTCATTCAGTACATCACCATCTACTACCACATCCGCCAGTACATTTCCTATCTTATTTCAGATACTTCATCAGTTACTTCATTCAGTACATCACCATCTACTACCACATCCGCCAGTACATTTCCTATCTTATTTCAGATACTTCATCAGTTACTTCATTCAGTACATCACCATCTACTACCACATCCGCCAGTACATTTCCTATCTTATTTCAGATACTTCATCAGTTACTTCATTCAGTACATCACCATCTACTACCACATCCGCCAGTACATTTCCTATCTTATTTCAGATACTTCATCAGTTACTTCATTCAGTACATCACCATCTACTACCACATCCGCCAGTACATTTCNTATGGCCCTTTGAAATTTTCCATTGTACATATAGTGCAATTCTTGTCCGAGCTATTTCTCAGCAACTTATTACGGGAATTCATGAAACTTTATGGGAAGCTTCACTACCAACAGGAGATGTGCATATTATTTTGTCAAAAGTTATGCCCCTCAAGACGTTTCCTTTTATCTGAATATATATTGCAATATTGTGACAAAAACAAAACTTTGGGGAGCATCACCCGTCTCCGACGGTTTCTTGTTTGTTATTGTTTAAGAAATGATCCCAAAAAGTTAATTTGATGATTCAGTTTCACTGAATTTTTCATTTGACATTTGAGCATTTGCAATTCCTAGCTACTTTTACATGCAACTTTAGGTAGACTATTATGATAACAAACAATGTAATTTGTTAAATAAAACAAACATTAATTTTTTTCACAGTAAAATCAATTTTTAATGAGGCAATTATGAATGCATTATTATTTCTATTGCACTTAGTATACTGCTTTTTTTGAAAGGACTAATTGCATAATTGTAAACAATTTTGTGAAATAAAGCAGTTAATTGATTTTTTCAAAGTTTAATGTTTTATTCTTGCTTATAACTTATAATAATATGATATCGTTGCAAACATAACCTTGATTATGATATATACTTGATTAATATGTCTCTCATTTGCTTCCATACCCATATGCCAAATTCCTGCATGTCAGTGTGTGAGTGGTTAACCAGTATTTGGCCTTCAATTAGATTGCATTTCATGCAATTTTCTACATAGCTACTTTACTTTAATTGAATAGTAAATTTAAATTGCAAATAAGTGAACGTTTTTTATGAACTTATAATTCCCTTGGGGCAGCGACCTTATCCATCAGTTATTTTTTCGTGCATAAATAATTTGTTTATAAAAAATGAATGCATGCATCTGTTCATAGAAATGGGCACCTGGGTTATATTTTTATAAAATTTTCTAAACTTCTTTTGAAATCTTGTCGAATATGTTTTATATATTTGAGCCTTGCTCTAGTAAAACGGGGCTTAATGCATTTGTGTAACGTATTGTCCCAGATAAGCCTGTGCAGTCCGCGCAGATTAGCAGTCCACACAGGCTTATCAGGGACGACACTTTTCGTTTCTGTACAAAATTTCAGTGGAGGCGGAAAGTGTCGTCCCAGATTAGTCTGTACAACTGCACAGGCCAATCTGGGACAACACTTTACGCACATGCTGTAAGTCCCATTTTCTTGAGTGAGGCTCATACTTCAGATGTTTACTACCGGTAAGTTCTAGGGACCTGGAACTCCAACCAATCACATGTCTCTGTTTCAGCGTGTTACCCCGGAGAGTTCCGCTGCGCCGATGGATCATGTATCCGAAACCAGTACGTCTGTGACGGGCGACCCCACTGTCCCGGTGCAGACGATGAGTACGAAAACTGCAGTAAGTTTTGCGAGAGCGTCACAATGGATAGTGTACGGTATTTTGTTAATGAATTCAGATGGTCACAGAGTTTTGTTAGTCCTCAACTGTTTTCCCAGGAGGGGACAAAAACTGCAGTTGTATTTTGCGATAGCATTTAAATTGGAATTTTATGTAGTTGTTAAGCATAATAAGTTGTTATCAACGGTATGTAGTCTTCTTTGCAATCAAATGTTTTAAGTTTATATTGCAAATAGAGTTGATGGACTATAATACAACACAAACTCTTGGTGAATTGCTGATGAAATTGCTTTGGCACTTCATGATCAATTTGAGGCTTTTAACACAATTCAGCTGAAAAGAATGTCAGTGTGCAGTTGAACAGATTAATGTATGGAAGCTCGCAAAGGTAAGAAGCTGAAATGGCAATAAAATCCACAATTAAAAGCTGTGTGCATTTGTTGGTAATCATAAATCTGCTTTGTGGAATTTAAATTGTGTGAAAATATGATGTATATTCCATATGGTACACAGTGGGTGGTAGAAGTCTACCTTGCATACTTATTACTTACATTGTGCCGCAGTTAGGTTCATGATATATAGATGTATAATACAAACATTAATTTTGCCAATCGATGCATCATATTTGTTTAATAAAACTTCAGAGTATTTTAATTTACACGTTTCTTTGTATATTATTATTACCAACACTAATGTGATGTTTTTGATAGAAGCTGTGAGTTGTTATAGTTTTTTGTTTTATTGATAATTTTATGCAATAATTTGAGTTAATTTTAAAAAAAAGATAAGTATTGAAATTTTCAAGATAAACAAACAATTAAAAAATAGCTCTTTTTTCATGCGGCCTTATTTTCGAAAAACTTCACTGGCATAAATAACATCTAAATTATGTCGGGTCATTTTAACCTTATTTATGACTTGTGAAACATTTATTCGCTATAAGAACATTTTCTTGTGAAGGGCGCTTCAGTTGAAAGGCACTGATTCTTTGATAAAAACTGTTCACATAAGTTGAGTGACATTTGTGGTAACAAACTTGGTATGTAATGAATAAAAGGGAGCAATATCATATTTAACGTTTTGACGGTGTTATTTATAATAGTTTGAAATGAATTGTATAATTGCCTTGTTCATTTTAGGTCTTTAGCAGTTTGATTTGTATTGCAATTTAATTTAACCGAATTCACTTTGCGTAAATTATAGGCAATTATTATGCAATAGCAACCTTCTGATGTTGCTTTTGATTTAAAACCGTGTTCAATGTTGTTTTATTGAATAATTATAAAGTCTTGAGGAAAACTATTTAATGTAAATTTGTAGGCGTTGGCCAAAAAACTAATAATATGTGTCTATTAATATTTAGGGAATCATCAAGTTTGAAAGTAATAAAAGTAATAGAATGCATGTCATTTAGTTCATTTGAAATGATCGTTAAAAAAAAACGTCAATTATGAACAGAACATTATACAACACAAATGTGTCTTCTGATGCTACTATTCTGCTGTAGTTCTGCAGCTTATGATGATGATGCTGATGATTTTTGCATGACGATGATTTACATGATGATGATGGTGCTACTGCTCTGTTGCTGCTGCTGCTGCTGATGATGATGATGATTTTTGCATAATGATTATTAACATGATGACTATGATTATGATGATGATGATGATGATGCTGCTGCTGCTGATGATGATGATGCTTATGAAGATTCTACTGCTGCTGCTGCTGATGATGATGATGATGATGATTTTTGCATTATGATTATTAACATGATGATTGTGATGATGATGATGATGATGATGATAAGATGATGATGATGATGATGATGATGATGATGATGATGATGATGATGATGATGATGATGATGATGATTATGCTGATGATGATGATGATTATGAGGAGGAGGAGGAGCATGATGATGCTGATAAAGATTCTACTGCTGCTTCTGCTGCTGATGATGATGATGATTTTTGCATGATGATGATTTACATGATGAGATGATGCCACTGCTGCTGCTGATGATGATGATGTTGATTTCCTTACAGAGTGTTCAGCAGACCAGTTCCAATGTGCATTTAGTGGACAGTGCATCAGTTCCAACTTCCGCTGTGATAAGGTGGCTCAATGTGATGATCTCTCAGATGAAATCAACTGCACAAGTGAGTACCCCTTTTAGTTCGTGAAATCAACTGCACAAGTGAGTACCCCTTTAAATTTGTGAAATCAGCTGCACAAGTTAGTACCCCTTCTAGTTTGTGAAATCAACTGCACAAGTGAGTTCCCATTTTAGTTTGTAAATGAGCTGCCTTTCACAACCAATTGCAAGTTTGACAAGTGTTGCGCAATCATATTGCCTCAGTTTGACAAGTTTTGCGCAATCTTATTGCCTCAGTTTGACAATTGTTACGCAATCATATTGCCTCAGTTTGACAATGGTTGTGCAATGTATTGCCTCAGTTTCACAATTGTTGCGCAATGTATTGCCTCAGTTTGACAATTGTTGCGCAATCATATTGCCTCAGTTTGACAATTGTTGCGCAATCATATTGCCTCAGTTTCACAATTGTTGCGCAATCGTATTGCCTCAGTTTCACAATTGTTGCGCAATCATATTGCATCAGTTTCACAAATGTTGCGCAATCATATTGCCTCAGTTTCACAATTGTTGCGCAATCATATTGCCTCAAGTTAACAAATGTTGTGCAATCATTCTGCCTCTTGCAGGTTTTATCAGCATGTTAACAAAATTAGCTGAAAACTCTTTTAGACATTCAAGGGACATTATTTGCTTTATGATTATTTGTTTGTTTTAGTGTTTGTCATTAACAAAATTGTCTATGGTTTAAAAAAAAAGAAGTTCCCCTTTATAAAAAAAGATTGAAATTTAAAAAATATGAAAACTCACCAGTTATCAGTAGTCCCTTAATATAGCCATATGGTGTCATTTTCGCAAAAAAAGGCTTAAATAGCTTCTTTTTGGCTTTCAGGGAGCAATTTTATTAATAAGATCAAAAATGCCTAAGAGACCATGGTTTGTTTTCACAATCTGACCAGTCATCTATCCTATATTTTTTGCATAACCTTAACTTAGTTAGCTTACAGCATGCTCATTCATGGTGAGCTTTTGTGATCTCCCTCTGTTCATAGTGCCGTGTCCGTTGTCGACATTTTCCTTGTAAACCATAGAGGCCACATGTAATGCTGAATATTCATGAAACTTGTTCAGAACACTTGTCCAAACTATATCTCGGCCGTGTTTGAAACTGGTTCATGTGGATTCAAAAACAAACTCCCTAGTTCAAATTAAAGAAAAAGCTTGTGAAACTCTAGAGGCTACATGTTATGTCCAATCATCATGAAACTTGGTCAGAACATTAATTTTGTCCAAATTCAAATTTGACCGAGTTTGAAACTGGATCTTGTGAGGTAAAAAGTAAATCACAAGGGCAAACTAAAGAAAAAGTTAATGAACACTCTAAATGCCACATCTTTTGCCAGATCTTCATGCAAATAGGCCTTTACATGTATGATATCTTGGCCGTGTTTGAAACTGCGTCAAATGTGGTCAAAAATTAGGTCACTTGAGGTTAAATTAAAAGAAAGAGCTTGTGAACACTCTGGAGGCAATATTTATTGCCTAATCTTGATGAAACTTGGTCAGAAGATTTTTCCCTATGATAACTAGCCCAAGTTTGAAACTGGGTCACATGGGGTAGAAAACTAGGTCACTAAGTCAAATGAAAGAAAACGCTTGTGAACAACCAAGAGGCCACGTTAAATTGCCTGTTGTCATGAAACTTGGTAAGAATATTTGTCCAAATAATATCTCATATAAGTTTGAAACTGTGTCCAATGGCATCAAACTTGAGGTCAATAGGTCAAAGTAAAGAAAAAGCTTGTGAACACTCTAGTCACGTTTGTTTGAGCAGTCTTCGTTAAATTTGCTTTAAACATTAGTTTCATGATTACCTAGACGAGTTCCTGTCCACAAAACATGACCACCATGAGGTATGTGGCCAAAGTCAATCCGTTTGAACACTCAAAATGTCATTTTTTCCCCATGACATCACAGTGAAACTTGCTAAGAACTTTTAAATAATTGAAAATATCGAGGCTGCGTTCGAAAATGATAGTTGGTTCAATCAGCTAGGCAGTCAGGTGTAGGGACAGTTTTCCTTAAAATGTATTGTGAAATCTTGAGAACACTACAAGCTCAGAACACTGAAATAACATGGGGTCTCAGGTGAGCGCCTTAGGGTCTTTTTTCCATTTGTTTGGTATTCCAGGTTGAGTTTTCCATTATTGTTTGCTCAATTTGATCATATTCTTTCAAGTATCTTTTAATTAGATAACATAAATTTAAGAAAGAATGTTAAATACATAATTGCAAGACAACTGTCATTGACCATCATTATTAAAATGGGAAATAACTGGTATATTGGAAAAACAAGTTAACAATGGTAAACCTTTTGCCAATCTACCTACCCTTATATGTTTGGCGATGAAAGCCGGTGCCTTTTTTTGGCCTTAATCAAGGCACCAAATAGGCATGGTAATGATGGTATATTAAACTTCAATCGATAACTGTATATTTATATGTTTATCTATTTAAATGTATGATAAATAAGGATACAAATAGTTACATGGCAACTATGTGATTGTATATTGTTTATGTATATTGTGTATTATTGTCCAGTGGCCTTTATTTACTTAAATAAAATTGTTTGGGTTAAAACAAAGATCTGCAGACTTCAGTGTTCCTCATTTCCATGTTTCAGATTGTTCAGGTTTCCAATGCAATTCTGGCCTCTGTCTATGGACCACATCTGTTCAATGCAACAACCACATCGACTGCCTCGACCTTTCAGACGAGCTCAATTGTAGTATGTATATTTGATATGTCTTAGAAAATATGACGCACGTAGTGTGAATATGGGTTGTATGCCATATGCAATCAGTATTCACTAATGCGACCACAATGTCATCTTTTGTATGACTTTATAAAAGACAGCATAGCTCCTGACAAGACTGTGCCACATAATTGCATAAGACCCATTTTCGCATGACGCAGCTCATATGATACTGTGTCAGTAGTATGTACTTCAAAAACTATTATTTGACATTGAAAATACTGGGAAAATCTCTATGGTTTAGCTGCAACATTTGAAGTATTTTTGATATTTTGATTTTGAAAAATATAATAAATAACCATTGGTCTGACGGACAAGACTGACACATTTTGCTTGGGACCGATATTTATGAACACAGAATCAATCAGATTGTCTGATGAATTTTTAATCATGTTTGAAACTCATGAATTAAGCTAACTATTATTGGAGCATTTGAAAACAGCTCAGCTATGTTTTGTTAAGGTCTACAATTTGTTGATGTCTGTGTTCTAAATAAATCTGAAATGTGTAACAGTTTGACTTCATCAGCGGGTGTCACCTATGACAACCTTTTTCATTGAAGTTCTTTTTATAACATGACCAATTTAAAAGCCCAGTTGGTCACGAAGAACATGCTGCAAACAGTTCAAGAGGTCGGTGCTAATAATAACATTAATAACTCTGAAACTTAAGCCATATAATCATAACACATGTGATCACAGCTTTATCATTACCTCTTGAGTTTATTAAAGTAACATTTAAAAAATCGGAAGTATTCTTTCAATGTCAGATCGTAGTTTTGTATTTATTGAAATAAATCATTTATAGTATTCCAATGTTCATGTAAATTATGTATCATTTATGATAATAGATGTTAAAAACAACGACAAATACGTTTGTTTTAAGGGATCGGGAAGAAGCTCTTGATTTAACGTTTAGGCCTTCCTTCTGTTTATATTCATAAGATTTTATAGGTCTGTCAAATTTCATTTAAGTCTGGCAAGTTTTAACAGGTTGTCGGACTAAAGTGACAATGTGTTTTGGCAATAGGGAAGTCTGCAATTTCTCAAAGGTCCTTCATTTTTTTGTGTTTCCTTTTTTTTTAAGACAATTTGTAAATTGATGTAATTGATATGAATTACATTATTTATGATTAAAAAACAAACTAATGCTGGTTTATTGATTTAACAAAATCCAGAGTTGTTTTTCCTTCATCTTGGACCCTGTGAATCATGAGGTATATTTGTCACATTTGAAATGATACAAAAATGCAGTGATTTACCCCCCCCCCTCTAAATTTGTGTGACATCAAACAAACTATTTGATTGCTATGAAAAATCATTTGATGATGTTGTATGAAAATAACTTTGGCAGAAACTTAGTTGTAACAGTCAACTAAAACTTTATGGACAATAAAATAAAGTCAATGGGTGCATTTACGATAAGACATTAAAAAATGTAAGTAAAACGTTGTAGGACAACTGATCAGGACAATATATTTGTTGGATTAGTTAGCATGATGTTTAAAAGGTTATGAATAATGTTTATGCTTATACGTATTTTGAAACGATAGAAAATAATAATAAGTTAACTGGAATTTCTGTCATAAAGGCAGTAATCCAGGGTTAGAAAGTACCACACTGCCCATGGTTTTCCACTCTCATTCTTTTAATATTTCTTGTACAGAGGATAGCCATACAAGTTTTCTCAGAAGTTCCAGGGTTTTATGACAAGTTTAAGGGGACATTCATTATTGGACCACTTGTAGTTTCCATCCATGGTTTAGATGGTGCATATTGATTGTGTCGTTTGGAATCTTAGCGAAGGAATGTCAGTTCCTTTAATTAGTATGGATTTAATGTATAACTTCAGTTTATTCTGGGATGCTTAAAGAAGCACACATATAACGATTTCTTGGGGTAAAGTTGACAAATTATGACTTAATGATCAGAGAAAAAACGAGCTTTCAATAAAATTGAGCCTTGTTCTGGGAAAACAGAGTTTAATGCATGTGGGTAAAGTGTCCTCCTAGATAAGCCTGTCAGTCCACACAGGCTAATCTGGGAAGACACTTTATGCTTTAATGGTATTCTTTTCATTTAAATTTTATTTTTAGTGAAAATCCAGTAAAGGCAGAAAGTGTAATCCCTGATTATTTTGCCTGTGTAAACTACACAGGCTTATCTGGGCGGAAACTTTACGCACATCCATTGGGCCGATTTTTCGATCAGCACAGTTCAATTATTTCCTTGTGTCAGATTTAAGACCAGGCTATCGGAGATGTGGCAACAATCTGACGGTGCCCCAGGACAGTTTCTGTAACCTTAAAGATGATTGCTTCGATAACAGCGATGAGACACACCCGGATTGCAAATACGAAGGTAAGAACCGCAGTTCCAAAAGAAGTAGAAACTTGTCATTATAATCTGTAAAATATAATTGGTTGTGCAAAAAGTTAGGACTTTGATTTTAACATTACAACCCTAAATTGTTTTGCTTTGTCGTCGGGCACTGATACATATTGTCATTTCTATGTGACAAAGAATTGGAAAAACACTTTTAAAGTTTATTTTTCAGATGATTAAATTGTAATAGCAAATGGTCATTTGGCATAAATTGCTAGTGTTCTAAAGTACTGTTTTGAGGATTCATTTGAAAGCAGTTTGAAATATGATAACATGTGTTTGATAGGACATACATATGTATGTNGTTCGTAAAACAATTCTGTTCTTGTTGATAGTGACCTCACAACTACTTTCTATTTCCTTTGTTTACTTCTGGGAGAGGTCAAATCTTTACATAACTGAATTCATTAGGCCCTGGTTTATGGATATGTAAAATTTCATTGGTTAATTATAAATAGAAATTTACATATGCTCAACAGGAAGTGGGGCATAAAGCACTTTCATTCTTTGAAAATGTGTAAGAAAAATGGCGGAGTACGATGAATGTTTTCTGATTATTCTGATTATTTAAAGTTTATGAAATGCAGATAAGATGGTAACACTATTAGATGACTTGGGACCGTTTTGGAAGATTGAATTAATTCCAAGAACTTAATATTTCAGTTTATCTTCATATTTTCATTTCAGTACATTTGTCGTCTGGCTTATCTGGCACACTGATGGTGGCCTCTGGTGACCTTCTACTTCCTGTTTGCAGTGACACCTGGACTGAAACCATGGCAACTGAAGTCTGCTCTCTACTAGGACTTGGGTAACATAATTTGAAATAAAATTATGATAGTGTTGGGTACAAATCCCATTGTTCAGCTCAATATCAATCAATATTAATAGAAGTTAGATATGAGTTTTGACTTTTTGTTGGCCCAATATATTAATGGTAGCATATGTAGCATTGGAAAATTAATAGTTTACCCTTATTGCTAAATTTGATTCTAAGTAAAGACATCACAGTTTTGTGCTATTCACATACTTCAACCTTTGAAAGCGGGAAGTGTTGTCCCTGATTAGTCTGTGCAGATTGCACATCATTATCTGGGATGACACTTTACGCACATGCATCAAGCCCAGTTTTCACTGGTTCTTATTTCAGACCCAGCAGTGGTAGCAGCCCCATCTCAACAGTTACAGCAGGGGTCTCTACGAGCCAGGATTTCATGGTGGCCAGTCCAGACCCCAGAACTCTCAACCACAATCACACCGTGCTCAGTAGGCTACGCAAGGAGTAGGTATTTTTAGAGTAAAAATAGTTTTTAATGTACGTCGCACCAATGAAAATTTCACAAAAATCAGATTGAAATTGGTGTATTAATAGCTGTATGGTTATTTCTATCATCTATACATATTTCATTGATTTCATTATCTATGTCCATATGCAAAAACATGTGCTACACCTTGTGTCAATGACAGACATTTATAATTTCTCTTTAAACTAACTCGTTTACAAATATATTTTAACCATTCAAAGTATTTTTGCTTAATTGCAATTGAATCTTGTTTTATTTATTTGCATCCATTTTATTGTTCGTTTTGTCATCAAATTGATTCCATACACATTGAAATAACACTTTGGTATTGTTTCATTTGTGTCAACTGTCAAAAAAACAAGGATACAATCAGAGCCATGTACATCATGTTCATGACCAACAAATGTCCTGACCATGGCCAATGTTTTCTATTGGTCGTTTTTTTTTCAAGTTTTTTGGCAAGTAATTAAATTATTTAAAAGAAAAATGACATTTATGCTTTAAAAATCAAAGAGAACAAATAACAAGAGACGTATTGCATTTCATTTGTGAGGAAATGGAATCTAAAAATCTGAAACCATAGTTTTTCCAGATTTGTTTCATTTGATGCCCATTTCATCTGCTTGTACTTTAACTTTCATGCAACAAAGGAAAGTAATAACAGGTCTGTATGCTTCCTCAAGTGCCTATGTTCAATGTATACATTTTCTTCCTTTACGTTATGTCATGAAAAAAAGTGTTCAATCGGTACTTACATTTCTGCCTTGTAGAGCTGTTTGAATACATATATGTATTCTACCATTCTTGAATGAGTTGGTATGCCCTGCGCCCTTGGTATTTTACTAAGCTTTCTCTGATGTTTTTTGTATATTGTTTATTTAAATTATAATATGCATGAAGTTGACTCGCTGTGCGAGTACTGTTCCAATGGTTTCCAGATTTAAATCTGCCATTTGTGCATTTTCTTGACATAATTATGGCTCTTGGCTAATAAATTTTGTATGGCGAAATCTTGAAGGGAACTTTCTGGTAAAATTATCTTTTTGTGAGCTTAATTCTGTAAACCTTAAATCCGACTTTTCTAGCGAAGCCCACATTTTCGGCTAGTCAAAAGCCCAAACAGAAATGTATGGGACATTTTCACAACAATGTAATTCTACTGTTAAGTTCGAATTTTGTGACTTTGAGAATCTTCAGTTCTATCCTTTTCTAAATTGTTTTATCTGGTATAAAAGGGACTTGTTCACAGATTTTGGCAGGTTTTGAAGTTTGTGATTAAATGCTTTTAATTGATAAAAGTAAGCGTTGGAACTTAAGAGCTCCAGTATAAAATAACACTGAAATTAAAGATAGAAAAAAAAAAGAAAATAAAGTTAACTGCACCTGGGCTCGTACCACTGACATTTATATTTAAAGTCATGTGCTTAAACCAATCAGCCATCTTTGCATATAAAAAATGTACTGTCATACTTTATATAAGCAATCCATGAAATGTCACAAAATATAACGAAAAAAATAGAACTCATCTAATTATTCAATCGTTTCTGGTTTGTAATGCTTTATAATTGTATCAATGTCTAATGATGATTATTCTTAAATGAAAATGTATTTTCAGTATGAGTCTATGTCATAAGTGTTCACTCACAAATGTACATGGTTATTTTTATTTTTTTTATATGTGACAAAAAGTTGGAAAATTGTAATTTAGTCAAACTGTGAACAAGTCCCTTTAAAGAAGAATGACATATAGGCAATATTATTAGGCATGCCGATAAACAAATAAACATTTAGTAACACAAACAGCATTTTTTTTGCAGAAAAAAATGTGTTTTAGTTCTATGTTTTAAAATGTAAAAAAATTTACACCAACTTGTTTCTTTAATTATGTGAGTAGTTTTTAGCACTCATTTATTTTTGAATTAAACTTTTTTTCGATTGTTTTTATGTTTTAATTCCAAATTGGCCAGGGTGAATGCTCATAAAGTTGTCAATGTTTTCATTGCAGGGTCTCCTGTCCTTCCAACAAAGTTGTCCAGATGGGATGTCGACAGAAAGGTATGACTCCCATTGAGATGGGTTTTTATGACCAAGTTGGGGCAAAAAATAGACTAATATGACTCCGATATAGGTACATTAGACTTAGTAAGTTGTTATACGCATAGACACTGACCTGTCAGCATCGTAAAACATCATTATAATTATAATAATGGTATTAATATAATGTTTAAGCATAGACACTTTTCCCTGTTTTAAGAAAGCTCTGAATGAACACTGTTTGCAAGGAGCATATTCAAATTTCATAGTAACATAATTAATGTTAACTATGCTAAATTTAATGTTTGACAGAAACAACTATAACTGAAAGACTTCAGCATAAGTAGTTGTGTTGATCAATAGCAAATAGTGCTCCATCAGATCTTTGCTCTCCTACCATCACATGTATACCCCTATGTCTACAGGTTGTGGTGAAAGACAGATTAATGTTCTGACGCCCTTCATTGTTGGTGGAACGCTGGCTCCCCAAGGGAAGTGGCCCTGGGTTGTCTCCCTTATCATGAAGGGAACCAATATATGTGGAGGGGTCCTGATAGGGGACCGATGGGTGCTCACTGCTGCTCATTGTATAGTGTAAGTGCATGGTGCAGTTTGCATGTGCTAAAATATGTATATGATATTGTTTTATAGCTGAATATAATATATTAACATCAAGCAATATTTGCTTTATATATAAAATGCATGAATCATCATTATAATGTAATTAAATTGAATATACCTTACTGTATGCTACAATGAAGCAAATTTAATTCCAGAAGTTTTGACAAATAATGAAGTAAATTTATTTCCCTTAGTTTGACAATAAATTAAATTTCACATCTGTTTTTGGCTTTTACAAGTGAATTTTAGCATAGCAGTTGCATTAACATTGTTAATGCCTAATGTGTTTAAGTATTAAAAGCATATGTGTGATGCTTTATAAGTTTACACACTTTACACATAAAACATTATAGTAATTAAACTGCTATGTTGTGAACACACTTCAACCTTTCCCACTCAGAAGCAAAGTGAAAATGGCAATATGCAACCAGTATAAAAACAGAACAGCCTGCGAGTAACTCACAGTCTGTTGAGGTGTATGCTGTTTTCTGCTCATTTGTATCTAAGAGTTGGAAATGAAGGCTTTAAAACTTGAATCTTGTTAGAAATGTCTTAAATGTAATTGGATTCTAAGGGACTAAAACACATCAAAGTGCGTATCTGAGTGGTTAAAGGTTATAGGCAAGAAAAACAATAAAATCACACATATTTACCTCTCATAAACAGTCACCAGGATGCCAACTACACCCTGATGCCGCACGTGTTCGAGGTTCTGGCGGGAACCACGTCCAGGGAGCGCCAGTCCAGGCAGCCATTCCAGCGGGTCCGTGTGGAAAGGATCTACCTCAATCCCAGCATGTGGCGACTAGAGAACGGTCAGATTGACTGGGACATTGCCCTCCTCAAACTGGCTACGGCTGTGAAGTCTGGGGACTTCGTACAGCCCATTTGTCTCCCAGAAAAGGATTCTCCCGTTCCCACCAATTTGCAGTGCTATCTTGCAGGATGGGGCTATATCAATACAAAATCAGGTATGGAAATATATCGTATTAAAAAAGATAAAAGATAAATCTTTTTATGCCCCCTTCTTCGAAGAAGAGGGGGTATACTGTTTTTGGCCTGTCTGTCTGTCTGTCATTGTATATGTGTGCCTGTCACACAACTTTAACCTTGCTCATAACTTGTGCAATATTGAACATAGAGACTTGATATTTTGCATGCATGTGTACCTCATGGACCTGCACATTTTGAGTGCTGAAAGGTCAAGGTCATCCTTCAAGGTCAAAGGTCATATACATGGGTCAAAATCGCTCAAAAGGGGGCATAGTGTTTGACAAACACATCACTTGTTTTTCTTTTTTTTTCTCATGCTTGGGATATTTAAATGTAAATTTTTATATATAAAAGTCAGCTTTGCTTTTTCGTGATTGAAAATATTTGTACATATAATATTCTACATCCAACTTCTGATCTTAGTAGTAAGGTAACAAACTCAAATATGCTGTATGCTACACAAATGAGGTCATCATTCATGTGTGTAATTAAAATGTTCTCTTCTTGTTCATATGTTTTAAGCATTCGCTGATGGAGTCGATGTTTTAATTGAAAAAATATTGGGTTGTAATTTTTGTTTGTGTTTCGTTTTTGAATCTGATAAGTTATTATTTATCAAATTTCTCAAGAAATGCAGATAAATATTTAAAAAATGTCATACATAAATTACTTAATTGTTTTAAGGCGTCAATAATAACTATCCTCTTTGAATTAACGGTAATTTTTGTTATTTTAGTCATGGTAACAGGGCCCTTGCTACACTTTGGGGGATTGGGGCCGGGGCCCTTAGAGGAGAGAATTTCGCGTCGTTTTAGGCGAAAAGGGGAATTTAGGAAGATCTTTTCATCAACCATTCAACACTTAAAATTGTTACATTTTAATGAAATTTACATAAATATACATTTTATCAAAGGTTAATAGCACGATACCAGCTGGCAACATAGGTATACAAGTAAAATTATTTTTTTTTTTAGTTTTTTTTCTGAAATAGGAGAAAAAAGTACACTATTTTAAGGGGGAAATGGGGCCGAATTTCGGCCTCAAAAACGGCCGAAAGAGGGCCCTGGGTAACGTTTCCGTTTGTAGTGATGATAATGTTTTTCATTGTAGACATGGTAATGTTCCTCTTTGTAGTCATGGTTACATTTTTCTTCTGTGTAGTCATGGTAACGCTTTTCTTTGTGGTCTTGGTAACATTTGTGTTTGTAGTCATGCTAACCTTTCTGTTTGTAGTCATTGTAACATTTGTCTTTGTAGTGATGGTAATTTACTTGTCTAAGTGTAGTCTTGGTAACCTTTCTCATTGTAGTGATGATAATGTTTTTCATTGTAGTCATGGTAACATTTCTCTTTGAAGTCATGGTTTCATTTGTCTTTGTAGTCATGGTTTCATTTCTCTTTGTAGTCATGATAACATTTCTCTTTGTAGTCATGGTAACATTTCTCTTTGTAGTCATGGTTACATTTCTCTTTGTAGTCATGGTACTATTTCTCATTGTAGTCATGGTTGCATTTCTCTTAGTAGTTATGGTAACATTTTTCTTTGTAGTCATGGTAACTTTCCTCTTTGTAGTCATGGTAACTGACCTGCGTGAGGCCAAGATGCGGCTGTATAATGATGACTTCTGCTCCAAGAACATCAACCAACAAAGTCTTGAGACCCATGTGAACACAAACTCCACGCTGTGCTCGGGCTACACTCACGGTCAGATCTCAGGTTGCCAGGTATGTGCTGTCACAACGACAACGTGTTGTTCACTTCTTAACAGAGCTGTTTGCATGGACACTGTCTTTATAGTTATACAACAAAGTTAAGTCAGGACTGAATTGTTTTTTTAAAGATAAGAAAATATACATTTATGATGGATATGTCTGTAAAAAAATGAATAGGTGAAATTTTTCATGGAAATGAACAGAAAACAAAACTGAAATAATCTAATTTGTATGCTCCCCATATATATATTACATATATATCTACCTTTTCATGAGATTTGAGGTCACTGGGGTCAAGGTCACAGAGGCTAATAATAGATTTTCTCAAGGTCACATTTTTTATTTCACACAATTAATCCATATATCGACAACGCATCATCGGGGAGCATTCATCAGTTTTACATATGATATCAAAAAGGACGGTGCCATGATCTTTTTAGTAAACAAGGTTTCAGACGTGTGTGGAATTAGTGGCTGCCTTACAACCTGAGTTTGATTATCAGCCCGGGAATGTTCTCAGGATCTTTATAAAGACATTGAGTAGTGGGTCTACCCCGGAAATAGGACAAAAATGTCTGCATGAGCCTTTGGCTTTCGATGCTATCTTGCTTAGACATTGTTAAAACTTAATGCTATCTAAATGAAATTGTTGTGCACATTTCGAATTGTATTTGCTTTCATTTCCCTGGTTCGTTCTGCAATATTTCGGAATTGCACAAATATTCGTCGCCTTTATTCAGTAAGTTGGGTCAAATACCTTTATTGTTTTCATCATCATTTAAAGAATGTTGGAAAATAAAATAAAGCCTCGCTCTGGGAAAATTGGGCTTAATGCAAGTGCATAAAGTGTAATGAGGGATGACTCTTTTGCTGTAATGGTTTTTTTTTGTTTAAAAGTAGTCTCTTCTAAGCGAAAATCTTAGGCGGAAAGTGCCGTCCCTGTTTTTTTCAGAGAGTGGCTAAATTATCGTGTGTTTCCAGGGTGACAGTGGTAGTCCATTGATGTGCGATGATTCATTGGGTCACTGGACGGTGCATGGTCTCATGAGCTACGGAGTCGACGGCTGTGACGGCCAGTTTAAGAGAATTGTGAACAGATTTGCCAAAGTATCAACATCTGTGAACTGGATACAGGGTATCACAAATACGAATCTCGTTGTTACATAGTTCCACTACCTAGGATACAGTTACTGTTATACAGTTATACAGAAGGTAAAATCTTCACGAAACATATTTCCACTACCTTTGATACAGTTATGTAGTGAAAGCACAAGATAAAATCTTTTTGAAACATAGTTCCACTAGCTATGAAACAGTTATACAGGGACAACACAAGATAAAATCTTCTGACAGCAGAAGATAAAATCTTCTTGTAACATAGGTCCACTACCTGTGATACAGTGTCACTTCATTAAATGTGTGATGTAACATAGTTCTGCCACAATATATGTGCATTTACATTTTTGTGACAGTTACAAGTAGAAACATTTGGTGTAACATTGCCTATGTTCTGCCCTATGCAGTGTCACAAAAAGACAATTGCTGTCACATAGTTAATGTGAATTGATGCTGTAATTATAAGTTCCACATTGTTGAATCTGTATGCAGTGAAAATGTGTGTTACACAGCTCTGTTACCTGTGTGCATTTGAAGGTTTTTGTCACAAATGGGAAAATATGTTACATTTTCCAATGCATGTGTTCATGTCAGAACTTGGTGACACAAGTCACATGTGGAACAAATGTTAAGTTCAGCTACATGTCTGCCGTGTGTAAGATACAAAAAGTGGGGACCAGTATTGCGTTTTAAGTATGATGTATGTAGGGACCAGCTATTTTACTACATTTGACGACAGCATATCATGATATACCGGTATATTAGTGAACAATTATTTATTGACAATTCAAAGTATTCCTATTGTATCATCCATACTTTTGTTGATTATACATTGAATGCATACATCGATCGTGTTAAATATTCATTGAATATTAATTCATCAATCTTGTTAAATATTCATATATTCATGTACACAAAGTCAGGAGTAATAATTGCCATTCATTAAACATTCATTTTTGTGTAAGTTGTGTTGTGTATTTGTAACTTGAAAATCAATTTTCAGAAATATTTATTGATTCAAAAACATAATCACATATTATTACTAAAAAATATGTTTCCTCTTTATAAGTATTTTTTTATTTAAAAAAAAATAGAATGTTTTGACTAGTACATTAAACATGTTTTTAATCTTTTATCAAATAAGTGTGTTTGTCTTCATGTATAGGTATAAAATTAGTATTGCTTCATTTAGTTTGTCTTCCCATCATATAGATTTTATTGACAAAGTATGTACTTTTTCCATTTGATTGATGTGTATTTATAATAAAATACTATTGGCCATACTATTAAAACTATGAAAACATGTGTTTGAAGTAGACCAGTCTATCTAGACATTAAACAATTTTGTTCATTTTGTTGATAGACAAGAAATGTGATTTTTATAGGATATATTTCATGTAAAGTATTTATGAATTTTAATTTAGTTTAACTTACTAAAAATACATTTTGATATTGGTTATCATTGGATTTACTGCACATTTTCACTTGATGCTGACAAGTGTTATCAGTCGATTTACGTAAGAAAGTACAAGCAAAACATGGTCAGAACATGGTTCTTTTTTGTAGTTGTTGTAGTCTGTTTGTATTTTCACGTTATGTGTTTGTCAGGAATGAATAAACCCACATTCCAGTTCTGGGATTTAGCCGTTGTTCCAGTTTTTAGGCTTAAGTTTTACATATCTTATTGTACCGGTAAATTTACACAGCGAAATATTAAATATGTTTGTTGTTTTGCTTTTGTTAATAACCAAGTTATTTGTATGAATGTATTAAATTGTATGCCTTTTGAATGAGTACTAACATTCACAACATCTGATACAACAGCTGTACATAGGGCTTAATTGACTGTCTCTCAATGTTATAGTAAGCTTCCGTGATGTTGTTTTGTGCTTTTCAACTCATTTTGTTTTATTTTATGTTTTTAATATACTCGACAATTCATGCGATGGACATTTTAAAATATCTTTTCATTTATCATACCTCTACGCTTCTATCGGCCGGATTCAAAGGTGTCTGATATAAAAATAAAATGTTATATCAGGAAAGGAGGTTTTATATCAGTAAATGGAATGGAGGTCAATAACATAACCTACTCAAAATTTCTTTAAAATTGGAGGCAGAGAGGCATAATGAACAGAAAAACAGGTAACTGCCCTCGGATTTGTTATATATAAAGCTTGGCAAAAATAAAATAACAGATAACTATAAGGCCATCAGTTATTTTATTTTAAGCCTCACCTGATATATTACCAAATGATAGGTCAGTTCACTTTTATTCTCATATTTATAATAATATGTTGTGTTCATAAAATATATTTTAATTAAAAACAATAAAAGCTCTGATAATTTATCGTTGATCATTGAAGTTTTGCATATAATTATGTGTTGATACAAACATACTTGGAATTAAAATTAATTTTGAGTTTGAAATCGCTCCGCTTTATGAAGAAATTACTAAAATTCCATTTGGTGATTTTGTTTGTGTATTCTAGCTGCTTAAAATGCTTTGCTTTGAACATAGGTAGGTTAAGGTTAAGGAATTTGACCAAGTAAATTAATCTAACTTTCCAGTAATTTTTATCATTTCTGCTGTAAAATGCATTAGTTTTAATGAAAGCGTATTGTGTTTCCAGTTTATTAATCAANGTGTCGTTCGTCAAGCATCGTTCATCATCATCTTTTTGCGTGTTACTACATTTGTAATCCAACTTTGATGAAACTTGGTCAGAATGTTTATCTTCCAAATATCTATGGTGAATTTTGATCTGTGTCATGTGCCTTCAAAAACTAGATCGCGAGGTAAAAACATAACAAAACCTTGCTTCCACTCTAGAGGCCACATTAATGATTCAACCTTGATGAACCTTGATCAGAATGTTTATCTTCCAAATATCTAGGCCGAATTTGGATCTGTGTCACGTGCCTTCAAAAACTAGATCACCAGGTAAAAACTTAACAAAACCTTGCTACCACTATAGAGGCTGCATTTATGATTCCACCTTGATGAAACTTGATCAGAATGATAATCTTTACAATATCAAGGATATGTATGAATCTTGGTCGATTGAGGTCAAAAATTATGTCATCAGGTCAGAGATCTATGCCAATTTGTGTTTCTTGAACTCGGGAAAGCGCTTTAGGCCATCATGTCCCTCTTGTTTATTTAATGGCCACCCATTGTTTGTTTTTGAAAGCATTTATAATTCATATGTAGATGATTATGAATTACTTTTGTGAAAATGTATCTGTCAGGTAATATGTATTCTTCCAGCATTCTTTTTTAGAGATACTGTTTTGTTCATTGTCTACATAGGTAATTTGTACTTCTTCTGGGGGATAATGTAAGTGACATGACTTTGCGCTAGGTTGCTGTGAGATGCCGCTTTAAACTGTTACATAACAAAATATTTTCTATGAAAACTGGGCAAATAGTTAATTGAAAATTACTCTATTCTCCACAAAGGAACAGCATGTCAAAAGTTTATTGATGAGAACCAATATTCTACAATTTATAAACGAGACAATTTTTGACTCGATTTTAAATTAGTAAGACTAAATAAGTACAAGAGCTGTATTCAATTATATTCGTTTTTAAGTAATATATGTATACAAATTCATAGTATCATGAGTATTGTTTGAATAACAGACAATTTATTTGAATGTACCTTTTCTGTTAGTTTTTAAATGAAGAGACAATAAGTATTGAAACAAGTTATCAATTGTGTAACAGACTTGACATTTTAAGCAAAGGTTGTTTTGTTTCTTTTGCTATAAATTTATGCATTTGTGTTCCGTGCAATATCATATATTTAATATATTTGAGATGCGCTCTGGCAAAACAGGGCTTAATGCCTGTGCGTAAAGTGTTGTCCCAGATTAGCCTGTGCAATCTGCTAAGGCTAATCAGGGATGAAAATTTCTGTCGAAACTGGATTTTCCTTGTAACTAAAAATACAATAAAAAGGTGGGAAAGTTCCTACATTCACAACATCTGATACAACAGCTGTATACAATTAAAGGGCTTAAATGATCGTCTCTCAATGTTATAGTAAGCTTTCGTGATGTTGTTTTTGTGCTTTTCAACTCATTTTGTTTTTATTCTATTTTTTATATTTACTCGACAATTCATGCGATGGACTTTTAAAAATATCTTTTTATTTACCATGACTCTACGCTGATATTAACCTTATACAAAGGTGCCTGATATAAAAATTCCAATTGTATATCAGGAAAGGAGGTTTTATAACAGTTAATGTAATGAGGGTACATAACATTACTCAAAATCAAAATAGAAATGAATTAGATTCAACAAAACAAACGATTTGATACTTTTTATTCTAGACATTCAGGGCCATCACGACCCTCTTGTTTATTTAATGACCCACCCATTGTTTTATTTGAAAGCATTATATGTAGATGATTATGAATTACTTTTGTGGAAATATATCTGTCAGGTTATATGTATTCCTCCGACATTCTTAATAGTGTTTTATTCATTGTCTCAATAGCTAATTTGTACTTCTTCTGAGGGATATTGTAAGAGGCATGATATCATGCTAAGTAGCTGTGAAATCTTACTTTAAACAGTTACGTTTAAAAAAAAAAAACTAGGCAAATAGTGCATTAAAAAATTTAATTTTCACCAAAAAGGAACAGCATGTCAAAACTTTATTAATTAGAACCAATATTCTACAAAGTATAAACAAGAAAGTTTTGGACTTGATTTGCAATGAGTACGACTAATAAGGTACAAGAGCTTTGTTTCAATTATATTTGTGTTTAAGTAATATACAGTTTCATAGAATCATGTGTTTTGTTTGAATAACAGATAATTTTCGTTATTTTACATTATATGTTATTGTTAAGGAAGAGACAATCAGTATTGAAACAAGTAATCAATTGTTTAACAGACTTGACATTTAAAACAAAGGTTGTTGTGTTTCTTTTGCTATACATTTATGCATTTGTGTTTCGTGCAATATCATATATTCAATATATTTGAGATGCGCTCTGGGAAAACAGGGCTTAATACCTGCTCGTAAAGTGTTGTCCCAGACTGTGCAATCCGCATAGGCTTATCAGGGATGACAGTTTCCGTCTTGACTGGATTTTCCTTTAAATGAAAAATACAAAACAAATCGGGAAAGTGTTGTCCCTGATTAGCCTGTGCATTGCATTTGCATTAAGCCCTGTTTTCACAGAGCGTGGCTCTTATCAATAATGGTGATGATGTTGAGGAGGAGGAGGATGAACATCTCTAACATATCATTTTGGGTGCATGAAGCTCTTCAAAGTTGTTGGAATATATTGACTATGTTAACAGTTAGGTGTTTAACGACCAAATTTATATTTTTGTACCATTTGTGGTACATTTGTTTTGTTTTTTTCATTTTTGTGTTCTTTTTTCCACTAAAATATATTATTTTTCCTTCCGAAAGACACATATCTTTGCTTTGCCAACATGTGTTTTTCTCTTCAAATTAAGTTGTTTAATGTCACGTGTGTACATAATAATACATATGCACCCTTTTGTTCCAGGATGTTCTTCTTAACTTCTAAATGGTTGCTTAATACAGAATGGTTAGTGATAGTCATTTTCAACTTTTTAAACGATTGTCTATGGATTTTTTTTCAGTGCTTGGTCTGATAGATTTATAGTCTTTTTATTTAAAGAAATGAATTTATGAGCTAATAAATGAATTTATTTGGTGTTAAACCGTGAAGGCTTTGGTCTAGCTGAGTGGTAATATAGTCATCCATCAGAATGGCACGGTTCATTTTCATAACATACATGTTTTTAAGTGTGCTTTTATTCTCTATTTCAAAAGTTAGTGATGTATTCTGAAGATTGTGTTTATTTAACAACAAAATATACATATTTTGCATATTTCAGCTGCTTCTATTTACAATAAGTTGTTTTGTTTTGTCTTTGATGAATTCCATGTGTGTATATTTTTGTCATAGATGAACATTATAAATATGTGCCGTGAATTATTTATATGATTTTATATTTTTCTATATTTTGCATATTTTGAAAGTGAAAACCAAATTTGGAAACCTTAAATTGTTTGTGTTTATTCTTGAACTCTTAGGAAGCATCCAATGAGTTTGGCAGAAAGGCCTAAACTAGTGTTTACCCTGTTTGTGTGTGTGAATGCCTTTTATTACGTTTATGTCAGAATGTATGAACGTGTGTGCATGTCCGACCCATAACTTGGTCTGGAAAGATGGGATTTAAAAACAACAAGCAAATTCGTTGAATGAATATCCCCGGCCAATTAAAAGATTTTGTGATGGAGAGAATGACAGACAGACAACGTCATTTTTATCCCTCTGCCTTTGGCGTGTGATAAAAATAATGGCACAAACGCTAATCGCATAAAGTTGAATTGTCGGGCACAATAATCGCAATGCTCTTCTAAGGTCAATGACACTGTGGACATTTGAGGTTTGCTCATAATTAAGCCCCGTGTTCCCTTACTGTGAACAGCACGTGAAAAGACCAAATCTTACATGAAGATTACTTAACCTGCATATGGCACAATGCCCAATTGATTAATTTTATACTGTCATGACAAGTTTGTTTTTTATGGATAGGTGATATTCCAAGCAACGATTAAACATTATATAAAATCATGAAGTGGTTGTCAAGGTAAAACAGGTCAGCAACGAAATGTCCCTTTTATGAAACTGAATATTTGAGTATTTCTTTCATTTTTAGCTCATTTTTTTTTAAACAAAATTATGAGCTATTGTCATCACCTGAGCGTCGGCCTCTGCGTCGGCGTCGGCGTCTGCGTCCGGTTAAGTTTTGTGTTTAGGTCCACTTTTCTCATAAAGTATNCCCTCACCCCCCCCCCATTTTTTATTTTTTTTATTTAAGATAATGTTATAAATGACCACACCCCTACACTTGCCATAACTTCTTTATTGATGATCAGATTTGATTCATACTTTGACAAATTGATGAGCGGTCTGCACCCGCTAGGCGGTGCTCTTGTTTTTTTAGTTATGACAAGAAGTTTGGTTGCATCTATAAGGAAATAAATACCCTAAGCAATATTTGTGTCTCTGTTTTGGAGGAAAACTATACCATATCATAGTTCAAGTTATAATCATGCTTCTTCAAACAGTAACATTTACAAATAAGTTATTAACACACATACACACACAAATTTCATAACCAAATTGAACGCAATTTGAAAGAAAATAATTTTCTTGTTCAAACACAATACAATTTAGTTGACATGGTGCATTTACTTGTATCACAAATATGTTTTGTCTTCAGAATTCAACCAAATTTTTACCCTGTTAAAAGGATGGCTCTAAAACAGCACAAACTGTTGTTGAAAGTTTCTTACGATATTATAACACATCAAGTACATACACTTTAAGAAAAGAACAAATTGTTTGTATTTTGAGGACTTTTGGGTGCTAAACCAATTCTCGTACTTACAAATAAAGAATAAACTTAAGACACATACAAATACTTCAAAGTTTGTCAGTTTAAATATAGACAGGCTGGAAATGGTGCTTATGTCATTAACAAAACGTTCTAAATAAATAATGATGTAATGAAAGGTGTAATCTGTCATACTAAACTTAACTCTAAACATAAAGAACATTCTAAAACTGTAATGTTTTTTAACTACTTGAAAATTAAAGAACATTACAGTTAAATATTACAGAACATTACAAGATTATATATTTTTAGACATAAGTCATAAGAAACGGTTGGGGAATATGGGCTCAGATTTGTGGAGGGAAATTTAAGCATTCACATTGTAAAACATTTCTCATATCAAATTACTCTATATCACTCGGCATAAGATGTCAAATACATCCCCACACTTTAGAGTGACATCAAATAAGTTTGGGACAGAAATGCACATAAAACAAGGTATTTGTTTGCTTGAGGTATCCAGTGCATATTGAACAAGACAGGTAAAGTTAATGTAGATTTTATGCTTAAAACAAATTACTCAAAAATAATGTCATTTTGTTCCTTTCGACAGATTACTGTCTCTACTAGGTTATATGCATGCAACAAATGTTTCTGATAATGTCTAACAATCTACAGGAACAGAAACAAAATATTAAAATAATGGTTTATGTTTTGTCTCTATATCAGGCACAAACATCACATACTATGAATCCATTTAGTTTTAATTTTGAATAACTAAGCATTTACACAATATTTCATTTTTGCACTTTAATACAATTAGCAAGTTTCTTTTTCTAAATTATCAAGCAAAGTTCAGACTATTTTTGTTTTTAATATGTACATTTTACAGTGATTTACCACAAAACAATATTTTGCCAGACATGATATCTATATTTAAAAAAAAACATTGAACATTAATATGGTCAAAGTATCTTGTTATATAATACTGAACACTTATGTGGAGCTCTAACAATGAAGTAAATACATTTCCAATCATTGAAATGCTGTCAGATTACCAAGAGCTTTGTTATATGACTAATCCCTCAATATAAATTTTTCAATTATGTTCGCGGGCAAATTACTCGGGAATGTGTGTATGAAACATGTCTAGCAAATCTACACTGATGATGACATATTTTAAGCTTCACTTGAAAAATGTGTGTTCATTCCACAAACTTGTAACTCTTAATGCAGACTGACCGACAAAAAGACCAACAGAATGACTCCAATATAGCCCCTCTCAAACTTTCTTCGCCAGATATAATAAGCTATAAGAGTATATTTATTTGAAATGATACTGGTCAGCTCAATTTGTAAATATTATTTGAAAAAATGATGACCCTAAACATATTTGAAAATTAAAAAAAATAATATTTCAAGTGGATACCGTAGAAAAGTTTCAGACGTTGGAAGGAACCTGTAAATCCAACAGCGTAAACTCATAAAACATTGAACTATCTATCATGGTTTTCAACTCATAAAAAATTTAACTATCTATCACGGTTTTTAAATAATAAAATATGAAACTATCTATCACGGTAAAAAAAGAAAATGGTATTTTGAGGAAAACAAAAATGCTTCGTTGATAAAAAAAAGTGTTAAACCGGATTTACTACGAAATTAAATGAAATTACGTTAAACGACGGTTATCCGTGTTATCGATGTCCTGTTGTAGTTTTCTTGCTGCTTGTTGCGCGGGAGTTGCCGTGGTGGTCAAGGTTTTGTCTTTTTCATAAGCCTGGCGTCGCAACCCTAGGGATGGGAATCTTTCTGAAGGTGCAATGAAATAATCATGATAGAGATTATTTTCGATTTAACATTGTAAAAAACATAATTCTATATGTTACATATATTTTACCAGTTGAAATGAGAATTAAATATAATTTGGCTTCCTCTAGAAATCAGGCTTATTTTGCTTCGGTTATTGCGTTAAATAGTTTTGAGTATAACAACATAAGCGAGTGTCATGAAATATGATCAAACTACAAAATATATTTCTTCAATCGAAAAGGCTCCCGGCTGGAGAACGATTTTGCGAAGTAAAACAAATCAAAAGATTTACTTCTTCTTGTGGTAAAGTGCTTTATTTACTTTATGATGATTAATTAATTGCTAAATTAATGTTCATCTGCATTCTGAGGTCTTGAATGCAACTGTAATTGCAAGCAGCATACAGGAAAAATATCATCAACAATGTAAGAAGTGGTGACTAAGAAAACTTATGTCAAAAATATTGAAATAATTCGCTAACTGAAACAAAGTGTATTGAAGTATTTGAAATAAACAGGGATATAAATAGTTTACAGCAACTGTTGTCGAGAAGTTATTTTACAAAAATGCATATTTAACGTTTATGATAAATTGGCTTGCACCTGTTTGCTGAGGTCTTCTTGAGTGGAAACTTATTTTTTTTCAATATAGGGCGCATAGTAAGTGAATACTTCTCCAGACTGTATTAATTAACCTTATCGAAGAATAGACTCATTATCTTAATGTAATCAGATATATGCAATTCCTGAATTATTTAGCAATTAATCCCCAATTAAAGAAAAACGTGAGTATGTAAGGACTGTGTTGAAACATTTACCACGACAACGCAGTGTAAACCCTTGCCATGATAGACCATCACAATGTTTCGACCGTTACCCAATTAAGTTGAATCCTGACTGACACGTCGCTATGGCGATTGCTCCACGTTGAACGAAGTGCAGATTTCCATTCTCCAAAGGGCTCGGTGGCTCGCACTCTGCTGCTTTTTAAAAGAAAATGTGGTGTTTGTTAGATTGAATTCCATGTTTTTTTAATATAACTTAAATATAATTTTTTTGATGCCGTTACGGATTACATTGCTCTTAATAATAATACAGGTTTTTGTGAAACTTAAAATCAAACAGTTTGGAACACATGGAACAGTAAACACTTATTTGTAGTCGTGCCACGTTGTCTCCTGGAATTTTCGATAAAGGCAATACATATTTAAGTTAAAAATCAACATCAAATATATTGCTTAACCGTAAAAATAGTTCATAGACAAAAAATGTTTCGGACCGCTACTGTGATGCAGTAAATGTTGTATTGTAATGCATTTAATAAAAGAAATGAAAAGTATCAATACACCCACAACTCCCGTCTTCAAAGACGTTAACCTCTTAAAGCAAACTGTACATAGTGTACTAAGTAAACCAGATATATTTATGATTCATGATTAAGCATAAATAGTAATATATAACAACAAAGTATGAAAACTATGCTCTCATGAAATATTATTCCAGTTATATGACATTAATAATACGTGTCAAAACAATAAACGGGCGCGCTTAAAGAGGCTGAAAAAGTGCGTATTAAACGTAAGTAGAATGTTGTGTCAAATTTAACCTTTAACTTTCTTTATTTGTGGTGCACTTAAACAAAGAATTGCTCAACCCGTACAATAACGGTAATTTCTATTTGGTGCCATGCATTTTTTGTATTATTACCTACAGCAGATGAAAGGTAAAACAAACATGACGTGTTTTAAACATTCAATTACACGTTTTCTGTCTGTACGAATGGTATATTAACAAATACAAGATGTTTCGACATAAATTGATAAAACCGTTTAAAATGTAGCTAATATTTAATCTCAACATGCGTTGTCAAAAGAAAAAGGGGACAACTTAATTATGATTATATATGTTTCCTAGAAACTGGCATACTAAGTCTTCGTGTGTATTCACAAGACATAAACACAAGAGGAAACAAATGACATGTTTTTGGCCTAGTGCCATTAGATCTCAAAACCGTTTATTTATGGATATGCCTGTCAACGTCGAAAAGTAGTTCCTCAGCAGCATAAAAACAGAAGACTGGAAAACACTTTACTTTAGAAATTGATGAAATCGTAAGAAAACCGAAGTTACACCGAGTATGTTGAACTATAATGAGTCTGTTTAGTGGTGCATTTGAATCTGTCGAGTTCATTGAACGCCCGGGTGAAAAAAGCACTACTGTTTGTCCAAAATTGTGTCAATGTTTGGTTTCTTGTAAGGATACAAAGAGCGCTCCAATATTCCAATTGTTATCCGTCCAACACAATTCGCTGCGAGAGACTTATTGCTAACTTAACGCTCGCAGTTCAGAAGACGGCTTAAGGTATCTTGCATGTCAATCATTGCGTAAAGCAGAACAGAACAGAACAGAACATATGTTTTATTTTGACTTGCACAATGTACATCGTCAGTATAACAAAACAAACAAATCATGATTTAGATTCATGTCACGTTAATCATATAATACATACTTTTAGTACAAACAATATACAATAAAGTACATTATTTCGTATAATATATAATTTCAGTACATACGGTATATAGTAAAGTACATACGGTATACCTGGTTTTTAACTATAAAAATATAACATTTGAATATTTTAATCAAATAAATTGTGTTAGTTCAGAACTTTTAAGTTTCTTTAATTAAGAGGTTGAACTTACATTAAACAATGTGTTTCTTTTATTTAATGCGTATTTAATAAAAAGAGAAATTTTAATTAATTTGGTCTTGTTATCAATGCCCAACATTTCCAAAAATTTAAACATCGATGGGCGTTGGTAATAGTACTTTGGTACATATTTTTTTGCGAATCTCATCTAAAAATGGACATACAAGCATGAAATGATATTTATCTTCAATATCTTAATATCTTGTGAATTACAAAGTAAACAATAACGCTGATCCCTATCAATTCTATTTCTACCATATCTTCCCGTTTGTATTCTTAGTGGGTGAACCGAAAGTCATAGTCTACAAAAAAACCTTCTAAGGCTGCTAGGTAGTAATATAAAGAAGTGAAACTCCAGCTGCTGGAGCAGTATTGAAATCTTATTATAAACAATTAGTTGGTCCTTTATTTATGGCAAGTGACCGATTGGCGAAACAGTACAAAACAGCACAATACAGCACAATACAAAACAACATAAACACAAATAAGAATAAAGCTGGGGTCACCGCCTTGGAACGGTCAATGCAACGCATTGGGGGTTTAAACCTGGTTATAGAGCGCTCAACCTCACACTTGGCCCAGCAATATTCATAATACATTTAAGTGTAAATAAAATTTAACGTCATAGCATTGTAACTCAAATTAAACAATAATAAAAGGGAATTAAAACGCATTCAATTTAATTACTATTTAATTACTCAATTGCATTGAAGATACAAGAGTAACAGAGTTACAACTTTTTGACGAACGATCAAATAAAACTATTAACAATTGTCAACTACATTCCTTCTTTATAGAAAAAGATTTGAGAATATAGCGTCACGGAGTTAATATCTCNATCCCCCTTTTTATGTATAGGTACAATTACCCCCTTGGTCCACTTATAAGGAAAATACCCAAAGTTTAAAAAAGCATTAAATATATCACACAAATGTGATCCTAAAATATCCACGCTTTCCATGAAATACTCATTTAGCAGATTATCATATCCACATGCTTTACGCAATTTCAAAAACCTACCGGCATTTACAATTTCGTCAGTGGTGATTGGTTTATCAAGTTCCGGAAACGGGACATCACAGTTATTAAAATCATTTGAGCGACAAAATTGCTCAGCCTCGTCATTTGAGCATTGCGAAATATCATAACTTAGTGTAGAGAAATAGTTATAAAAATCATCATTAGAAATGTTGTTACTCTTTCTACTCTTATTATTTTTTAAGTGCTTCCAAAACTCCCAAGGTTTAGCGTGCTTTAATTTCTCTAACTCTCAAAGCTTTTTATTTTCAAATGACCGTTTCTTTTTATTTATTAAAGATTTATAATTTGATTTTTGTGCGCAAAGTAAATGTCTACTCTCAGTTGTTTTGCACAAATTAAAATTTCGCAGAGCTTATAAATCTATATTTTTAGCTTGAACACATTCATTATCGAACCAATCTGCATGCTTAACATGCGCTGCATCATTATAAGAAACATTCTTATGCGAGGAATGGTTTTAAAATAACGGATCGGCTACCTCACCCATAATTGTTGTAAAAGAGTATAGCAAGGTATTTATAGACTCCCCGTTTTGTAGATTATTACTATGGCTACATGTCAAGTTATTAAGTTCGGTTAGTCGACTAGTAATAGCACTTCTGAATTTATCCCGTTTAGACAAATCCCATTGTATTTTCACATAATTTTCACTTATCTCTTCCGTATAATCAAAATTGACATGTATCGAAAAACTAATTGGTGTATGGGTGCTATAAACGTTAAGATCTTCAACCGTAAAACTATTGATTCGTGAAAAATTACTTTCTTTTGTGAGCAGATAATCAATTAGCGACGCGCCTTGTTGTGATATAAATGTAAACTTGTCTGTGTCGGGCAATCTTCCGTTAAGAATGCGTAAACTGGTTGATTGAAAAAGGTCGAAAAGTTTAACACCATGACTGTTTACAATTCAATCGGGTGAGGCCCGGTACAGTGGTTCATCTGGAATATTTTTGTAATCATCAATACAATCAGTCATTCTATCATGCATAATATAATCACATTTAGAGCCTACACGACTATTAAAATCTCCAACTATATAAACATATCCTAATGTGTCGTATAAATTAATATCTGATTCTAAAGCGTCAAATATATCAACATTAAAAATAGTGTACGCTGGAGAATCTTCAACCCATACGTAAACACCGCATACATAAGCATCTTTGTCCATATGAAAATCATTTTTATCCAATTTAATCCATATAACAGTGTCCACATAGTTACGAATAATTTCAACACCATTGGAAATAGAATCTTTTATATAAATAACAGTTCCACCACTCGCGCGCTTCGCGTTGCGATGCTGGAATTTTCTGAAGAAATTGAAAGATTTATAGCCGGGTATATCAACGACACTAGAGTCGGAAGTCCACGTCTCGTACAGAAAAATTATGTCATGTTTAGCAACAATATTAATAAAATCTACGCTGTCTTGTTCCAAAGCAGTAAGTCCATGTACGTTCCATGATAGTACGCGCAGCTCATCCCCGACGCACCCCTAGTCCCGAACTGGCTTCCAGTCGACAAACAGCGTGTCGTACGCAATCCATGCTTTTTTACCTTGGCTGCGGGCTCCCTTCATACGTGGCACCAACTTTCGGCATTTGTCGGCCACTTCCTTTGGGAACTGCTCGTTCACGTAGAACGGGGTACCCTTTAGATCGCTCCCCTGTTGCCGTACAAGCTCTCTCTCCTTAAACAGCGTAAACTTTGCCACAATACTCCTGGATCTACTTTCACCTTCACGCATAGGCCCCATTCTATGCACACTCTCGAAGCTTATTTTGTCAACAATGTTCTTTGCGATCTTCATTTTTTCATGTATAAAGCCTCTCACCTTGGTTTCTGCGTCTTCTTGCCTTTTGTTTGTAACTTCCGCAATACCACTAAACACCAGATTGTTCCGCATGGAGTGTGACTGTAGATAAGTCACTTCCTCTTGCAGTCTGACATTGGTTTTCTCTAACTGCCATTTTACTATTCGCCATACCTAGGCAAAAGTCCACGGACTCAGCTTTCTCTTCCACCTTTGTAATCCTTTATGTAGTAATTTAAGGTCATTTCCAACAGCCTTGCTGTTGAGCTAGCTTTTCAACGACGTGGTTAAAGTGTCTGACTAACACTCCGGAGGTCGTGGGTTCGATCCCCCATTGGAGCTCCGTATTTTAACAATAATGGCGACGAGGCAAACATGTACTGTGATTCAGAACGTGGGTGTGAGCTGTCTAATGGCTTCTAGGAGCGGTCGACACTATAGCACAGTCTCAATGTGACATGCTGTAGCGGGCATGTCTGCGCCTTGAAACATTAAGAGGGGGAGGAGTGTAATGATTTAAGGTCACTTCCAACAGCCTTGCTGTTGCGCTAGCTTGTCAGCGACGTGGTTAAAGTGTCTGACTACCACTCCGGAGGTCGTGGGTTCAATCCCCCATTGGAGCTCAGTATTTTTACAATATTTCCTTTAATTTCCGGTTCCTATCCTCAAATGCAGTCCTCAGCTTTTTGAGCTCCATATCAAAATTGTCAACCTTTTTCTCTAATCCCATTAGGGAATCAAGCCTCTTTTCAACATTAACTAGTTGACCATCAATTCATTTGAGAAACTCAAGTATTTTGGTACTAGTATTACTAGTATTAGACATTTCCGGTCGCCCTTGCGTCTCCATATTTCGATCTAAAGGTCTTACGCCAGTATCACTATTCTCACTACTGACTACAAAAACATCACTGTCTAATAATTGAAATCTGTAAGCACCAAATAAAATAGAGTTTGTTTCGCAGAGAATTTTACTCACCGGGATATTGGTCTCCTCAGACGGGCCTCTTGTTTTCACATTCTTGTTTTTATTTAACTTTTCACTTTCACTGCCGTTACTGTATCTATCTCTCTTCTTTTTTTCCATTACACATATCACTTATAGCACTGATAGTCCTGTAAAATCTTTTATTTTATAGAGAGTAAACTATCACAATTTGCGATTAAAATCCAATTTTTCTTTCCCACTTGAAAAATGCGACCGTTCGCGCCAAGATCACGTGACAATCACTTTAAATCCTACATATAATTTGAATTTTAAAATATTATCATATATTGTAAATATTTTGCACATGTTGTTCTTAATAAAGTATATCGTTATGATTGATTAAATATTAGAGGTCTACTTTTCAGAAAACATCATTGATACTGATAATTTAAGCACTTAAGAATACTGTTAGATTTGTCGTTATTTATATGTCAATTAGATTAATGAGGCGTATGAGTCTAGCCACAAGGACAATTTAACCGACATTTTTTTTCTAAATGTATAATACTTGTATTGCTAGAATATCGAAGACGATAAGGTCATTAAATACTATGTAATGAATTATTATCACAGTAGGTATACAACAAAATATTACAAATACTATTCCCGTCTTATAGTTAAAACCTTCAAACGTCTTCCAAAACTAAAATATTGCAACAAGCAATAACGAAATAAATGGCACCTGGGTTCACTTCACATTCGTAAGTTGTGTAAAGTTGTTCTTGCGCGTTCATGTGTCATTAAACTCATAAAACATAAACAAAACCATTTATTAAGAAGCGCTTTTTGTGATGTGCACTCAAGTGCATAATTTGCATTTTACAAACTCGCTCATCAAGATGCGAGGGAAGCAACATAACCGGAGAACTAAGCATTAAGTAGCATGTTTTATATCTCCGATATTGTCTGTATATGTATTATATCTCTAACATTTTCTGTATATGTTTTACGTTCGGTAAGATATTAAAAAATTGAAAATTGTTGAATCATAATTATTTTGCAAATTAATCTCTCTCAATCTCAAATAAATCTCCTTTTCGTCAAAATATGTATTTATGTTTGTTTGATTTATATAAAATGATGGTTAATTATAATTTAAATTGTCCGTTAGATTGTTTCAAGTTCAAACATCGTACTAATTTGAAAAAAAAACTTTATAGTTTTTTCCACTCCTAACAGTTTGACCGTTGTCGTCATGATATTCCGACATAGAAAACTATTCCAGCTATGCAGAAAAATTGCCAATTATATAAACAGTTTACATATTTTTACAAATCCTATTATTCCGTGTGAATATGTCATGAGGTATTAAGCATGTCCCGTGGTTTCTCGTTTGTTAAATTATCGTCATGATAGTCCGACATGAGCAAATATTATAGATATGCATACAATGTGCCAATTGTATAACAGTTTTCATATTTTTACAAATCATATTATTCCGCGTGAATATGTCAGGAGGTATAAAGCATACCCCAGTGATGTTCGTTTGTTAAATTAGGGTATACGTGGCCTTTAAATACTCGTCTTTGCAGGGTGTAAACAAAATAAACTAAAGGATTCTGTCTAAATAGCATACACTTTAAATGCATAAAGTTCAATTGTGTAACAACTTATAACACACAGTTATGAGAAATTTGGAAAAGTATTGAAGATCGTGGTTAAAGCATGTCAAAATCGAGACTCAACAATAAACGGAAGACAAATTAATAACCCATTTCAACTGAAAATACAGTTGAACAAAAGCTTGCTTCCATATGATACATTAAGTTCAGGTGTAACAATTGAATGATGTGTCGACCTTTAAACGAATTCACGCAACAATTAGTACCTGGTGTAACAATTGAATGATGTGTCGACCTTTAAACGAATTCACGCAACAATTAGTACCTAAGCATAAGGTTCGCATTTTAAGCTTAATTGATATACAAATTTCGCAACTCTTATGGTTAGAATTGTGAATTTAATACTTCTATATAATGAGTGTATCGGCCGTCAACACGGATAAGCATATGACATGTAAAAACATGAAACCAGAGCTCGGATTCACCAAACCCAGAAAACGCTTAGATTCGACGAACAATAAATATTCGTTTTCCAATATGCTTGGTACCAATGTTGGTCATACAAAATCAAAACCTTAGAAAAACTATCATTTCACAGAGCGAATAAAATGTAGGTTTCAAGTAACATCAATTTCGAAACAAAACTGTTTAAAATCATTTCTGCAATTCTTCTCGTAAACATAAGAATAAGTTGGTGACCCTTGTTCCAATACCGGCAGCCCCTTTTTCGTAACTTCTTATAACTTGTTTTTCTTTTATTTATTTGTTATGAGTTATTATGTTGTTCAGTCATTTTGATAATCATCAGAAACAAAGCAAAGAAGGCAACTTTCTGCTGAATAATGTATTCATTTTTCCGTTCTTTGTATGCTTGTATTCGTGCAGGGTGCTGTACCCTCGCAATATTGTATGTCTTCATTGTTTGTGATCAAAATATAACTTCTACACAGACTTGGATGGATGATGCAGAATATTTATGATTGCTTAGCAAACGTTACATTAAGATAACCGTAAGAAACTTTATACGTAAGCATATTTGAACAATGTTTTACGGTCAGGTTGCCCTAAAAGAAGAATAATATTCGTATACTTCCATTTGCATGAGCAGCAGGTTGAAACCACACCCGCACCTGATCCAGAAGTTACAGTGCATCACGGATGAATGGTTTCAGTGCAGCTCGTATGTGGAAAATGATTTTGAAAGAAGATATGAATGAATGATTGAGCTTTTTTTTATAAATAAGAATTAGAAAAACAGGTTGCGCTCAGGTGTGACTATGTGCACAAACACAGTGCGTTTGAATAGTATATATGTTTTGATGTTGCTTTGTGAGTGTGTTGATGCTCTTTTTCAAAATTATAGGAAAAGAACAGAACATAATTGTATTACATATACACTTTTCAGTTTCTAGTGTTAAACAAAATGATAATACAAAATACATTAATATAGTAAGCCGTTTTTTACAGAAATATCTTAATTCAGTAATGGATGAACTTTACAGGTATTTAAACAAAACCATGTTAACAGTGTATCTAGCTACATATGGAACTGCTTAAGTATGTCGTTGAAATCAATAAAAAAAAAATGAATCACAATTACATAATATATTAGTAGTACAGGGGAGGTAGTACACAAAATACCGAATAATATTTACTCTTAATGTGTATGCAACAACTACATCAGCATACAATAGTTACAAAACATGGTTAAATACAGCCTTTCACTTTATTTCATACTGTATTCAGTCTACAGTTATACATATAACACAATTATACATTACTATGAGTATTAAGTTGGCGAATAGTTAGTTCCTCTGATAAGACATTGCCTAACTTGAACATTTGACTTCTACTTTGTGTGGTTAATAACTGCGTGAGTTTGAACATGCTAGGTCTGACTCTATAATAAGTTTTAATGTAGTTTTCTCTAATTTAGACACATTTCGAACATTTAAACAAAAACTGGTTCGCACATTTATCTTTGTCGAAAAACACAACAATTGTATTAAAAACGGGTACTTAATGCTGACCTTTTTTTCTAAGCGTGCGTTTGTGTTGACTATTTCCAGGGTAGCGTTTTTTGTGTGGAAGATTAACAATACTACAAATAATATAAATTAAGTTGTAATTATACTGATCTCTTCAAAACATTACTATAGTATCATGTATGCTTTTTTGATTTATCTGTATACGATTGTAAATGTGAAAAATTTAAAACATACTCTTTCAATTACATAACACAAACTCACGTGAGTAAATTTGATGACCCTGAAGCGTTTTCTTCCAATAAGTCAAGTTACAATATGAGGCCTACCTACGTACTAAGTGTAAAATCTGACAAGTTCATTGAACTGAGATGTTATATTTCCTTAGTGATACATAACACATAATAAGTACTACGAGTTTTGACACCTCATTCATTGGGATGTCTATATAACATTGCTGTATTAAAAAGAAAACGTTGTATAGCGTTCCGTGTAAGGAATGTGGTCAAATCTGACAAGTTATGGTTTATATTCTGGTTCATCAGAATATGTATATTTATATGCGTGTGATTTCATACAAATATAGTTAAACGTATTGTACATGCATTTAGTATAATTGAGCTTGCGTGCATATTTTTGTAAAGATCAAAAACAATAGTTGGTCAATACGTACATATTCGTTCGTATACAGACGATTATTTGTACTATTACATTGTAACAGTTGTAGACAATCAACTGCGATTAAGACTACATATTTTTTATTTTTTTTTAGACAAATTCAAAATACAGTAGAAAAGAATTTTTACAATAGCAATGAAATACCAATAAGTTTGACCTTATGCAAGGTCCGAATGTTTTTTCGTGGTCGTACTCTACGATGATGTGCAATTGTTGCTTGCGAACTATGTGTGCTTGGTTAAACTTACAACCGCAAGACATTGAACGTTTTTGTTTTATGTTTAATGAGTTCACACCTGAACACCTGAACACTCGTGTATTAAATGCATGAAACATACAACGACGTAACGTTCTTACGTTTTTGCTTGCTGTATAAACGAATAGTTTGAAGTATTTTAACACGATTTAAATGTTGAGTGCAAACAGTTTGTATGTTACAAAAAATCCGTTGTGATGTATCTCAACTTTACAATGCATAGTCAATGTCGATATTGTATGCATGGTGTGTGGTTTATAGTGTAATATATGTGATTTAAAATTATTAACAAATAACAATGATAATATATTAGTGTAACTGATGACTTAAACTGCTGTCGTTTTGTTATGCCCCCGGTAGGGTGGAATATAGCAGTTGAACTGTCAGTCCGTCCGTCCGTCTGTCAGTCTGNCTTGTCTTTGCTGCATTTTATGAAATTCGTCTTCAAAGTATAATTTTTATTGCCTATTTTGAGTCATCGTAACATAATTTAATCAATATATTAAAATTTAACACATGTAAAAATAAGTCCCGCTGAAAGTTGACAAACTGTTCGATATCGTTCATACTAAAATATAAAGACGGCATTAAATCATGCTACATTTAACTTTTTAACAAAAAAAAACCACAAGAGTGGTGTCAATGCCCGCATTTACGCTCATGGCCACAATATCATAGTGATTTAGTTTAATGACTTCGAACTATGACAACCATGTGAATACAAACGACACTATAATGATTCATAAATACTCATTCAATTGAAGGTTCTTATTTTTGAAAATGATGTTTAATTTAGTAACAATTATATTATTGAAAGAAATTAAACAACGTATCGAAAACGTTAACATACTCTTTTGGTCAACAGGAACATTAAAAACACTTTTTTTTGATCATTTATGTAAGTGAAATGTAAAATTATACGTGCATTGATCCTACTTTTGTTTAATCAATCTGTTTCGTTATTAAATTCTTAAAATATCAGAATTTAATCACAATACTGCAAAGTCACACACACTATTGTGAATTCATAAGCTGTATTGTTGGATGACGATTTGTATCGTCATATATTGATCATTTTAATTTGTATCCTTGGTATCCTTTAGGGTAAAGGTAATTGATGGCTTAACAGGACAAAAGAAGCATTTTGTATAATGTTTTATATATGTTTTTAAGTTATATACTGTGCCACCTTCAACACATTTTCGATAAAAAATAACGGTGATATTACACTTAGAAGCGCGTATTTAATACATTTACAGGTTAACAAATAATCCAGTGTAGCCGTTCTTTTTGTTCTGCTCCTTCACTCTCTTTGTAAAAATCTAGTACAAAAATGTGTTCAAATTATACAAGACAGAAAATAATGTTTTGTTTTTGTATTGTCCAAAGAAGTGAATCGGGTTGCATTTTACACCATTTTACACAATTAATCACTTGAAAAGATGCGTGAGAAATATAAGTTTAAGGGAAAACTAGACAAAATGCACTATCACTCAAATCTCATGCGCCTTCTGCACAATTTGTTTTTAAGTTAAGATATTTTAAAATGATAAATTCTCAAATCACTTTCTTAATCGTTTTTAAATTGAGTCATTTAAATATGTTTTATTAAATTTTGTCAAAATATGTATTTCTATTTTTACATAAATTAATGTAGCAGTATATACAATTATATTTAGTTGTTCTTAAATGTGTTGCAAGTTTTTTCATCGTAATAGTTAGGGAAAAAACTCGACACCTTAGAGCTGTTCCCCGCTCGGCATATCACAAAATATTGTTTCCACATGAGACACATCTATTATTTGTTAAGGTGTATATATATAATTATCATTCCCTTTTGAACAATGCGTGCATAAAATGACAGATTATCATCTGGTGAGCATCTTTAGCTTGAAAAAAATATGTTTACTGCGGTTATGGTGCGAGTAATTGGCGGTTGCTCAAACCAGTCTTTGAATTGTTATTCAAATACAATTATTTTGTGTATGATTATTATCACAAGAAATTTAGTTCATACCGGTAAATATACTATTGTACTAAACGCATATACATTTACAACAATGATATTCGGTTATTCAGCAACGTTGTGTGAACAATTCGATGATATATTTTTATGGCTGACATACCATATAAGATGAGCCGATAGGCGAGACTAATATGAGTATGACAGATTTGTTTTAGAACATATATATTATAGTATTGTACACGGCGCTTTTACATAATCTATTTATAATTATTATAAACCTATTCTATTAGTTCCGTTATTTGCAATCTTCACTTTTAAATATACACAACAACGTCAAGTCCGCGAATGAGTTGTAAACATTGTTTTTCACAAGAATATTAAAAAAAGATATGTTTATATATTAATTGTGTTTTATTTTACTATTTTACTTAATATTTAACAGCGTTTTAGAAGAAAAAAAGAAAAGAAAAAAACAGCAACAACGTAATGTTGTAAGAACCCATGCTAAATATGGATGATTAATTTAGGCATGGTGTAGTGGATATAGTGTCCGCGCAGAGACTGGTAAAGAGTAAACACAAATTGACATATTATGACGACGACGCGTACGGAGACGGTTTAGATTTGCGACGGCAAAAAAAACGTATCATAACGCAGGGACACGCTTCACATCATGTCTAAGCCTAAACTGACATGAACGTAGGCATATTGAAAGATATTGGGAACTTAGCATACACAATTAATACAATATATGTCTATTAAAGATCAATATATTCCTCAACTATAGTGTGTTTTTCACAATCATGTTTTGTCTTATATTTAAGTGACTTAAATATAATTTAATTGTGATTAAAGTAAGAGTTTAATAGATACATTTTGTGTAAAGAAACATTTCATTATAAATAGTGTGCGCATTATTTAAGGTACACAGATGGAATCAATATATAACAAGGACACAAACTCTATTAAAAATGTGCAACTGTTTAAACTTAAGAATGTTTAATTTCTCTGCTCATGCCTTTATCTGAAAAGAAACCAGCTGGTAAACCTCACTTCATTCGACAGACTGCAATTAAGTCCAGATTTTATACATGACAAAATATTTTAATCTCGGGAATATTTTATGAATGTTGACCACAAATATTTGTACTTTTGTATCAAAGAAAGTGATGGTATTTTAAATCGTGCGATACTATCAACATATGAAAGCTCATAACTATCCATATTTTTGGGATTTCTTTTTAATCTGTGCAAGTACGAACTAATAACATCAACGTTTTTTTTATAAAGATGAGTCCAACACTTTTGAAGTGCATACTCTTATTGAAACGGTTTTATTTTTATATCCAAATTCGTTTATATTGAAGAATGAGCCTTAAATGGCCAATCATATTGTTAACAGCAAACAAATAACATTTTATATATTTGTATGTAAGGACACAGTTGAAAGTCACACAACACCTGTGAAACTTGCCTTTGCAAGAGCATTTAATAATTGTGTCGTTTGGTGTCATAATTCAAAGTCATTAACACTAAATCACACTGATATTGTGGCCATGGGCGTATCACATACACGGACATTGACATCAAGTTTGCGTTTGCCGGTGGGTTGAATAGTAAAATGGAGCATGATTAAGTACCGTTAATATTTTTTATGAAATGTATCAACAAGTTTATTTTCGTTAAACTCAATAATGCCCTTGAGATACTGATCATTAGCTGGAAGCCGTATTTACTTTTCTTTTGAGGTGATCGCAATGCCGCTTACATGTATACAGAGATGATAAATTAAAACAAGACATATCAATGATATTTTGTTGGTTTCTGCAGATTGTAGTTTCAAGGACCACAAGTGGATAAAAAAATATATTTAATCTTGATCTTTCAAAGACTTGTAACATGTATTTTTGAATGTGTTCAACAGTTTGTTCATTCGATTAACTGGAAATTTCAGCGGATATAAGAAAACCATGACGTTAAAATAATGATATAAGTTCACACATTGAGAATGGCGTCGGGTAAAAGGAAAACGAAGTAACAGTGAAGTAATGCATTAACCTATTAGTATCAGTGTTATATGTCATTTTTTTAAACAGTGACTAACAAATTATCCTCTCAGAGCTTTGTAAATGGCCCAAGGATATATACCGAAAAGACATATACACGTTTTATATTATTATTATTATGGAATCCAAATTAACATGTTTTGTCTTATATTAAAGTCACGATTGTGTATGTAAATGAATCTTCAATATGTTTATTAGTAATAACCTCATAGATCCAATTCATAAAATACGGATATTATAAGTTGCTTCAAGCTAAAATATTTTAAATGTTTGATTGTCTTCATGTGTGTGATAATCATTAATCATGAGTAATGGTGTTAATTTATTACATGTAGTTAAATTCTGAACGCATTTAAAATGTCATAAACGATATAAGTACACGGATAAATATTCTCCAAATGAGTGCGAATGTCGAGTATATATGTACAGGACGCATAGGGCTTCAAAAACCAATACCTTTCATAAAATATATGTCGTATATATACATCAATTTTCAATTCTGGGATATTAATTGAGTGAAAAGTGTTACTAAATTATACAAGCATCTCCAAGTTAATATTTACATTGAGCATTTCTCTACAGTACGAGTACATCTGCAAAAATACACAATACATTTTAAGTGCATATAAAACAGAAACGCAAAGCTTTATAATGTGTATTGCAAAACGACAAGAAATAAGGGTATCACTCATTACACTACTTTTAGAATACATGTCAATAAATATATTGATGCTAGCATCTAAATATATAGAGGGTATTTGTGCGATTCGGGTCGAATATCGATTTTAATCCACTCGTGAAAATATATTTTTTCTATGATCACGAGTGAATAAAATCGATATTCCATCGAATCAAACAAATTGTCTTTTTATTTTTATGCTTTTTTCATCGTTTATATTCATTGGAAAAGTGTGTAATTTGAGAATTTCGCTGGAATAATGACGCCATTTTGTCCAAAAAATGACGTCATTTCAAACAGTAAAAAATAACAGTGAAATTTATCGATATTTTTCACTGTTATTTTTCACTGTTTGAAACAGTGAAATATCAGTTTTAATTCACTGATATTTGTCTATAAACCACTGAAAACATTACCTAAAACATATTCAAAAACAGTTACACATTGGGTTTCTTTTTCCGTACATTGTGATGACCGGCATATTGAGAACTAGTTTAGTGTGACAAATACTATATGCTTCTGCTGAGTTTAGGAAAAGCGCTGCAGCATTTATGTTATTCGTTCAGCAACAAACGCTGCAAGAGACCAATTGCCAATTTTACGCTCGAGCTCCGAAAATGATTTAATTTGGATTGCTTGTCAATCATTTTGGCAGGTCATGCAGCGTTTGAGATATGGTTTATATGCCACTTAGTTGTTTTGATTTGGCAAGTAATTGTGCGACTTTTGCTTTGTTTACATAAGTAGGGCAATTTAATAATTGTTACTTGTATAAGCAACGTTTTTATGTGAAGATACAATTGTTTTAACCTCAAATTAATTCAATGTTATGTTATATAGATATGACGTATATGTTTAACGGGTATGCTGTCGCAAAAGAATCTCAGTCCGTTCCTTATAACAACACGAAGTTAAGGTATTCAATTCATGTCAGAAGTGAAAGTGCACCAATATTTGTATATTGTTCAACAAAAATAGCACAAAAGTGAAACAAGAGTCGCCTGACTGTCGTGATCTTCGTACGGCCCATTCATTTACTAAATTTAGATTAATTGAAACGCATTTATATATATAAATCAGTCACAGACAAGTCACAAGCGCGAAAAAGTCCATTTATAGCCAAAACTTAATTCACATCTTGAAACTAATCGTTATTTTAAACATATCGACGAGGGATGCGCAAAGCTTATGGTATTTCAAGTATTTAAATTTAGTTAATTTATTTCATATGCTAATAGTGTGATATTTGGACGCTATTCGTCCTTTTTGTGTTTTTCTATGTAGCGAGATAATATATGGAATGCGAAGCATCATGGGGAGTCAAAGAGACATGAATAGGAAATATTTCTCCTTATATGTGAATCATTTAAGTGAATTAAGTTTTGGCTATAAATGGACTTTTTCGCGCTTGTGACTTGTCTATTGATATTCAAATGCTCTGTTTACGTATTAATTACAAACATTGAACACTGAAATAACCAGTGTAAGTTTAATATCGGACTATGCATCACATATATTTTTATCATTTACGAATCTATTTCTACCTGAGATTCATTGTAAACTGTGTAAACTAGTTTGTGCAATGTGTCATGTAACTTAATGCCAACGTGCACTACTAATATTCGATATCAAAACGAACATATCACGAATAGAGGCTGGAATATAATAAGAGCGTGAATAAAGAGTGATTGTGTACATACATTATAAGACAAACACTGTTTTTGTTCTGAGAACATGTTTGCATAATGCATATGTGCATTACATAGGACGCACACATCGGTGATAATTTGTGGTGGTTAAATAACGTTCAATAGAGGCGCAAGTTTAATCAACATATACCGACACGGGAAGAAAAACATATGGTATGTATACATGGCAATACATAATAAGTGTCATCAGAATTAACATCATAATCGTCTTCCTAATAATCATTTTTATTGTAATTAAACTATATAAAGAGTATGGACGCTTCATTCCGTTCAACACTGTCTTCATGATAAAAAATAACATATAATGTGCTGAAAACGACGAACACATAAAACCGTTTTACGTTTTGCTTGTCAAAAGTGGAAAGTGTATAAATTGTGCAAATGTAATTGTAATAAACACGTGTCAGGGCTGTGCATTCGGTGCAGATTGCATGCTAATAGGCTTCATAAATGTCTCATAAACTATATTTCTTGAATAGGTGCGCAGTGTTATGAGCCAATGAATTAAAAACATTCATGCATTAAGTACTTGCAAATAGTTGCATCCATAGAATGACAGTTTAAGGGTACGACAACAGTAATTCCCGATTTAAAAGTTTAAAATGTCGCTTAGTTTTATGCATATAGCGTACTGAATATCATTCCAACTTGAGTAGTTTTGCTAAATTTCATACTAAAGATAAACTGCATACAATGCGTAATTTTACAGGTAAACCATTAGTCCATTGTTGGTTATTAAAATTGTTTCAGTATGATTCAACTCGATTTTATATTACAATCACTTTTTCTACTTATAGTTTCTATTTATACATATGTTATACAAAATTAAATGTAAATAAACTGCCGATCAATAACGTCTGATTTCATCTTTCGAGACCGTTTGGCGTTCACTTTCATCGAATCTAATCGTAATGATTAATGACAATGGCAAATTCTAGACGTAAATAATACTGTATATCGTTACATAGATGCTTTGAGGAATTGTGGTAACTCAATCAAACATGTTTCTGGTGTAATGGAACAATCCGATCAATCATTAAACCAAACAAATATCCAAAATCTAATAGTTATTAAGTCGTGTCGATAAATAAACATATTTAACGAAAGCGTCAGCACTATGTTGTACAGATCTGTGGTTAACGTTTAGAAAAAGATCTTTTTGTGAAATTACCAAGAAATGCACTACAATGTTGCTGAGGTTTTTTATAATTCGTATGATAAATGTTGATCGTGTTAGTTTGACGCTTACACTGAAAGTTCAAAAGGAAGATATCGCGCTGGTATGTTCGAAAACCGTTTTGTACAGTTTAAATGCCGTTTTTCAAAAGTTTAATATTTGACATTTCATTTATGTATTGTTGAATAACGCGACCATAGCTTTTCACGAACCGATTTTGGTAGAACAGTTAATTTTAGTTCAAAATAAAAGAAGCCGCTTGCATTACACGTTAAAGGTAATTATGTTGACTCTCTTTACACTCTCATATTACAATGTATGAAGCTTTCGGAATTTGGTGCATTCAACGATTGATTACGTGCCTTATTGATCATAGTCAATTGAACTTGGTTTCAAGAAATAAAATTGTTTAAGAAATACACACAAAAAATCGAAAAAGAAAATATGTAACCGACGATTGTCGAGCAGTCAATCCAATTTGACGGATCTAAGGGGTATATTTAAATTATCAGTAATCTGATCTTATGACACTCGCACAACAAAAAAAACAACGATTTATTTGTAATGAAATTAAAAATTGTATATTGCACAACCATCTATTAATTTGGATGCTCAATGTTGTGAATTATTAAAGAACCATTCATAATTTAAAATAATTATCGAAAATGTTACTTATGTCACCTTTATAAGATGCATTGAACCGCAAGTAGAGTTAGTAACGTTATTGTTATTACATATTTAAATTCGTGTATGGCGTAAAATGGCACCTGTACCTCAATCGGAAATACCATCATCTGTTGTTTATTGCGACCAACATAAATGTTCCCTTGAACCGTTGTTAATCAGCATGAAGGTGTTCTATTATTGTTACCGTCATTTAAAACTTGTTGTTCTTCAGAGAATGAGTTCCAATCATAAATAAAAAGGAAATAGACTATGAAAATGCTTCGATAATTAACTTAATAGAAACCTTAATTAATTGCACACATTCCGTATCTTAGAATAGAACGTAATATGCAATGTCGGGAACTATTAAACGTGTTTCCTGTCTTACAGCAGCTGTACAAACAGCAGAAATTGTACTGATCTCTAGTGCTAATTCACACTGGGTTGGTGGTTCGCCAAAACCGCAACATACCATTTCCAATCATTGTTTTGTTTAAGTCGACTATCACTTTTTGTGTTACTTTTTTAAACGTGCATGTATATCCATAGCTGTTTAAGAAGATTTACTTGTTTGGTTTAGTTGAACTGCCCTTAATGATACGCGTGTTGTAGTTAATATGCGTATTTAATGCTTTCTAAATACAACTTAAGGCCTAAATATATGCCGAAACACATGTGGTCTAATTAAATCCCATACGAAAGATTCCACAAGTTTCCTATAGTATTAAATATGATGCATATAGTTTTACAAATTGTATGTTAAGGTTTATAATAAATTCCTATTATTAAATCGTTCTATGGAGACTTCATTCGGAAGTATGTTTTTACTTAAGCTCGATCATTTGATATAATTTAAGTTGCATTTAAGGTTGGTTTATTATCGTATTAAGGAAGTGTTATGTGGATTACGTTTCCTACACGAACTTTTGATTGCATCTGAAGAATCCAAGTAGAAAACGATCATCAATGGAAGAGTGACAACCATCATATTTAATCTCATATTTACGCCGAATTGCACATCACAATATAAGTGAACAATTACAAGCCCTTTTAAGTATGTTTTAAGGCTGTTTTAAGCCTGCTAACTCTGGATTCAGCCACCACAATCTATTAAAGATAGCACGTAGTTCATTCGTAAGTCATAGTAAATTATCTAGGCATAATAATCAGTATAGGAAAGCAATCAAGTACCCCATGAAAAGTGGTTATTGTAATTTTGCATTAATAACTGTATACACATGATACGTATTCCACGTTTCTATGGCCATTAAAACACACACAGTTACTTTTGCGATAGGGAAAAAATAATAAATGTATATTATTTCTTGTCATGGAAACGATACTAAATTCCTCATAGTCGGAATCGCAAATCATCCAAAACTGCAAGACCCTCATTGTAACGAATAGAATAGGTAATCAATTTCGCCACCTCGTAATTAATTCTGTACGGCCGCCATAAATGATGATCTCACATTGAAATACTTTTGCGTGTGGTATTTGGCTCGGATTGAGTTGTTTACCGATGTGTCCGTTGTACTGTTAAGATTTATGTTGTCACTCCACGATGAAAACAGCTTTCAACCTCACTTTAGTATGATTTAAATATTGCCCTAACATATTTGCTGTGTTGTTTGTTTTCTCCTGATAGTTGTAGTTATAACTAATGGTGCTATCCTCCTTATGTACAAAATACGAGTTTGTAGTGTCAGCAAAATCTCAGTTATATATATACATGTAGTTACAAAGTAGTTTATTAAAAGTAATACGATCTTTTTCAAACTTCAGAATAGAGTGGTGTATACATTTATGATGTACGGGAATGTTTCGATACACGTGTGGGTTCAAAGATAAAAGGTTTATAGTGTACACGTATATTTACGGGTTAAAAACAAATAGAATGTCACAATGTTAATGTTTCAACAGTAGCCGTGTCTACCCATACCAATATTTATATGTCGGAAACTGTCGCATGTCAAATGTTGCAAAATTTCATGTTTCCATATTTATATAGCATAGATGTATATAGGCTAATATGTTATATAAAGTCATATTTATATGGTCAAATAATATCAATATTAGTTATTATCCATATTTATATGGTAAAAAAGTAAATGCATAATAGATTTTACATAGTGTTGACTTTTTAATTTCTGCTACACATTATACATTGTATGCATTGTTTCTTAATAATGATATGCATTGTGTTCTGACCACACACATTTATGTGACCAATTTTTAAGACAGTTTAATAAGATTAATAAAGATAGTATTCGCGGACCACATACAAATATCCGGATACGAATTCTGGCATCCCTTGTATTTGTGTTCTCCTATAACTGACTTATCAATGAGGCTGAGTATTCATTGAAGGTTACAAAATTGGTATATGTTAACTCCTAAGATGACTTAGTATCTCCAATTTAGGACTAAGCAATTTTTCTGCTTGGATGTAGTGTTTTTGTTATGTTATGTTAATGATGACTTATGGTCTTCTTAAAATGGATGTAACACCAGAACGATTCCATAGTAATGCACGTGTTATCAATTACAATATCAACACGGAGCCTGTGCATTTCGTTTACTAAATCAGCTTATAACGTCGACATTAAATAGGCATTAATTAGTGTATATGAGCACTCATGTATTTATAGTTCATGGCAATAATAATTGTGTTTAAAAGAATTGTACCTAAGTTTAGAAGCTTTCGCATGTTTGTCGCTCATTACACCCAGTTTATACAATGTTTATTTCTTACGGACAGGAATGTTTTGCATAACATTAACACCAGCCTAAGTATTGAATCGTTCGCTCGTTTGCTAAACGGTGCAAATAAAAAGGAAACCTTATTGAACATCTCGCTGTTAAACAAGAACCTTCACATATATTTAAGTTGTTTATGGTTTTATTGAACTGAGCTAAATTAAAACCAATCGAACAATACAGGAAAGAATATAAATCATGGTATGGTCGTTTGAACTTTTACTGCAACTACGTTTGTGCTTGACGGAATCAATATTATTGTCTGACGTTATATACACGAGTTTCTGTAAACGGATTATCTATTATCATGAACGGCATTAATTTAACATTACCAATTAAAAACAATGAAGCCTCAGTTTTATAACGTTAACATTTTAATATAGCAATAATATGAGTTTTCGCGAACCAACGTATTACATCATATACATTTTATTCAATTATGCATGTCGATCGCTTCGTTTTCGTTTTCTTTAACTCTTTCATGTAACTCTATGGCGTCAACTATGGGCTAAAAATCTCGAAATTTAAACAAAAATAACATTAAGGCACTTGAACACAGGAATGGTGTTAATTACGAAAAAAAATAGTGCTCAATGAACGAAATCTATTATGGGTGTATTAGTTTTCAAATGTCATATTTATTAAGAGACTGTCAGATGATCTCTCGGTAAACTAGTGTTAACATTCACCTAACATAATTCTTCTATTCAAATGTAATTGACCACATACCTTGGCTTTTAACTAAAATTTACGCAACTGTAGTATTGATTGAACGTTGTCATTACGTTGTCATCATTATTCTTAGAAAATATGCGAGACATGCGAAAAAATGTAACAATCGTTTAAGCAAATTAAATATTGTTACTAATCAGAGTATTTTTGGAGGATGTCATCACATATATTTGTGAAACAGAATTTCTCGTGGACGTTCGATTTTTCAATGGATGTTTTAAGTGACCCAATAAAAATCGTCATGGTAGTGTCTAAAAAAGAAAACATATATAATATATTTGAACGGTATTTTGTGGATTGAATCTGTAAATATTCATAGATGAGAGGTTATGCGCTATTAAATAAAAAATAATCACGCTGAAGATACATTGACATGCCATATTACGAACTAAACAAAAAGACAGTATATATTCTTAACGAATTCATAAAAATCATCACACGTGACGTACACATTGAGAGGTTTTTTTGAAAATTGGTATATCTGCTTTTGACAAAAAAAAGCTTATTTAAAAAAAGTATGGGCAATACGTACAGGTTTATTCAAAATATACAGACGATATTTTGTATTATTACATTGTAACAGTTGTACACAATCAGCTGCGCTAAAGTGTACATCTTTTAATGTTTTAGAATAATACAAAATACAGTAGAATATAATAATTACAAGAGCAATAAAATATAAATAGGTTTGACCTACAAGATCTTCATGTTTCTTTGTTGTCGTTCTCTGTCATTGATGTTGTGTAATTATTGCTAGCAAACTCTGTGTGCTTGGTTATACTTACAATCGCAAGACGTTGAACGTTTTTTTTATGATAAATGTGTTCACACCTGAACACTCGTGTACGAAATGCATGATATATGCACCGACGTAACGCACTTACGGTTTTGCTTGCTGCATTTACGAATATATTAGTTTTTTTAACAACGTACTCTCAAAGAAATATTAATTATTTTAACAACATTGAAATGTTCAGTGGAAACAGTGTGAATATTTAAAAAGAATAACATATATTGCAATATATCACACGTTTACATTTTATATTCAATACCGTTATTTTATGCTTTTATGTGGTTGATAGTGAAATATCAGATATTTAAAATTGATAACAAATAACGATGACAGAAGGCTATTGTAACTATTTCTCTGTAACTTTGTTTTCTTTTTCTTAATTAAATGCACGAAATTAAAGGGAGAGTCAACGATGATGCCGGTTTCAAAACGCTTGAAATTATATTTGTTCACGTCAATTTCTTATCAAGCCCCTTTGGACTGCAACCAAACGGTTGTAAAGCATCAATAAAAAGTCATGTTAATGGTTTTGGTAAATCAAGATGTAATTTATCAATTGTTTTATCCATTCGTTATGTTAGAAAGAAAATAAACAGAAACAATATCCTTTATATGTTTCACAATATACAAGAAAAGTAACAGCGGCTTTATGATAATGATCAGTATATGCAGAGTTATAGACTTTAATATTTGCAAACGTTTTTGATACATTTCATACTAAATTATAAACGCATTAAATAATGCTCCATTGAACTATTCAACCCACCAACAAACACAAGAGTGGTGTCAATGCCCGTTTATGCGAAATGGTCATGAGTACAATATCATAAAATCATAATGATTTAGTATACATGATTTCGAACTACGATACAAATGTTAATACAAACGGCATTATTTATAAATACTCGTGTGATGACCGATATATTCAGAACTACTTAAGTGTAACAAATACTTTATGCGTCTATGATCCCTGTGGAGTTTTTGAAAAGCGCTCCAACATTTCTGTTATTCGTTCAGCAACTTACGCTGCAAGAGACCAATTGCCAATTTAACGCGTGTAGCTCCGAAGATGATTTAATGTGGTTTGCTTGGCAATCATTTTGACAGGTCATGCAGCGTTTGAGATATTGTTTAAATGTCACTTAGTTGCTTTGATTTGGCAAGTAATTGTATGCCCTTTTCTTTGTACATAAGTAGGGCAATTTAATGATTGTTATACGAAACGTTTGTTGTGTGAACCTCAATTAATTGAATGTTATGCTGTGAATGTTTGCGTAGAAATAACCAGTGTGAGTTTACTAGCGTACCATGCATCACGTATATTTTTATGATTTACGAATCTAACTCTACATGAGATTGATTGTAAACTTTGTATGGTGTATGAAGTGTGTTATGTAACTTAATGCCAGCGTTCACAACTAACATTCGATATCAAAACGAAAATATTACGAGTAGAGGCTGGTATTTAATAATGTATGTATGTGCATAACATAGGACGGTTACAGCGGTGATAATTTGTGGTGGTAAAATATCTTTGAAGTGAGGCGCCAGTTTGATATATCATATACCGACACTGGAAGAAAAACAGAAGGTATGTATAAATAGCAATAAATAATAATTGTCGTCATCATTAACATCATAATCGTCTTTCTAATAATTATTATTGTTGTTATTAAAATATAAACAGATTTTGGACGCTTCATTCCGTTCAAAACTGTCTTCATGATAAAAAATAACAGAATAATGTGCCGAAAACGACGAATACATAAAACCGTTTTACGTTTTGCTTGCCAAAAGTGTAAAGTGTAAAAATTGCAAATGTAATTGTAATAAACAACTGTCAGGGCTGTGCGTTCGGTGCAGATTACATGCTAATAGGCTAGATAAATGTCTCATAAACTATATTTCTTGAATAGGTGCGCAGTGTCATGAGCCAATGAATTAAACAACTCCATGCATTAATTACTTGCAAATAGATGCACCCGTATAATGACAGTGTAAGTGTACAATAGCAGTAATTCCCGATTTAAAAGTTTAAAATGTCTCTTTGTTATAATGTTATGTGCATATAGCGTACTAAATATCATTCCGACTTGAGAAGTTTTGCTTAATTTCATACAAAAGGTAAACTGCGTAGATACAATGCGTAATTTAACAAGCAACATTTAGTGCATTGTGTGTTATTAAAAAAAAATCAGGTATAATTTCACACGATTTTATATTAAAATCACGTTTTCTACTTATAGTTTATATTTATATATATTTAGTACAAACCTAAATGTCACCAATTACCGATCAATAATGTCTGATATCATCGTTCGAGACTGTTTTGCGTACACTTTGAATCTTCTCGTATTGTTTAAAAACAATGACAAATTCTAGACGTATACACATGTATAGCGTTACGTTAATGCTTCGAGGAATTGTAGTAACTCAATCAAACATGAATCTAGTGTCATGTAACAATCCGATCAATCATTTAAAATTAGAAATATCCACAATCTGATTGGTTATTTAGTCGTGTCGAGAAAAAAATAATAATAATGTAGGCGTCAGCACGATGTTGAACAGATCTGTGGTTAACGTTTTTTTGAAATTACCAGGAAATGCACTACAATTTTGCTGATTTTTTTTTTAATTCGTTTGACTTATGTTGATCGTGTTAGTTTGACGCAATACACTGGAAGTTCAAAAGAAAGATGTCGCTCTGGTATGTTAGCACACCGTTTTGTACCGTTTAAATGCCGTTTTTCGAAAGTTTAATATTTGATAATAGATGTTTGTTTCGTTAGTTGAATAACGCGACGATAGATTTTCACGAACCGAATTTGGTAGAAAAGTTAATTTTAGTGCAAAATAAAAAAAAATGCCGGTTGCATTACACGTAAAAGTTAATCATGTTGACTCTCTTTAAGTGTAACAAATGGTTATAACGACGCTTCTTGAATTGTGTGCATTTAACAATTGATTACGTGTCTTGTTGATTATAATCAGCCTGGTTGTGTGTAGTTACCATTAAACTGACAAAGTGGTTTCAGGAATTATAATTGTTTAAAAAAAAAATCATCGACAACAAAATAATGTTACCCACGATTGTCGAGCAGTCAATCCAAGTTGACGAATCTAAAATGTATATATAAATTATCAGTAATTTATGTAAAATTAGAAGTTGATCTCATGACACTCGCATAAAAAAAAAAAAAAAATGTATTATTCATGAAATTAAAAATTGTATATTGCACATCCATCTATTAATTATGATGTTCAATGTTTTGTGAATTATTTATGAACCCTTCATAATTATTTGTTTAAATCATCAAAAATTGTACGAATGTCTCCTTTATAAGATGCAAGAGAGTTAATAACGTTTTTGTAATTACGTATTCGAAATCGTATACGGCATAAAATGGCATCTGTACCTCAATCGGAAATACCATCACCAGTTTTTTTATTGCGACCAACATAAATGTTCCCTTGAACCGTTGTTAATCAGCATGAAGGTGATTTATTATTATAAACGAAAATCGACTATGAAAACACTTCGATAATAGAAACCTTAATTAACTGCACACATTCCGTATCTTAGAATAGAACGTAATATGCGATTTCAGGAACTATTACACGTTTTCCTGTCTTACAGCAGCTGTGCAAACAGGCGAAATTGCACTGATGTCTAGTGCTAACTCACACTGGATTGGTGGTTCTTCAAAACCTCAACATACCATTTCTAACCATTGTTTTGTTTGAGCCGACTTTTACCTGATGTGTTCCTTTTTAATAATTGCATTTATATACATAGAAGTTTTAGAATATATACTTGTTTTGGTTAGCGTATGTGTGCTTAATCAGAAGCGTTTTGTATTTCATAAGCGTTGTTTATGGTTCATAAATAAAATATTAAGTTTGAATATATACAGACAACCCATTCGGTCTTATTCAATCGCATCAGACAATTCCACAAGTTTCCCAAAGTATTTAATATGATACTAATCGTCTTATAAATTGTATGTTCAAGTTTAAAATGATCTCAGATTGATAATATCGTCCCATGGAGACTTCATTTAGAATTTCGTTTTAGATAAAGCTTGTTTATTTGGCATAATTTGAGTGGCATTTAAGCCTTGAGTTGTTGGGTTTATTATCGTTTTAAGGAATAGTTATGGGGATAAAGTTTCCTACGCGAGCTTTTGACGGCATCAGAAGCATCCAAGTAGAAAATGATCATCAATTAAAGATTGAAACAAATCATATTTAATTGCGTATTTGAAGCCGAATGGCACGTCACAGTATAACTGAACACTTGAAAGGCTTTTTTAAGTCTGTTGTTAAAGGCTGTTTTAGTCTGCTGATTCTTCGATTCTGCAGTCAGACACCACAATCTATTAAAAGTAGCACGTAGTTCAGTCTTAAGTCACAGTAATTTATGTACGCATAATCCTCGGTATGTATATAGGTAAGTAATTAAGTACCCTTTGAATAGTGATTATTGCAATTCTGTTATAAACTATATACACCGGATATATATTCCATAGGGCCAGATTTATAAATGTATAAGATTTCGTTCGTATTACGTTACACTTTGTTATTGTTGTGGAAATTGTATTAAAGTCCTCATAGACGGAATCGCAAATCATCCAAATTTAAGACCCTCATTGTTACGAATGGGAAAAGTAATCAATTTCGCCACCAAGTTATTAATGCACTACGGAAGAAATTAATGATTCTATCACGTTGACATACTGTTGCGTGTGGTATTTGACTCGCGTTGAGTAGTTTTATCCATGTATCCGTTTTACAGTTAAGATTTATGCAGTCACCCCACGGTGAAAAACAGCTTAAAATGTAGCATCAGTATGAATTAAATAATGAACTACCATATTTGTTGCGTTGTCTATGTTCTCGTAATAGTCGTCAATATAACTTAGGCTTCTATGCTCCTTATGTACAAAAGAGTTTGCTATGTCAGCTAAATTTAAGTTATACGCCATATCTTGTTTATTAAAAAAAATCACCTGAAAAAGTTCTTGTATAACCGTGACCGTGTTTATTTCATGATAATTAAGTCTGATTCTGTGTTGTGATTAAGTGTTGTTTTGTTTTGTCCAAGTTTGCTAAAACACAAAATTCAGACCTAATCCTATTTATTACTAATCTAGAATTACTACGGTATTATATTTACTCAAATCGTTATATGGTGTATGCGATGACTGTGTTAATAATTGATGTGCTGTGTTCGTTAAGCAATATTTTGTTATGAAGACCAACTGAACCAATGAACCAAATATTATAAAGTATAACGCGATATCATGCTTAAATGGCTCAACAATGATTGAAATAAATAATGTCGAATATCGGTGAAGAAAACATAACATAAACCCGTCTTCGGCAGTTTATATATAAAAAAAAATCATCAAGCAGTTTAGGCAGCTTCCCGTTTGTTAACACGTGAAAGCCGTTTACGCTGATATATTTAATAAGCATTCAGTGAATGGTTTACATACCGACTGACTGTTCTGCATGTCTTTTTCATATTCATGTAATACTTGTTTTTATTGCGACAAAAGAGTTTGCAACTCAAACGATTGATACACAAGGTAATCATATTCCGCACGCTTTTTCGATGCATCGGCAGCGACTAAAAAAACAAACAACAAATGGAACAATGAAAGACATTAAGAACCATTTTACAAAATTCCGAGAAATAACATAAATTTAATGTGTATATATTAGTTTAAACATATTTTATTTCCAAATTGACAATTACAAATAAAATTACAATTCACNTGATGATTGTTGTTGAACTGTGGGTGGAAGAAGATTTGCCAAATAAGTGGGACTATGACCGTTATGTATTTTGTACATATTAATTAATTTTATATACTGTGTATATATTAAATGCAATTGCAATAAATATCCCAATTACCGACTGGCTGTTTTGCATAGCATTTTCAATTGAGCGATAGCTACCATTCTCATCAAGTAATTTTATTGTTGTATGACATATAGTATGTTATTAAAAGTAATACGATCTAGTCTTTCAAATAAATACTTCAGACGAGAGCGGTGTCTAAATTTGCAATACACCGTCATGTATAGAGTTACAGTGTTTGTACATGTGTGGGTTAAAAGTTAAAAGGTTAATAGTGTACACGTATTGTTACGATGTAAAAACAAATACAATGTCACCCACAACGCTTCAACACTAGTCGTGCCTACCCATACCAATATTTTTTTGTCGGAAACATAAAAAAACTTGTTTTACAAATTGAGATAACTTTTTGTAAATCTGAGGGCATATTATATGCGCATGTATACTTTTAATCAGAATGGATGGCATAGTTACGTACGAACGGGGAAATTTGTTGTCGGTATCCAATATGTAAGTATTAGTTCCAGGCTTTCCGGCTGCAGTTCCTAAGTAAGATACATAAAACAAGCAGGTCGACCTTTCTCGCCCTGAGACAATGAACAATGTCGCTCGTAAGAGCACAGAATGCACGGTGTATCTCTGAACATAAGATTTGTAAATGTACTTTATAACGTCATGTGATAATGTAGCATTTATATATGGAATATTGTTCATTAATGTCAAATAAGTCATTACCGTAAGTCTCGTCGTTGAGACAATTCTGAGATAATTATGAACAAAAATGCCGCCATGAACAAACATGCGACCTATGCACTTAGTTAAAGTTTGACTTAGTACTAAAAGCCACTTATCATTCGCATTTATTTTGGCGATATTATGTGTTTGATACGTGTTATACAGGTACGGTGAATTCATAACAAAACAGTTGCTCTAATATCACACACATTTAGTTAGCAAAATTAAATGCATAATACATTTTACATGTTGTTGAGTGTTTTAATTGCTGCTGCACATTCTACAGTGTATGCATTGTTTGTTAATATGCATGATGTTCTGAACAAATACATTTATGTGGCCAAATTTTAAGACAGTTGAATAAGATAACTAAAGATAAGTAAATAATTAATTTCAGCGAATCAAAATGGATCACACAATATGTTGGATTGCTGAGCACTGTCCTAGAACATATACAAGTATTGCATTTCATGCATTTTTTTTTCTCAGAAAGGAAGCTTTCTCTGTTGTATAGTATTTGTTATTACTAGTGATGAACGTGAATACGTTTATAAATTAGACTGACATAAATTTATTAGATACAGCATTGTTCAAACACGCTTCAATTAATGAATTATTATTACATTATTTTCGTTCTTGTGACCTTAATTAGCAAACAATGATTCCAGAATTCGACCGCCAATTTTTATTTCTTCGGATATCTCGATAATATTCGGAGACCACATAAAAATATCCGGATACAAATTCTGGCATCCATTGACATCCCTTGCATGTTTGGTCGCCAAAATTGACGATGCAATGAGACTGAGTATTTCATTGCGGGTTACATAATTGGTATAAGTTTACTTCTAAGATGACTTAGTATCTCCTATTTAGGACTTCTTTACTAAGTGAAGGTTCTTTGAGCTAGTAAATGTTGTAGTGTTACCTAATGAGGACTTATCGTCTCCGTAACATGGATGTAGTACTAGAACGCTTTCTTAGTAATGCACGTGTTTATAAATAATATAATGAAAAGGAGCCTGTACGTTTCGTTAATTAAACTAGCTTATAACGGCGACAAAACATGCATTTATTTATGTATGTGAGCACGCTTGTGTTTATAGTTCATGGCAATTATTAGTGTGTTTTAACGAATTGAACCTAAGATTTGAAGCTTTTGCATTTGTGTTGCTCATTCCACCCAATTAATGCTATGTTTATTGCTTACAGACAATATATTTTTGCATAACTTTACAACCAGCCGAAGTATTAAATCTTTTGCTCGTTTGCTAAACGGTACAAAGGTTAAGGAAACCTTTCGTTTTTAAGATCTCACAGTCGTTAAACAATAACGTTTAGTTATATGTCTATGAACACGCTTTAATGGTTAAATGGAACTGAGCTAAATTAAAACCAATAGAACAATACAGGAAAGTGTATAAATCATGGTAAGGACGTTTCGACCATGCATTTTAACTTTTATCGCAACTAAGTGTGTATTTTACAGAATCAATATTGTTGTCGGACGTTATACAATAGAGTTTTTCTATACGGATCATCTATTATCATGCTCGGCATAAAAATGATTCTCATTTAGGAACAATACAAATATGGAATCTCAGTTTTATTACGTGAAAATTTTAAGTATAGCCATTATGAGTTTGTCGCGAACCAACGTATCCAATCATACAAATTAATCCAATATTGCATGCCGATCGCTTCGTATACGATTCCTTTTACTCTTTATACAGACGCTTAATTTGAATTGGTCTATTGATTATATTGCGTCAGCCATGGGCTCAAAATCTTGACATCTAAACCAAAACAACCTTGGTTCATTTGTTCACAGGAATGTTGTTAATAACGAAAATAAATAGTGTTCAATGAACGAAATCAAGTGTGGGTGTATTCAGTTCCTTTTCAAATGTCATCTTTATTAATAGATGATCTTAGGTAAACAGGTGCTAACATCCAATTTAATAGCTCTTCAATTCAAATCTAACTGCACCACATACCTTCGCTTGTAACTTTTAAATTTACGCTCGTGCTTATTTTGATTGAAAATTGTCATTACGATGTAATCATTAAAATATGCGAGGCATGCGGAAAATGTGACAATCGTTTAAGCACACTGGATATTTTTACAAATCATATCATTTTTTGCAGGATGTCATTACATATATTTGTAACACAGCAGATCTGGTGGACTTTCACGTTTTCAATGGGTGTTTTATGTGACCCAACAATAATCGTCATAGTATGTATGATTTCAAAAAGAAAATATATAATATAATATGTTTAAAACTGTTTAATTTCTAACTGGATTGGGAATAATTCTTTTCGATTTTATAAGTTTACTTATTTAATCTGATTGCTCTCTTTGAGGGGCTTTTATTTCATATACATATATGAAACAAATATAATGTATGCGTATATTTATGAACTAACAGCCATTAAACTACATTCACGGCTTAAAGTGACGGTGTTTTGGATTGCAAGATTGTCTCATATGAACATAGAATAAAAATTTAGAAGGGCACATCAATACCAATATAAAATATGACAGGCAAACATGTACAGGCAGACACCCACATACGAAAAATGCCATGCAATTAAATGTCGCCACATAGTATGCAAACGTAAGCTGAGCAAATCGTGCAAAACGATACTTTTAAGTGGTAATTTAAACCACAATGTACAAGCTTTATCACATATGTTTAATGTTTCGTGAACTCTTAATATAATCCTCGCCATGATTGTCATCTCTATGCGCGATGAAATGACGATGAGTTTTTATCATGTATAATAATTCTCCATTCATATTGTGATATTCATCTCTATTTCCATTAAAAATAACTAAAAGCAGAACTAACGACTCATAAAACACAATCGTGTCATAATGAAGAGGTAAAGAGTAGGGTAAAAGTGTTGACAATCATAATCGATAGGTTAATGCCCGAAAGGAAACAGAATAAGTACATGTATATCGCACGATACTAGTATGACCTGGCAATGTGCTCAAATTCAAATACATGCTTCATGCATGTGCGTAAAGTATCGTCCTAGACTAGCCTGTGCAGTCCGCACAGGCTAATCAGGGACTACACGTTCTGCCTAGACTTGATTTTCATGTAAAAAGATTTATTTAAAGGAAACATTCCATTAAAGCCCGACTTTCTCCAGAGCGCGGCGTATTTGAACTATAGTTTCTCAAAATAATGTGACAAATTCGAAGGTTATTCATGTGTAACTGTTTGTTATGAAAACGTACAACGAATTCACTCTCAAAATGGTAATTTGTCATTTTGTGCACATTTAAGTTTTTAAAACAGTGTTTGTTTCGTTAACGGTACGCATACCAACATACATATATAAGCATAGGCGGATGTCAACTTCTAGTTTTCATCTTTGTTGAATACTTTGATATATGAATATATACGTCATTCGTATCTTACGTTAGCGAACGCGTTGACGCGGTCGATTTGTATTTCTAAGAGTATTATAACAAATGCGCATGTTATATCTATTCATTTTATAATAAACCATCGTCGGAAACCAGGGTTTATATTCCATTGTCACTAGTATGGATAGTTTTTAGTTGTTCGCGCTATCGGACAACTAATGTAGAGGGAGTTTTGCAATTCAGTATGCTGCTTATCTACGCCAGGAACGATAACCACCGCATCTGCCTGTTTTTACTGGTACATTGCAGACAGATCTTGCAGATTGTCTTCTCTTTAAACCCGCTGTTAACATTTTAATCACTTAGCGGTTTATCGAGTGTGTATGTAATAAATAGTGTTTAACAGCTTGTGCGACGACATTGGAGAGTTCATCATTGAAATCTGTACATATTGGCTGCTTTCAGGGAAAACAGGGCTTAATGCATGTCAAATAAGATTAGCATTTGCACACTGATTGGCCTATGCAATGCGCACATTTTGTCTAAGTTATCTCTATAACATAAATATGAGGATAAACAATGCACACACATCTTGACCTGTGCTTTAAGACACACTCTTTATAAATTTGAATGGGTTTTAAACTTTCAATATAAAAAGCTTTAACATAATTTTGAAAACTGAGTTGCGTCAAAGATAATGCAATAGCGAACAACTTCAGTGCCTTCAGCGCTTTGATTAACAGTAAACATCAATATGGCACTTTGATATGATAACCATTGTCATAGAGATGTGTATTTAATAAATGTTGTTCACACAGTTCTTCATGTACATGAATTTCAGTACAAAGTGACTAATATCAACATAACTAATACGTATACATAGCCGTCAAATGTGTGTCGTTTATATCCAAAATAAATATACAGACATTATGGAAACAGTGAACAAACATTGCGTTCTTCGCGTCTGCGTCCATTGTGTTTGAAAAGCTTTAGCGTTTATGAACGGCCTTAGGATTATCCGGTTACAGACTGTGTCCTTGTTCTCGCCATCGCAACAGTTATGTTATAATCAGTGTTTTTATTCAATGCAATGCAGTTTTAGAGTAATGCAGATATCAAAAAATAGTTACAGAAATCAGTCTGACGTAAAACCCTACGTATCCCACTCCGCAATCGTTTTAATCAAATCCATCTTTAAAGGGGCCGTCCAACAGATTGGTAAATTGACAAAATTAAAAAAAGTTGTTTCATATTCGCAAATTTTCGCGTTTGTTATGATATTTTTGAGGAAATAGTAATACTGACCATTTACAATGCTCTTAAATATCCATTATATGCATCTTTTGACGATTTGAAAACCTCAAAATCATAAAGCGTCGTTCGACGCGAAACGATTGAATAATTTGGAAAGTTCTGTTATTGTCGCTATATTTTGTAAAACTACGAGGATTGCTTATATATGGTATAAAATACGGCTATCGTACATACTTGTCAGGATGGCCGAGCGGTCTAATTGGTTTTTACTCCAGGACCCCGATGGTCACTGGTTCGAGCCCTGATGAGGTTTACTTTTTTTTCCCTTTTTAAATTGTATTCTTGTTTTTTAACTGCAGATTTTTAGGTCAAATGTTTGAATTTATCAATATAGAGCATTTAATGACATGCTTCAATACATGCCAAAATCTAGTGGACAGTCCCTTTAATATGACAGGGAGTGTACTATATTTTCTTACTACAAAGAAGAAAGGTGTAAATGTTTACATCTCGAGTAGAGATGCGTAAGACTTGAGGTTTTTAAAGTATTTAAATAACGTTAATTTATTTCAGATGCAATTTGTGTGAAATTGTGACGCTATTCGACGCTTTTGTGTTATTCTATGTAGCGTGATAATATGCGGAATGCGAAGCATCATTGGGAGTCAAAGGGACATGAATCGGAAATTATTCTCCTAAAATGTGAATCACTTAAGTGGAAGTAGTTTTGACTATATATGGACTTGATCGAGTTGAGGACATTCCCATTGATATGCAAAATGTTCTTTTTGCGTGTGTGAGTTTAATATCGTACTATGAATCACGTGTACTTTTACCATTTTTTACTAATCTAACTCTACCTGAGATTCATTGCAAACTTTGTATGGTTTATGCATTGTGCTATGTAACGTTATGCCAACGTTCACTTTTAACACTCGATATCACGAATAGAGGATGGTATAAAAAAGAGCGTGTATAAAAAGAGAGTGTGTACATTATAACTTTTAAAGACAAAACGTTAGTTATGAGTACATTTGTGTATATTACATGCGTGCATTACATGGGACACATACAACGGTGACACATTGTTTTTGTTGGATATTTTTGCAGTAACTCGCAACTTGAATATAGTATATACCGACGCGGGAAGAAAATATTAAAAAAGGTATGTTTAAACAATGTCAATGTACCATAATCGTTATCAGAATAAGCATTATCTTCTTCTTCATTATATAGTTTGAAGCCATTGTAATCATATCAATAGTATTGGTGATTGTTTGAACCCTAATAATGTCTTTACTCTTCGTTCTCATTTGATGTTTTAAGTTTAAAAAACATGTGTTTACGCATCATTCTGTTCTGACTTCACACCGTCATTATGATTCAAATAACGCAATTTTATGTGCCTAAAATACATAGCTCTGTTTTTGCAAAAATGACACGTCTATTAATCGTGCAAAAAAAGCATTTAAATAACAAGCTGTCAGTACTGTGCGTTTGGTGCAAAGCAATTGCTAATATCCTGGATACATATCACATAAATTATATTTCTTGGATAGGTGAGCAACATTATGCTCAAGTTACATGAGCCAATAAAAAAATCATTGCAAATAATTGGCATCCGTTGTGTTACGGTATATAGATGCCGAGTATATCCTTTTCAAAATTAGTTGATACCCCTCGTTTGAAAAAAAAATAATAATTTTAGCACCGTTTTACATTCCACAAAGTATGAATAAATCCCTGCTGACAATATTGACAAGTTTTAAAACAAAACAAAACAAACGAAAATAAACAGTTGAAGGCAAAACATGTGGCAGCATTTCGGCATTTGTTTATTACATCTTAAACGTCCGCTTTGACGATTATCTCTGGAAATATTTCCGTAGACTTAGACGAGCAGACACGCAACGCTCTGATGTCTCCTGCAATAATCGACAGAAATTGGGTAACCAGCGAAATGTAAACAAACAGAAGTTGTTACTGGCCTAATTAATAGACAATGTAAAACACAAGTTTAAAGATAACTTCAAATCTTTTATCAACAGTTATTTGCAATTTATATCGTTCAATAAGTATGCGTTTATTTTCAAAACAAGTGTACGATAACTGTATGTCCCGTGTTCAAGATCTAACATTTAACATTATTGTACATAACTTACTGAATATAATTTCGTCTTGTGTATGTTTGTTAGTAAAATTACGTTTTCTACAATTATTTATTTTTAGTTCTGTAATACTAACTAAAATTCCTCAAACAATCAATAACAACTCACGTTGAATCTACTTGTATAGTTTTATAAGAGTAAATGAATTGTATTGGTTAATAAATTCTATACATACATATTTATATTACGTATTTTGATTACGTAAAACTGCTTCGAGGAAATGTGGTTTCTAAATCAAGCACGTTTCTAGTGTGATGGATTAATCAGATTAATCATTGAAAGAGGAATATCCCCAATCTGATTTGTTATTCAGTCGTGCCGAGATGTATACAGATTTAGCTTCGATCTATTTGAGTAGCAAAGCTCTGTGGTTGACGTTTAGAAATATGTCTTTTTTTTCTAAATTACGAGTAAATCGTGCGTGCACAATATTGCTGGGGATTTTGTTTAAATTCTCAGTGACCCATGTTCACCTAGTAAGTGTGACACAATTCACAAGAATTTGACAAGGACGATATCGCTCTGGTATGTTTGCACATTGTTTTGTTCATTTTAAATTTCGGACGTTAGAAGTTGAATATTTGAATATTTGACATATCATGTATTGTACTGACAGTTGGCGACAGCATGTCACGAACGGTTAAAAAGCATGTAGTTAAAAAGGTTAAATCTAGTTCAGAATAAAAGATGTCGCTTGCATTATAACATTGTATTGAAGCAAAACACATGTCCTGACGCTTTTTGAATTGTTTGCGTTTAACTATTGTTTACGTGTTTTCCATTATGTATAGTTATCACTTTGGTTGTGTATGGTTATGAGTAAAGTTACCAATAAGTATCTATAAATATATTTTTGGAGAACACAAACTAACAGTGATGTAACCGAAGACTGTCGAGCAGTCGGTCCATGTTAAAGAATCTAAGGTATTACAAATCATAAGTAATTTATATACATATATAGTTCTCTCACAACGAACAATGATAAATTCTCACTGAAATAAAAAAAAATGTATATTATTATTTAAATTGACCTTGTACACATCGACTTATTATTTATAAAGTTCAAACAGTTCAATGTATTATTTATTATTCAAATTCGTTTTCATGAAACAAATATCCAAACTTCACTTATGTATCCTTTTAAAAATCAAATGGACCACAGGAAGACGTAAGAAACGTTTTTGTAATTTTTAATTTACATATTTGAATTCGTATATTGCGTAAAAAATAATACATGTACCTCAATCGGAAATACCATGACCTCCTTTTTATTAGGACCATAAGTTTAACATATTTTAGATGGTCCATTGAATCGTTGTTAATCAGCATGACGATGTTTTATTATTGTTAACCGTTATATAAAACGTGATGTTCTTTACAAAATGCGTTCAAATAATAAAAAGCAAGACGGAAATCAATTCGATATTATAAATCTTAATTAACTTCACAAATTCGGTATCTTAAAATAGAACGGGAACTAATAAATATTGTTCTTGTCTAAAAGCAGCTGTTAAATCAGAAGAACTTTTACTGATGTCTTTCTATTTTTTTGCTAGCTCACAGGGCAAAGATGGTTCGACAAAATCTAAACAAACCCTTTCCAACCATTGTTTTTCGTCTGTGCCGACTATGACCACTTTACTTGTTATTGCAACATTAATTACCACTCTTTATTGCAACATCAATAACCACTCTTTATTGCAACATCAATAACCACTCTCTATTGCAACATCAATAACCACTCTTTATTGCAACATCAATTACCACTCTATATTGCAACATCAATAACCACTCAATATTGCAACATCAATAACCACTCTTTATTGCAACATCAATAACCACTCTTTATTGCAATATTTATCAGTTTGTTTGTTTTTGAAATATGAACTGATCATCTAGTTCATGATAGTTATTTTCGATGGAATTTTCTCGTTTCTGTTCATGAAATCCATCGTTCTTCCGAGAATTTCTTTCTTCGCAATACGAAGTGCTATAGCATTTATGGCCAAAACAATGTTTTGTGTCTAAAAATTCACCTCTCGCGCGTGGCTTTTGTTTGTATCCGTTATCGAAGTGCCATCCGTATATCAAAGCGTGATAACTGTTAACTCAGATATAACAAAAGCGCCAATATTTATTGATTATGAATCCGGCTCGTGAAAGAATTGTTATTTTGCTTACATGATAAGCGTTGTGAAATTCATATGCGTATTATATACTCTATAAATAACACGTAATTCATAAACATAAGAGTCAACACATGTAGGCTCATTAAATCGTATACAAGACAATTCCGCAAGTCTCCCAAAGTATTAATACTGGTGCTTATCGTCGTATTAGTTGTATGTTCACGCTTAAAACGAGCTCAGATCAAATACATCGTTCAATGGAGGAGTCGTTCAGAATTCGGTTTTCACTAAAGCTTGTTAATTTGGCATAATTTAAGTGGCATTTAAGCATTGAGTCGTTGGGTTTATTATCGTATTAAAAAGTGTTTTGGGGATTACGTTTCCGTTATGAGCGTTTGATTGCATGTGAATATTCCAAGTAGAAAAAAGATCATCAATGAAAGAGTGAAACCCATCATAATTAATCGCATATTTGAAGCCGCATGCACAGCACAGTATGACTGCACGTTTTAAAACTTTCACCTTGAAAACAAACTGTTGACTGCAAGGATGAGCAATACAAGTTGTATACATATTATCGTAGAAACATGTATGTTTAACGTGTGTTTTTCAAGCTTTTAATACATATTGTTATTGTTGCTTTTTCTTGTTCTGTTTTTCATATTGTTTTCGATTGGTATGGTTGTTTTAAGTCAGTTATTTAGGCATAATAATCGGTATGTTTTTATAGTCAAGTAATAGTTCCCCTATAAATAGTGGCTATTGTAATTCTGTCTCATAAACCATATATACCTGATACATATTCCATATTTCTATGGCCATTAAAACACACAATGACACTACCCTTCGGCGATAAAAGAAAGATTGATACCTGTTAAAGATTACATGCGTATAACGTTATACCTCGTTATTGTTATTAGAATGTTAGATAAGTCCACGTGGTTAAAATCGCAAATCATTCAGTACGGACGAAATAAAATGTGATCTTTCATTGACGTATTTTTGCGTGAGGTATTTAACTCGAATTGACTTGTTTTACTCCTGTATCCGGTGTATTATTAAGATTTATATGGTAACCCCACGGCGAAAACAGCTTGCAACGCAGTTTCAGTATGATTTAAAAAGTTCCCTATCAAGTTTTGGATTTTAACCACTCATGGCCGTAAAATGCCATAGCTCTGAAGTTTAAAATGGGAGGTTTCGACGTCAGTAAAATATAAGAGATAAGACTTATAGGTAAACAGCATTTACCTGAAATATCTCTTGTGTAAGAATTTCTGTCCTTATTTTATGATAAAGTCTGAGTTGGGGTTGTGTTTTAGTGTTGTTGTATTTATTTTCTGGTTGTTTAACTCTAAATCCATACAAAATCCAATGTATTACTATATGATGTATACTCGTATCGTTATATATACTGGTTTATACCTAGAAAATGACGTTATAATTATTGAAATTAAAACTGTCGAATATAATTGGAGAAAAAAGAAAACATTTTCTTTGGAATTACAGATAAAACAATTGTGAAATGTAGGCAGTTGCCTGTTTGAGACAATGGCATAGAAACGTGAACGCCGTTTGCTCAAACATTTAATAAACAAAGGTCAAAGGTTTAAATACCGACTGACAGTTACATTTTCCTATTCCGCCACCACTTCTTACTTGTGCGACAGAATTATCTGCAATTGTGTAAGGATTTTTTTTCTATTATTCCGAACGCTAGTTTGAATCATCGCTAGCTGCATGTGATATAATAAGAAGGAGGTCATCCACCGGCGGTTTATTTGATACAATTTAAGACAGTTGGATCAATGTTTGCATAGTTCTAATTAATAACATAAATTACATAAATCACGTAAATACCGGGTATTTATTTTTAAAGATTTATTGTTATATTTATTGCATAGCACGACTGCCTTTCCAAAGATGTAACCATAATAATTCTTTGAAGGGCATAGAGCGTTATAAAAAAGTTTCTCAAATAAATACTCCAAACTAGACCAATATATGAATATATTAATTGGTATTGCATATGCATTATAAAGTACCAGTTTTGATACATATGTGGGTTAAAATGCTTAAGTTGAACGTTGTACGTACAGTACGATGCCAAAAGAAATACCTGTCAAAAGAATGGTGGGTGTCAACCCAACTTCATCAACAGAAGTCATGTCTACCCATACCGAAATGTATTTGTCGGAAACATAAAAACATATTTTGCACATTGTGTATTGAAATACAGGAACAAATTAAATCCTTAAATAATGATGATACGAAATATGTATTTTAACTGTGCGCACATTTTATTGTAAGGATGGAAATTCGATGTCGGTAACCTATATGTAGGTGATGGTTCCAGTTCTTGCTGCATTCCCTAAACAATTATGATAACCAGGTTGACCTTTGGCGCCCTGAGACAATGAACAGTGTCGCTCGTGAGAGCACGGAATGCACGTGTATCTCGTAATATAACATTCGTAAACGTATTTTATGGCGTCATGTGCTAGTGTAGAATTTATCTGTGGAATATTGATCATTAATGTCAAATAAGTCATAACTGCAAGTCTCGTCGTTGAGCTTATTCCGAGATAAATAAGTCACCTTGAAGTAATTTCAACCCTACGTTTTTAGTTATAGCTTGACTTAGTACTTGAAACTCTAATTCACATTTATTTTATTGTCTAGATTGTTTTTGTTAAAAACTAAAACGCTGCCATAGTAATGAACGTGTTTTCAATAACACAAAAAAGAACCTGCGCATTTCGTGAACTAATTCGGTTTATAAAGGTGATAAAATATGCATGAATTAAGATATATGCATGCATGTAATTACAGTTCATGGTAATTATGTATGTGTTTAAACGAAATTAACCATATATATGAAGCTTAAATATTTGTGTCTCCTATTTCATCCAGTTAACGCTATTTGTATTGCCCACGGACAAGCACTTTTGGCATAACTTTAATACTAGCTAAAGAATGTAATGGTTTGCTCGTTACCAAACTTCTTAAAGGTACAGCAATGTAAAGAATCGCTTCGTCGTTATTTTCTTGAAGTTAAACTAGATTTTTAAGCTGTATTACTCTGAAAAGACGCTGATGGTTTGCTGAATCAGAGCTAAATATAAGTGTCACAACAATAATTAAAAGGGTATATATCACTATAAAGAGCTAGTTTCAACCATGCATTATAACTTATACCGCAAATAGGTTTCACTTCTTTATATTAAATTTGACGGATTAATTAATATTATATACGAGAATATTTGTATACGGCTCATTTCAAAACATGAACATCATTTTAATATTACTTATTACAGAGCGAAAACAATATGATACTTCAGATTTATTACCTAAACTTGGTAATATAGTTATGATAAATCTATAAGCTTTGGTAATATAGTTATGATAAATCTATAAGCTTGTCGCCAATTGAAGTACTAAATCATACAAATTCAATCCAATAATGCATGACAATCTTTTCGCATACGTTTTCTTTTATTCTTTCAATTAATTCTAAGGCGTCACATATGGGCTCAAGATCTTTACATTTAAACAAAAACAACCCTGGTAAACTTGAACAGAGGAATATGGTTAATAACGAACAAAAATAGCGTTCAATGAACGAAATCAATTATGGGTGTATTCAGTTCGTTTTTAAATGTCATCTTAATTAATAGACTTTCAAGTGATATTAGGTAAACAAGTGTTAACAGCCCATTAAAATAACAATATAAAGTTCCAAATATAATGTCAGAATATATTTATGAACTAACAACCATTGAACTGCATTCACTGCTTAAAGTGACGATATTTCGGATTGTAAGATTGGCTCATATGAATATAGACTACACATGTAGAAGTGCACATCAATATCAACATAAAAAATGATAGGGAAACATGTTCAGACAGAAAAATACCTACGAAAAATGCCATACAATTAACTGTCGCCACAATGACATAGTATGCAAACGTAAGCTGAGCAAATCGTGCAAACGTCTGATATTTTTTAAGTGGTAATTTAAACCACAATGTACAATCTTTATCACATATGTTTAATGTTTCGTGAACTCTTAATATATAATCCTCGCCATGATTGTCATCTCTATGTGCGATGAAATGACGATGAGTTTTTATAATGTATAATCATTCCTCATCAAAGTTTGATATTCACATCTATTACCATTAAAATAACTAAAAGCAGAACTAACGACTCATAAAACACAATCTTGTTATTATGAAGAGGTATAGAGAAGGGTAAAAGTGTTGACACTCGTGATCGATAGGTTAATACACGAAAGGAAACAGAATAACTACATGTATATCACGCGATACTTTTATGACTGAGCTATGTGCTGTAATTCAAAAAAATTGAGCCCCTCTCTGGGAAAACCAGGCTTCAGTCATGTAAAGTATCGTCTCAGACTTGCATGTGCGGTCTGCACAGGCTAATGCGGGACGACGCTTTCTGCCTAGATTGGATTTTTGTTTACAAGAGACTTCTTTAAACGCAAATTTCATAAAAGCATGGTTTTGCAAGAGCGCGGCGTATTTGAAATATAGTTCCTCATGACAATTATGGAAGGGTTTATCCGCCAGTTCTCGTATTATGCTTTATGGCATTGTATTTCATGCAATTCATTTTCCATGTTGCTATTTATAATTGCATTTTGCTTTATGACATTGTATATCATGCAATTTATTTTCCATGTCGCCATTTATAATTGCATTTTTCTATTTATGATATTAATTGAAATGATACGTTTGAGTGACAGTGTTTATAATGAATCCATGGGTCTTAATGACATGTGTATACTCCTTTGTTATAATTTATTAGTTCTTCTTCTTATGTAAAAAAGTAAAATGTAATGTAAATTCTCTCTGTACTTTACGTGTTGAAATGTTACAATAGAATTAGTACTTTAAATTTCATTTTGCAAAAGTCATAGGAAAGAAAACACGGGACGAGTTTTTTTCCATCAGTTCTTCAATATGGCTTGCATAGTTCGTTATAATGTTTACTCGATGTATGTTAATCCTATTTTCTTGCCAGTACATGACGTATGCATCATTTCTGTTTGTTTATG
>VMBQ01000696.1:50265-91828 GCA_007657795.1 Dreissena rostriformis | reverse complement strand
ACGTTACACTAGAAAATATAGCTTAACGCATGCCTGGGCTTTCCCATCACAGTGTATATAAACCCTATCGTATCCCACTGTGCAACCGTTTTAATTAAACCCCTCTTTGTTACGACGGGGAGTGTACTTTATTAACGTACTACAAAGAAGAAAGGTGTAAATGTTTACAGCTCGAGTACAGATGCGAAGCTTGATGTTGTTTAAGTATTTGAATTAAGTTAATTTATTTCAGATGCAAATTGTGTGAAATTTTGACGCTATTCGTCGCTTTTGTGTTTCCTATGTAGCGTGATAATTTATGGAATGCGAAGCATCATGGGGGTCAAAGGGACATGAATCGGAAGTAATTCCTCTAAAATGTGAATCATTTAAGTGAAAGTAGTTTTGACTATATATGGACTTGATCGAAGAGAGTGTGTAAATTATAACTTTGAAAGACAAAACGTTTTTTATGAGTAAATGTTTGTATAGTTAATGCGTGCATTACATGGGATACATACAACGGTGACAAATTGTTTTTGTTTGATATTTTTGCAGTAAAGAGCAACGTTAATATAGTATATAAAGACGCGGCAAGAAAACATCTAAGGTATGTGTAAAAAAGCTTGTTATCATTAACATCATTATCATCTTCGTGATATAGTTTCAGGTGTGTTTGTAATATCTCATTGTAGTATGAGTAGCCATTGTATTGATAGCAATAGTATTGGTGATTTTGTGTACAATAATTATGTCTGTACTCTTCGTTCTCAGTTTTAAGTTTCACAAAAAGATTGTGTACGCATCATTATGTTCTAAATTTAACAGCGTCATCATGATTTAAACAAAAACATAACAAATACATAGCTCTGTTTTTGCAAAAGTGACACGTCTATTAATCGTGCAAATATAATGAAAAGTAACAACAAGCTGTCAGTACTGTGCGCTTGGTGCAAAGCAATTGATAATATCCTGGATAAATATCACATAAATTATATTTCTTGAATAGGTGCGCAACATTATGCTGACGATACATGAGCCAATTAAAAAAAATGCAAATAATTGGCATAAGTAGTGTAACGGATAAAAGACACTGAGTCTGTATCTTTTCCAAAATTAGTTTATACCCCTCGTTTGAACAAAAAAAAGTATTAATTTTGGCACCGTTTTACATTCCACAAAGTATGAATCAATCCCTGCTGACATATTGACAAGTTTAAAAACAAAATCAAACGGAAATAAACATTTAAAGGCAAATAAGGCTGCAGCATTTCTGTCTTTGTTTATTACATCTTAAACGCCCTCTTTGACAATTATGTCTGGAAATATTTCCGAAGACGTAGATGCGAAGACAAGTAAAGCTCTGAAGTCTCTTGCAATCATCGACAGTAATTGGGTAACCAGCGAAATGTAAACAAACATACTTTTTTAGTTGCCTAATAATTAGACAATGTAAAACACACGTTTTAAGATAACTTCAAATCTTTTATCAACAGTTATTTGTAATTTATATCGTTCAATAAGTATGCTTTTATTTGCAAAACAAGTGTACGATATCTGTATTTCCCGTTTTCAAGGTCTAATATTTAACATTATTGTACATAACTTACTGAATATAATTTCGACTTGAAATCAATAAAGGACCACGAAGGTGTGTATGATAGAAATGCAATACTGCTGCAGCTTCTGGAGTTTCACTTCTTTGTATTGAGTAGATTTGTTTGTAAAAACACGTTTTCTACAATTATTTATTGATAGTTCTTCAATACTTACTAAAATGCCTCAAACGGCCAATAAATACTCACGTTGAATCTGCTTGTATAGTTTCATACGATTAAACGAATTATATTGGTTAACAAATTCTTGACATACATATTAATATTACGTATTTTGATTACGTAAAACTGCTTTGAGGAAATGTGGTTACTAAATCAAACACGTTTCTAGTGTGATGTTTTAATCAGATTAATCATTGAAAGAAGAATATTCCCAATCAAATGTGTTATTCAAACGTGCCGAGATATGTACAGATTTAGCTTCAAGCTATATAAGAAGCAAAGCTCTATGGTTGACGTTTAGAAATATGTAACTTTTTACTTAATTACTAGTAAATCGTGTGTGCACTATATTTTCGTCGAGATACTTATTTTCTGTGACCCATATTCATTGCGTGAGTGTGACACAATCCACAAGAAGTTCCATAGGACGATATCGCTCTGGTATGTGGCCACATCATTTTGTTATTTTTAAATTTCGGAAGTTGGAATTTGAATATTTGACATTTCGTGTATTGTACTGAAAGATGGCTCACAATACGACAGAATGTCATGAGTCGAATGTGATAACAAAAAAGTTCAATCTAGTTCAGAATAAAAGCTGTCGCTTGCATTACACGCAATATAATATTGTATTGAAGCATAACACATGGCCTTACGCTTGTTGCATGTTTTCGCTTAAAGAATGTTAACGTGTATTCCAATATTCATAGTTATCACTTTGGTTGTGTAAAGTTTCGATTAAATTTACCAATTAGTTTCTATAAATATATTTTGAGAATACAGACAAACAGTGATGTAACCGAAGACTGTCGAGCAGTCGATCCATGTTGAAAAATCTAAGGGTATTATAAATCATAAGTAATATACGTACATTTTGAAGAGTGATATTATTGTTATCGCAAAACAAACAATAATACGTTTTAACTGAACAAACAATGTATATTATTATATACAGTTGACCTTGTACACATCGACTTATAATTTATACAGTTCAAAAAGTTCAATGTCTTATTTATTATTTAAATTCGTGTTCATTAACAAATATCCAAATTTCACTTATGTATCCTTTAAAAAAATGAAGTGCAGATAGACGAAAGAAACGTTATTTGTAATTACATATTTACATACAATTACATATTTGAATTCGTAGATGGCGTACATATAATATATGTACCTCTATCGGAAATACCATCCCCTGCTTGAAAATACTTCGATATTATAAATCTTAATTAACTTCACACATTCGGTTTCTTAAAATAGAATGGGAACTAATAATTATTGTTCTTGTCTTAAAGCAGCTATCAAATCAGGCGAAATCTAAACAAACTCTTTCCAACCATTGTTTTACCTTTGTGCCGACTATGACCATTTTATTTGTTTTCGCAACATCAATAACCACTCTTTATTGCAACATCAATAACCACTCTTTATTTCAATATCAATAACCACTCTTTATTGCAACATCAATAACCACTCTTTATTGCAACATCAATAACCACTCTTTATTGCAACATCAATAACCACTCGTTATTGCAATATTTCTATGTATTTTTTATTATTTTAAATATATAGTCATCATCCAGTTCATGCTGATATTCGATGGGATTTTCTCGTGTTTTTTCTTCGTGAAATCCACCGTTCTTTCGCTATTTGTTTTCTTCGTAGTACGAATTGCTATAAAACCATTTATGGGCAAAACAATGTTCCGTATCTGATAACTCATCTCTCGCGCGTAGCTTTTGTTTGCCTCTGTTATCGAAGTGTCATCCGCAACTGTTAACTCAGATATAACAAGAACGCGAATAATTATTCATTTTGAAATGGGCTAGTGAAATAATTATTATTTTTACTAAAGGCGATTCACTTGTTTTGCTTAGCTTAACAATTGCTAAAATGATAAGCGTTGTGTAATTCATATGCTTATTTTATACATTATAAATAACACGTTATTCATAAATATAAGAGAAAACACATGTAGGCTCATTATATCGTATATACAAGACAATGCCACAAGTCTCTCAGCGTATTTATTATGATGCTCAACGTCTTATTTATTGCATGTTCAAGCTAAAAATGAGTTTAGATGAAATATATCGTTCAATGGAGGAGTCGTTCAGAATTCGGTTTTCACTAAAGCTTGTTAATTTAGCATAATTTAAGTTGCAGTTAAGCATTGAGTCGTTGGGTTTATTTTCGTATTAAAAAGGTGTTTTGGGGATTACGTTTCCTTTACGAGCGTTTGATTGCATGCAGAGCATCCAAGTAGAAAACGATCATCAATTGAAGAGTGAAACCCATCATAATTAATCGCATATTTGAAGCCGCATGCACAGAACAGTATGACTGCACGTTTGGAATCTTTCACCTTGAAAACATACTGTTGACTGCAAGGATAAGCAATAAAAGTTTTATACATATTATCGTTAAAACATTTATGTTTAATATGTGTTGTAAAAGCGTTTATTATATATTGTTATTGCTGCTTTTGCTTGTTCTGTTTTCATATTGTTTTCGATTGGTATGGTTGTTTTTAGTCCGTTTTAAGGCATAATAGTCGGTATGTTTTTTATAGTTGAGTAATAGTTCCCCTATAAATAGTGGCTATTGTAATTCTGTCTCATAAACTATATGTACCTGTCTTTTACCTGATACATATTCCATATCTCTATGGTCATTAACATACACAATGACACTACCCGTCCGCGATAAAAGAAAGATTGATACCTGTATAAGATTTCATGCTTATAACGTTAAACTTCGTTATTGTTATGGGAGTGGTACATAAGTCCAGACTGTTAAGATCGCAAATCATTCAGTACGTACGAAATAAATGGTGATCTCACATTGACGTACTTTTGCGTGAGGTATTTAACCCGAATTTACTTGTTTTACTCCTGTATCCGGTGTATCGTTAAGATGTATCGTTAAGATGTATAGGGTCAACCCTTGGTGAAAACATCGTTCAATGCAGCTTCAGTGTGATTTTAAAGATTCAATATGAAGTTTTTCGTGGTTTACGACACGTGGCCGTAAAATGCCATTGCTCTGAACTTCAAAATAAGAGTTTATATCTGGAAGATGACGTAATAATTATTGAAATAGAAACTGTCGAATATGATTGGAGAAAAAAACAACATTTTCTTTGGAATAACAGATAAAACAATTGTGCAATATAGGGATAACGCCATAGATACGTGAACATCGTTACCTCAAACATTTAATAAACAACGGTCAATGGTTAAAATACTGACTGACAATTAGCATGGCATTTTCCTATTCCGCTACTACTTCTTACTTTTGCGACAGAACTATCTGCAACTACTATGATTTGTACGCATGTTTCATTATTCCGAAAGCTATTTTGATGCATCGCTAGCTGCATGTGACATAATGAGAAGGATTTCGTTTATACCTAATGATAAAATATGACATTTCTGCAGTAAAATAACAGCAGTGAAAATAGTACAATTGTTATTTTTTCACCGGTGAAAATATTATCATATTAAGATGTACTTCTCTTGTTTGTATCCTTGTTTATATTTTTTCTATGATCATGAGTGAAATAAAATCGATATTCAACCGAATCCAACAAATTTTCTATTAATTTTATGCTTTTTTACCGTTTATTTACATTGTAAAAGAGTTTAACTGAAGAATTTCCCTGGAATAATGACGTCATTTCGTCAACAGAATGACGTCATTTCGTCAACAAAATGACGTCATTTCAATGCATTGAGGCACGCCACGGGAGAGAGGGTCACTTTTCAGAGAAAGGGAAATTATTATTAATTATTTTCTTGAAAAAGAGATATATTTTCACGAGTGGCGCAGCCACGAGTGAAAATATTATTTTTCTATGATCACGAGTGTAATCAAAAAACGATCTTACACTGTCACACTGACATGAACAAATATCCTTTATGTCATTAATCGGTAATTCCTTTGATACAAGACAGTTGAATCAATATTTGTTTAGTTCTAACTTTGTTAATAACATGAATTACATAAATCACGTTTATGCCGTTTATTTGTGTAAAATGATTTATTTTCAATATTAATTTCATAGCATGGCTGCCTTTCCCAAGATATAATCATTATACTTATTTGTAGGACAAAGAGCGTTATAACCATAACTGCATAAACAGTAGTCGTGGTTACCCCTACCGAAATAATTGTGTCGGGAACATAACAAAACATGTTTTGTACATGGTGTATTGAAATACAGGAACATATAGAATACATACAAAATGATAATACGAAATATTTATGTTAACTGTGCGCACATATTATTTGAGCATGCGCCATTTATGATTACAGGGTTGTCGTAGTTACGTATTATGTCGGTATTCTATATGTAGGTGATGGTTCCAGTCTTTCTTGCTGCATTCCATAAACAATTGTGATAACCAGGTTTACCTTTTTCAAGGTGTGACAATGAACAGTGTCGCTCGTGAGAGCACGGAATGTACGTTTTTTTTCTGAACATAAGATTCGAAAACGTATTGTATGGCTTCATGTGATAGTGTAGCATTTATCTTTGGAATATGGTTCATTAATCTCAAATAATTCATAGCTGTAAGTCTGGCCGTTGAGATTATTCTGAGATAAGTTTGAACAATTAATAATAAACAAAAGTCGCCCTGAACTAATATTAACCCTAAGTACTTAGTTATAGGTTGACACAGTACTTGAAACTACTTAACAATTCGAATTTATTTTAGTGTCTATATTGTTTTTGGTAAATGTATATTCAGCTCAGGACTAAATACAAAAGCAACCTCCAAAATTTCGTGGCAAGATTATAGACTGTAAATTTAAATGGCAGAGACTCGTGCATATAATTTATTACAATAGCAAAATTTATTTAATCAAAAGTTTTCAGTTGTTAATAATAATATGATGATCGTGTTAAATAAAGTTTAAAATGACAACTATATGGATTTTTATAATTATATGTGTTATGATGATTTCACAATTGATTTATGATTATTTTTTGTTTTTTATTTATTTAATTATTTTTATCATATATTGTATTTTTTGTTAATAGTAAAATACACTTATTTTTGTAATAATAGTTGTAGTTTTTATTATAATATAAAATTAAAGTAATTAGTAGTGTGATAAAGATGTTATTGTAACACTTATTGTTATCACTTTTTTATTATAATTAGTCGGTATTAATATTATAAGTATATATGTTTTATAATAAGTGTATGATAATTTAACTCATAGTCGTAATAATTTGATTTCATTGTCATTATTTTTATAACAGTGAATGTGTGTATGCATGTAGTTTTGGCGCTAATTAGCGTCGCTGCCGTTTGACATCATGACGTCATTTCATGTTTATTTGTTTTTTGACGTCAATATACAACTGTTATGTTGAGAAACATCAGGAAACTGTAGTCAATTTGTAAAAAACAAACTTTAAAAAAGCCTTTTAAGGCGAAATATATCAGAAAAGAGTGAAACTTGTTCTGTGTTAAAGCTAGGGATAAGTTAAAAATTAAAGTGCATAATAATGTGTACGTACGTGTTAGTGTTTTTAACTGCCGCTGCACGTTCAAAATGTTCTGCATAGTTTATTAATGTGGATTATGTAATGAACATATACATTCAGCTTTTACCTTTTAAAGACTTTCAAATAAGAACACAAGCTATTTGCATCCAGTCCGAATTGATCGCATTTGTTTTAATGTTACGATCCTCTCATAATAGATTCAAGCAATGCATTGAATGCAGATTTTCTCTCAGAAAGGAAGATTCTTGTTGTATAGTATTTGTTATCACTTGTAATGAACGCTACGACGATTATCAATTAAACTGAAACCATTCATTTTTCACAAAAAGAAATTTTCATAAACGCCTGAATTTATGATTTATCAATTAATTATTTGTTCTTTATGTGACCCTAATTAAGAAGCTATGAGTTCATATTTCGTGCTTAATATTACCTTAGTTAAGGCTATGACTCAAGATTTCGACCACTCATTCTGATCTACACGAATATTTCGATAGTATTTGGATTCCATATTCGAATATCCGGATACGAATTCTGGTATCTGTTGACATCCCTTTCTATTTTTTTACTTCCTATAACTAATCATACGAGGAATATGTATGGTATATATTAACTAAGAGGAATATGTATGGTATATTTTAACTAAGAGGAATATGTATGGTATANTGGAGAATAAAAAAAAAAGTAACCGAAGATTGTCGACTGTCGATGAGCAGTCGATCCATTGAGAAGAATCTAAGGGTATTATTAATCATAAATCATTTATGTTAATGTAGAGGATTGATCGTATTGTTCTCGCACAACGAAAATTGTACATTTTAACTGAAATTAAAAAGTATGTTATTATGTTTAATTGACCATGTACACAGCGACTTATTATTTATAAAGTTCAAACAGTTCAATATCTTATTACTTGTTTTTAAACCGTATTCATAAAAATTATCCAAATTTCACTTATGTATCCTTTTAAAAATGAAATGAACCACAGTAAGACGAAAGAAAGTTTTTTTAATTTCATATTTAAATCCATAGATGGCGTAAAAATGATACATGTACCTCAATCGGAAATACCATCGCCTGCTTTTTATTAGAGCCATACTTTTAAGATACTTTAGATGGAAAATCGAATCGTTGTTTGCATGACGATGGTTTATTATTTTTAACCGTTATCAAAAAAGTGATTAACTTTAGAAAATGCGTTCAAATAATAAGAAGCAAGATGGAAATCGGTTGAGAAAATACTTCGATATTATGAATCTTAATTAACTTTACACATTCGGTATTTTAAAATAGAACGGGAACTGATAAATATTGTACTTGTCTAAAAGTAGCTGTTGAATCAGGTGAAATTTCACTGATGTCTATTGCTCCCTCACAGGGCACAGGAAGTTCGACAAAATCTATACAAACCCTTTCCAACCATTGTTTGCCGACTTTTACCATTTTATTTTTTATTGCAATATCAATAACCCAGCTTCCATGCAATATCTCTAATTATTTTTATTTTGTTGAAATATTTACAGATCATCCATTTCATGCTGATTTTCGGTGGTTTTTTATTTCATGAAATCAACTTTTCTTCCGCGAATTTCTTTATTCGCAATACAAAGTGCTATAATACCATTTATGGGCAAAACAATGTTCCGTGTCTGAAAACTCACCCCTCGCGCATGGGTATTGTTTTTCTCTGTTATCGAAGTGCCATCCGTATATCGAAGCGTGTTAAGTGTTAACTCAGATATGATAAGAACGCCAATTATTATTGATAATGCATTCGGCTCGTGAAATAATTATTATTTTTAACAAAGTAGATTCACTTGTTTTGTTTAAGTTAAAATGGCTTAAAATTCATTGGTGCAAAAAGGTACCATTTGACATTTAATTTAGATGACACATGGTACCTTTTTGCACCAATGGGGCGAAATGATAAGATTTTTATTCATATCCGTATTTTATACTTTTTAAATAACACGTTATTCATTAAAATAAGAGAAAACACATACAGGCTCATTAAATTGTATACGAGAAAATTCCACACGTCTCCCAAAGTATTAATTATGATGCTAATCGTCTTAGATGCATGTTCAAGTTAAAGAGGTTCTCAGATGAAATATATCGTTCAATGGAGGAGTCGTTCAGAATTCGCTTTTCACTAAAGCTTGTTCATTTTGCATAATTTTAGTGGCATTTAAGCATTGAGTCGTTGAGTTTATTATCGTATTAAAAAAGGGGTTTTGATATTACGTTTCCTTTACGAGCGTTTGATTGCATGAAGAGCATCCAAGTAGAAAACGATCATCAATGGAAGAGTTATACCCATCATATTTAATCGCATGTTTGAAACCTCATGCACAGCACATTATGACTGCACGTTAGGAAGCTTTCACCTTGAAAACAAACTGTGAACTGTAAGGATGAGCAATAGAAATGTTATACATATTATCGTAAACATATTTATGTTAAACGTGTTTTTTAAAGCGTTTAATATATATTGTTATTGTTGCTTTTGCTTGTTCTGTTTTCATATTGTTTTCGAGTGGTATGGTTGTTTTTTAAGTCCGTTATTAAGGGATAATTGTCGGTATGTTTTTTAAAGTTAAATAATAGTTCCCTTATAAATAGTGGCTATTGCTATTCTGTATTATAAACTATATATACCTGATACATATTCCATATCTCTATGGTCATTAAAATACACAATTACACTACCATTCCGCGATAGAAGAAAGATTGATACCTGTATAAGATTACATGCGTATAACGTTATACTTCGTTATTGTTATTGAAATGGTACATAAGTACAGACTGTTAAGATCGCAAATCATTCAGTTCTGACGAAATAAATGGTGATCTCACATTGACGTACTTTTGCGTGAGGTATTTAACCCGGATTGACTTGTTTTACTCCTTTAGCCGATGTATCCTTAAGATTTATAAGGTCATCCAACGGTATAAACATCTTTCAATACAGCTTCAGTGTAATTTAAAAGATTCCATATCAAGTGTTGTGTGGTTTACCACTCGTGGCCGTACAATGCCATAGCTCTGAAGTTCAAAATAAGAGTTTCCGACGTCCGCAAAATAGGAAAGATAAGACTTATGTCGTTAAGTTTACAGCATTAACCTGAAACAGTTCTTATTTAAGAATGTATGTTCTTATTTTATGATGATAAAGTTTGATTTTGTGTTGTGTTTTAGTATTGTTGTATTTATTTTCTGTTTGTTTAACTCTAAACAAAATCCAATGTATTACTATATTAGTTAGACTCGTATCGTAATATATATTGGTTTATACCGAGAAAATGAAGTAATGATTATTGAAATAGAAACTCTCGAATATAATTGGAGGAAAAAAAACATTCTCTTTGGAATTACAGATAAAACAATTGGGCAATATAGGGACAATGTCATAGATACGTGAAAGTCGTTAACTCAAACATTTAATAAACAAAGGTAAATGGTTTAAATACCGACTGACAGTTAGCATTTTCTATTCCGCCACTACTTCTTACTTTTGTGACAGAATTATCTGCAACTGCTATGATTTGCGCATGTTTCATTATTCCGAACGCTATTTTGATGCATCGCTACTGCATGTAATATAATAAGAAGGATTTTATCAACCGGAAATTTCTTTGATACAATTAAAGACAGTTGGATCAATTTTTGCATAGTTCTGATTAGTAACATTAATTACATAAATCACGTAAATGCCGTTTATTTGTGTAAAATGATTTATTTTAATATTAATTGCAAAGCATGTCTGCCTTTCCCAAGATATAATCATAATTATTCTTTGTAGGACAAAGAGCGTTATAAAAAAAAAAAAAACGATCTAGTTTCCCAAATAAATACTCCAAAACTAGACCAATATATTAATTGGTACTGCATATGCATTATAAAGTACCAGTTTTGAAACATATGTTAGTTCAAAATGTAAAAAAGGTAAATGGTTTACATACAATACGATGTCAAACGAAATGCATGTCAAACGAATGTTGGGTGTCACCCCAACTGCATCAACAGTAGTCGTGTCTACCCATACCGACTTGTATTTGACGGAAACATAAAAAAACTTGTTTTGCAAATTGTGTTTTGAAATACAGGAACACATTGAATACTTAAGTAATGATGAAACGCAATATTTATTTTAACTGTGAGCACATATTATTTGCGCATGTACACTTTTGATAACAGGGTGTGTCGTAGTAAAGTATGCAAGGATGATAATTTGATGTCGGTATCCTATATGCAGGTGATGGTTCAAGTCTTCCTTGCTGCATTCTCTAAACAATTATGTTAATCAGGTTGACCTTTTTCGCGGTGTGACGATGAACAGTGTCGCTCGTGAGAGCATGGAATGCACGTGTATCTCGTAATATATGATTCGTTAACGTATTTTATTGCGTCATCTGATAGTGTAGAATTTATCTGCGGAATATTGATCATTAATGTCATGACTGCAAATCTCGTCGTTGAGATAATTCTGAGATAATTCTGAACACATGCCGCATTGCACAAACATGCGACCTATTAACTTAGTTATATTTTCACTTAATTAAATCAGCTTATAACGGCGACAAAATAAGCAGGAATTAATGTATGTGAGCATGCTGGTTTTTAAAGTTCATGGCAATGATAAGTGTGTGGAAACAAATTGTACCTTAGATTTAAGCTTTTGCATTTTTGTCGCTCATTCCTCCCAATTAATGCTTTGTTTATTGCTAACATTAAACCATACAGATTCGCTCCAATAATGCACGTCGATCGCTTCGTATAATTTTCCTTTTAATATTTCAATTTATTCTAACCTTGGTGCACTTGAACACATGAATGTTTGTAATTACGAACATAAATAGCGTTCAATCAACGCAATCACTAATGGGTGTATTCAGTTCCTTTTCAAATGTCATCTTTATTAAGAGACTGTCAGATGATCTTAGGTAAACAAGTGTTAACATACAATTAAAACAAATCTTCAATTTAAATATAATTGCAACACATACCTTCGCTTTTAACTTGTAAATTTACGCTCGTCCTAATATTGATTGAACGTTGTCATTACGATGTCGTCATCAAAATTAGAAAATATGCCAGACATGCTGAAAATGTGACAATCGTTTCAGCTCAGTGATCGTTTGCAATAATGATAGTATTTTGTGGAGGATGCCATACATTTGTGACACAGAATATTTAGTCGAATTTCGTTTGTTCAATGGTTGTTTTATTTGACCCAATAATAATTGTCGTAGTAGGACTTTAAAAAAAAAAAAAGAAAAAAAAAACTATGTCTTATTTCTTACTGGACTGGAAATAATAATATTCGATGTTAACTTATTAGTTTTTTATTCAATCTGACCGCTCTAATTGGTGCGTTTTGTATATCATATTTGTACCAAATATAATATCAGTATACATGTATGAACTTACAACCATTAAACTACATTAACAGCTTAAAGTTATGATGTTGTGGATTGTACAATTGGCTCATATGAACATAGACTAGCAATTTAGAACGGCAGATCAATAACAACATATAATATGACAGGCAAACATGCTCAGACAGACACATACATTCGAAAAATGCCATGCAATTAACTGTCGTCACATAGTATGCAAACATAAGCTGAGCAAATCACACAAAACGTCTGATACGTTTAAGTGGTAATTTAAACCACAATGTACACGATTTATCAAATATGTTTAATGTTTCGTGAACTCTTAATAAAATCCTCGCCATGATTACCATCTCTCTGTGCGATGAAATGACGACGAGTTTTTATGATGTATAATAATTCGACATCAGATTATGATATTCACATCTATTTCCATTACAATTACTCAAAGCAGAACTAACGACTAATAAAACACTATCTTGTCACTATGAAGAGGTATTGAGTAGGGTAAAAGTGTTGTCAATCAGGACCGATAGGTTAATGCCCGAAAGGAAATATAATAACTGCATGTATATCGCGCGATACTATTATGACCTAGCAATGTGCTGACATTAAAATACTACTTTGAGCCGCTCTCTGGGAAAACCAGGCTTCATGTGCATAAAGTAGCGTCCCAGACTAGCCTTTGTAGTCCGCACAGGCTTATCAGAAACAACACTTTCTGCAAAGACTTGATGTTCCTGTTAACAGATTTCTTTAAGCGAAACATTGCATAAAAGTCCGATTTTTTTCCGAGAGCATTTGAAATATAGTTTCTCTTTATTATGTGAAAAATCCGAAGGTTATTCATGTTTGTTCTGAATACGTACAACGAATTCACTCTCAAAATAGTAATGATGTTGTGAACATTTTAGATTCGAAAACAGTTTATTCGTTTATGGTACGCATAACAACATACGTTTATAAGCGTAGGCGGATATTAACTGCAAGTTTTCATCTTTGTTGAATACTTATATCAATATATACGTCATTTGTATATAATGCGGTGACGCGTTTTTATTTTTTTGGAAGAGTATTATATCAGAACTATGCGCAAGTTAGATCTATTCATTTTATAATAAATCATCGTCGGAAACAAGGGTATATATTCCATTGTCACAACTATGGATAGTTTTAATAATAAACATCAATATGGCACTTTGCTATGATAAGCATTGTCATAGAGATGTTTATCTAATTAATGTAGTTCACAAAGGTCTTCATGTACATTTGAATGAATTTCATCAAAAAAAGTGACCGAAAATCAACATATCTAATACATATACAACAAGACTTTATAGCCGTCAAATGTGTGGCTTTTATATCCAGAATAAATATAGAGACATTATAGAAACAGTGTACACGCATTGCGTACTTCGCTTCTGCATCCATCGTGTTTGAAATGCGTTAGGGTTTATGAACGGCTTAAGGGTTATCCGGTTACAGACAGTGTCCTTTTCTCACCATCGCAACAGTTATGTTATAATCAGTGTTTTTATTCAATGCAGTGAAGCTATAGAGCAATGCAGATATAAAAAAAAAATAGTTACAGAAACCAGTCAGATGTAACACTAGTTTAAATAGTTTTACGCATGCCTGGACATTCCCATCACAGTGTATATAAACCCTAACGTATCCCACTCCGCAACAGTTTTAATTAAACCCATCTTTGTTACCACGGGGAGTGTACTATAGTAATTTTCTACGAAGAAGAAAGGTGTAAATGTTTACATTTTTGATTTCGAGTACAGATGCGCACGGCTTGAGGTTGTTAAAGTATTTATATTTAGTTCACTTATTTCATATGCTAATAGTGCGATATTTGGACGCTATTCACCCTTTTTGTGTGCTCCTAAGTAGCGTGATAATGTATGGAATGCGAAGCATCATGGGGAGCCAGAGGGACATGGATCGGAAATAATTCCTCTAAAATATGAATCATTCAAAAGAAAGTAGTTTGACTATATATGGACTTAATCGCGCTTGTGGCATGCCTATTGATATTCAAATGCTCTTTTTGCGTATAAATTACAAACATTGAACACTGAAATAACCAGTGTGAGTTTATTATCGTACTATGCATCACGTACAATTTTATCATTTACGAATCTAACTCTACCTGTGATTCATTGAAAACTTTGTTTAGTTCGTGCAGTGTGTTATGTAACTGAATGCCCACTATCACTACTAACATTCGATATCACAAATAGAGGCTGGTATACAATAATAGCGTGTATGAAAAGATAGTGTGTAAATTATAACTTTGAAAGACAAAACGTTATTTGTAAGTAAATCTTTGTATATTATATGTGTGCATTACATGGGACACATACAACGGTTACAAAGTGTTGGTGTTGGATATTTTTTGCAGTAAAGTGCCACTTTAATATAGTATATACCGACGCGGGAAGAAAATATTTAAGGTATGTATAAACAAAGTCAATCAATCATCTTCGTAATCAGCATCATCTTATTATTATATAGTTTAAGATTGTTTGTAATTGCCCATTGTTGTATTAGCTGCTATTGTATCGATATCAATAGTTTGGGTGATTGTTGTACCTTACTCATGTATTTACTCTTCGTTTTATATGAATATCATTTGATATTCTTAGTTTTACAAAAAGTGTGCGGACGCATCATTTTGTTCTGACTTCAACACCGTCATCATGATTAAAAACGTAATGATATGTGCCTAAAAGGCATAATTCCGTTTTTGTAAAAGTGTCACGTCTATTAATCGTGCAACAAGCTGTCAGTACTGTGCGTTTGGTGCAAAGCAATTGCTAATATCCTGGATAAATATCACATAAATTATATTTCTTGAATAGGTGCGCACCATTATGCTCAAGTGACCTGAGCACATTAAAAAATACACCTTTTCATTGCAAATAATTGGCATAAGTGGTGTTACGATTTATAGATGCCGAGTCTGTATCCGTTCCAAAATTAGTTGATACCCCTCGTTTGAAAAAAAAGTATTAATTTTTGGCACCGTTTTACATTCCTCAAAGTATGAATCAATCCCAGCTGACAAGCTTAAGAACAAAAACAAACGAAAATAAACATTTGACGGCAAAACAGGTGGCATCATTTCTGCCTTTGTTTATTACATCATAACGCCCTATTTGACGATTATCTCTGGAAATATTCCGTAGACGTTAATGCGAAGACACGTAAAGCTCTGACGCCTCTGGCAATCATCGACAGCAATCGAGTTACAAGCGAAGTAAAACACTAGTTGTAAGATAACTTTAAATCTTGTATTAGCGGTTATTGGTAATTTATATCGTTCAATAAGTATGCGTTTATTTGCAAAACAAGTGTACGATAACTGTATTTTCCTTTTTCAAGGTCTAACGTTTAACATAATTGTACAGAACTTACTGAATATAATTTCGACTTGAATAGGTTTGTTTGTAAAAACCCGTTTTCTACAATTAATTATTTATAGTTCTTTAATACTAAATAAAATCTCTCAAACGATCAATAATCACGGTGAATCTACGTGTACAGTTTTCTAAGGTTAAATGAATTATATTGGTTAACAAAGTCTAGTCATGTATATATTTATATTACGTATTTGATTACGTAAAACTGCTTCGAGGAAATGTGGTTACTAAATCAAATACGTTTCTAGTGTGATGCATTAATCAGATTAATCATTGAAAGATGAATATCCCCAATCTGATTTGTTATTCAGTATCGCCGAGATGTATACAGATTTAACGATGGCGTCAAGGTATATAAGTAGCAAAGCTCTATGGTTGTCGGTTGACGTTAAGAAATATGTCGGTTTTTCTAAATAACTTGTAAATCGTGTGTGCAAAAAAATGTGTGCTGAGGAGTTTGTTTAAATTCTGTGTGACCCATGTTCAACGAGTAAGTGTGACACAATTCACAAGACGTTCACAAGGACGATATCGCTCTGGTATGTTTGCGTTTTGTTCATTTTAAATTTCGGAAGTTTGACGTTGAATATTTGATATTTCATGTGTTGTACTGAAAATTGGTTCACAATACGAAAGCATGTCAAGGTCCGAATGTGATAAAAAAAAGGTTCAATCTAGTTCAGAATAAAAGGTGTCGCTTGCATGACACGTAACAGATAATTGTGTTAAAGCTTAACACATGGCATGAAGACTATTGTATTGTTGCGTTAACCGATAGTTTTCGTATATTCCAATATTTATAGTTATCACTTTGGTTGGGTATTAAAACGATTAAAGTAACCAATTATTTTCTATGACTATATTTAAAGAGAACACAAACAAACAGTGATGTAACCGAAGACTGTCGATCCATGTTGAAGAATCTAAGGGTATTAAAAATCATAAGTAGTATATGTACACTTGGAAGAGTGATCTTATTGTTCTCGTACAGCAACAAATGATATATTTTAACTGAAATAAAAAAAGTATATTTTTATTTGAAATTGACCTTGTACACATCGACTTATTATTTATAAAGTTCAACAAGTGCAATGTCTTATTAATTATATCAATTCGGGTTCATAACAAAATATCCAAATTTCACGTCTTTATCTTTTACTAATGTATTATTTATACATATTTGAATTCGTAGATGGCGTAAAAATGATGCATGTACCTCAATTGGAAATACCATGAGTTTATTAGAACCATAAGTTATACATATGTAAGATGGTCCATTGAATCGTTGTTAATCAGCATGACGATGTTTTATTATTGTTAAACGTTATCCAAACCGTGTTTTTCTACACAAAATGCGTTCAAATAATAAAAACCAAGACGATATCGACTATGAAAATACTTCGATATTATGAATCTTTATTAACTTCACCCATTCGGTATCTTAAATAGAACGGGAACTTATAAATATTTTTTCTTGTCTAAAAGCAGCTGTTTAATCAGGCAAAATTTCAGTGATGTCTATTGCTAGCTCATATGGCAAAGGCGGTTCGACATAATCTAAACAAACCCTGTCCAACCATTGTTTTTCGTGTATGCCGACTATGACCATTTTATTTGTTATTGCAAAATCAATAACCACTCTTTATTGCTACATCAATAACCACTCTTAATTGCAACATCAATAACCACTCTTTATTGCAAAATTAATAACCACTCTTAATTGCAACATCAATAACCACTCTTTATTGCAACATAAAAAACCACTCTTTATTGCAACATCAATAACCACTCTTTATTGCAACATCAATAACCACTCTTTGTTGCAACATCAATAACCACTCTTTATTGCAACATCAATAACCACTCTTTATTGCAACATCAATAACCACTCTTTATTGCAATATTTCTTAGTATTTTTATTTTGTGGAAAGTATGTATTGATCATCCAGTTCATAAAAGTTACGATATAATTTTCTCGTGTTTTTTTTCATGAAATCAACCGTTCTTCTGCGAATTTCTTTTTCGCAATACGAAGTACTATACCATTTATGGGCAAAACAATGTTCCGTTTCTGACAACTCACCTTCTAGCGCGTGGCTTTTGTTTTTCGCTGTTCTGAAAGTGCCATCCGTATATCGAAGCGTGGTAACTGTTAACTCAGATATAACAAGAACGCCAATAATTATTGATTATGAATTCGGCTCGTGAAAGAATTATTATTTTTACCAAAGGTGATTCACTTGTTTTGCTAAGCTTAACAATTGCTAAAATGATAAGCGTTGTGTAATTCATATGCTTATTTTATACATTATAAATAACACGTTATTCATAAATATAAGAGAAAACATTAGTTCATTAAATCGTATACAAGACAATTCCACTCGTCTCCCAACGTATTAATTATGATGCTAATCGTCTTATTAATAGTATTTTCAAGCTAAAAATGGGCTCAGATGAAATATATCGTTTAATGGAGGAGTTATTTAGAATTCGGTTTTCACTAAAGCTTGTTTATTTGGCATAATTTAAGTGGCATTTAAGCATTGAGTCGTTAGGTTTATTATCGTATTAAAAAAGTCATTTGGGGATTACGTTTCCTTTACGAGCGTTTGATTGCATGTGAAGCATCCAAGTAGAAAACGATCATCAATGGAAGAGTTATACCCATCATAATTAATCGCATATTTAAAGTCGAATGCACAGAACAGTATGACTGCACGTTTGGAATCTTTCACCTTGAAAACATACTGTTGACTGCAAGGATGAGCAATAAAAGTTTCATACATATTATCGTAGAAATATTTATGTTTAATATGTGTTGTAAAAGCTTTTAATATATATTGTTATTGTTGCTTTTACTTGTTCTGTTTTTCATATTGTTTTCGATTGGTATGGTTGTTTTAAGTCAGTTATTTAGGCATAATAATCGGTATGTTTTTATAGTTAAGTAATAGTTCCCCTATAAATAGTGGCTATTGTAATTCTGTCTCATAAAGTATATATACCTGATACATATTCCATATTTCTATGGCCATTAAAACACACAATGACACTACCCTTCGGCGATAAAAGAAAGATTGATACCTGTATAAGGTTTCATGCGTATAACGTTATACTTCGTTATTGTTATGGAAGTGGTACATAAGTCCAGACTGTTAAGATCGCAAATCATTCAGTACGTACGAAATAAATGGTGATCTCACATTGACGTACTTTTGCGTGAGGTAATCAACCCGGTTTGACTTGTTTTACTCCTGTATCCGGTGTATCGTTAACATGTATAGGGTCACCCCTTGGTGAAAACATCTTTCAATGCAACTTCATTGTGATTTAAAAGATTCCATATCAAGTTTTTGTGGTGTACCATTCATGGCCGTAAAATGTCATAGCTCTGAAGTTCAAAATAAGAGTTTGCGACGTCCACAAAATAGAAGAGATAAGCCTTATGTCGTTAAGTTTACAGCATTTACCTGAAACAGTTCTTATGCAAGAATGTATGTTCTTATTTTTGATAATAAAGTCTGATTTTGTGTTGTGTTTTAGTGTTGTTGTATTTATTTTCTGGTTTATTAACTCTTAATCTAAACAAAATCCAATATATTACTATATTATTTATACTAGTATCGTACTATATACTGGTTCATACCTAGAAAATGACGTAATGATTATTGAAATAGAAACTACAGGGTGTGTCGTAGTTACGTATGAAAGGATGGAAATTTGATGTCGGTATCCTATATGTAGGTGATAGTTGCAGTCTTTGTTGCTGCATTCCCTAAACAATTGTTTTAACCAGGTTGACCTTTTTCGCGTTGTAACAATGAACAGTGTCGCTCGTGAGAGCACGGAATGTACGTGTATCTCTGAACATAAGATTCGTAAACGTATTTATGGCATCATGTGATAGGCTAGCATTTATCTGTGGAAAAGTGTTCATTAATGTCAAATAATTCATAACTGTAAGTCTCGTCGTTGAGTTTATTCTGAGAAAATTATGAAAAATTAATTATGAACAAAAGCGAAGTCGCATGAACATTCCTAAGTACTTAGTTATAGGTTGACTTAGTACTTGCAACTACTTAACAATTCAAATTTATTTTAGTGTCTAGATTGTTTTTGGTAAATGTATATTAAGCTAGGGATTAGTTAAAAGTAAAACATTAAATGCATAATAAAGTGAACGTACACACTGTTATTGTTTTAAACTTTTGCTGCACGTTCAAAATGTTCTGCATGGTTTATTAGTGTGGATTTTGTTATGAACATATACATTTAGCTTATACATTTCATTTTAAAGACTTTCAAATAAGAACACAAGCTACTTGCATCCAGTCCGAATCGATCGCATTCGTTTTAATGTTACGATCCTGTCATTACAGATGCAAGCCATGCATCGAATGCAGTTTTTCTCTCAGAAAGGAAGCTTCGTGTTGTGTAGTATTTGTTATTACTTGTAATGAACGTTATCAATTAAACTGCAACCATTCCTTTTTCACAAAAAAAGATATTTTCGGAAACGCTTTTATTTACAATCTATCAATTAATTATTTGTTTTTAATGTGACCTTAATTAAGGAACTTTGATTCCATATTTCGTACTTAATATTACCTTAGTAATGGGACTACGACTCCAGATTTCGACCACTCATTCTGATCTACACGAATATCTCGATAGTTCTCGGATACAACATTCGAATATCCGGACACGAATTCTGGTATCTGTTGACATTCCTTTGTATATTTTTATTTCCCATAACTAATAATAAGAGGGATATGTATGGTTTATATGAACTCTTAAGATTACTTTATATATCCCAATTCGGAATTTGATTTCTTATTCAGGACAAAGCATTTCGTAAAGTGGAGAGGACTCATTATAATCCCATCATGGATTTGGTACTAAAAAGCGTCCATAGAAATGCATGTGTTTCCAATAACACAAAAAGAACCTGCCCATTTCGTGAATTAATTCGATTCATTAAGGTGATACAATATGCTGGAATTAACATATATGCATGCATTTAATTACGGTTCATAGCAATAAATGTTTTTGTTTAAACGAACTTAACCATATATGTGAAGTTTTAATATTTGTGTCTCCTATTTCACCCAGTTAAAGCTATGTTTATTGCCAACGAACAAGCACGTTTGGCATAACTTTAAAACTAGATGAAGAATTTAATGGTTTGCTCGTTACCAAACTTCTTAGCGGTACAGCAATGTAAAGACTCATTTCGTTGTTACTTTCTCGAAGTTAAACTAGAATATTTAGTTGTATTACTCTGAAAAGGTGTTGATGGTTAGCTGAGTCAGAGTAAAATAAAAATGTAACAAAAATAATGGAAAGGGAATATATCACGGTAAAGAGTTTGTTTCAATCTTGCATTATTAGTTATACCGCTAATACGTTTATATTTGACGGAGTCATTAAAAATTATATTCGAGAATATTTGTATACGGCTCAAGTCACAACATGAACATCATTTTAATATTACTAATTACAGAGCGAAAACAATAGGATACAGTCAAGTTACCATTACCGGATCATTACCCACAGCGGATCACTTTGATGTTCAAGACTGCGTATCTCGATAAATAGTTGACATTTTTAGATGATATTTTGCACACAGCATCTTCAAGGCCAGTTCTTTAAAACGCATTGATTGTGTCGTAATCGGAGCTACTCTTTGTCAAACATTTCGGTATGTTTTGCTGACATGTATATACGACTTGATGACTTCCGTCTCGTTTCCAAATCGAGGTTGAACATTTAGTAGTCTTTCTGCATGCAAAAGTCCATTTCAGATTTGATTCGTGTTTAAGATTTTGCAACACCTTAAATGAAATTAAGAATTCGGGCAATAACGATCAAGCGTGATAATATGCGTATTGATAATATATTATATTAAAATATATGCAAATCTTGTTGAGTCTTACAATAAATGATCTCAATCTTAATGTTTTATTTATGTTCCATGTTTAATATCGATGATTAGTTATGATTCAAACAATTAACATCGTTTATAAGATGCCCATATCTTTTCTATCTATATAGGATTTTCAACAGATAATTCACACAAGAACACCATGCGTAAAGTGTAGATACAACATCGCATATAGAAAACAATTAATAACAAAAAAAATGAATATAATTTCTAACTGGCAATGCAACTTGGTCATTTTTAACAACACAGTTCATGTTTCGACAATTCAAATAGCGTGTTAGATGCCCCCTGAGTGGTTTCGATCACGTGATCCGTTATGGCTACAACTGATCCGTTTTTGCATGAATTCTGCGGCGAAAAAAAAAGGTATCACAAATACATTTTGCCTGCGTTTAAAAATAAGACTATGTGCTGAATCAGTAATATTACGCTACTGATCCGGTAATGGTAACTTGACTGTACTTCAGATTTATTACCTGAACATTTTGAGTATAGTTATCATAAATATATAAGCTTGTATAAGCTTTTCGCCAATTGAAGTATTAAATCATACAGATTCGATACAATAATGCTTTACGATCTGATCTCTTTGTATACATTTCCTTTTACTCTTTCACTTAATTCTATGGCGTCAACTATGGGTTCGAAATCTTGACATTTAAATAAAGTAACAACCTTGTGCACTTACATAGAAATGTTAATTAAAAAAATATAGCGTGTTCGATAAGCGAAATCAATACTGTGTACTACTTTCTTTTTCAAGTATCATCTGTATAAATACAGTGTGAGATGATCAGACGTAAATAAGGTTCAACATTCAATTTAAATATCTCTTGAATTCAAATATAATTGAAGCACATGCCTTCGCAATATTGTACGATTGGGAAGTGGTGTGCTATGAAATTAAAATTGAAGTCGGATTGTAAATATACATTTTTGAATATAATTTATTTAATAACTCAATCATTGTTTTAATTACTTAGTAATTTATGTTTGTGTTGCTTTAGTTGATTTAACAAGAACATAGAAACGTACACGATTAATACAAAATTAGTTACATATGCATTGCACATGATTATTGATTAAATAAAATCACTTTAAAATAAATTATAACAAGTCTTAGTTATGTATGAACTGATGTCCGAATGTTGTTACATGCACACGATTGAGATAAAATATATCTGGGCAAAAAAAAGATAAGTTTCAACCATAGTTACGAATGCATTCAGGTCAATTTAAAGTAATGTATCTCAAGCGATCAAAGAGGTCATATAAAATATCATGAACAAGATCGTAACTCAATCTTCAGAATAGCAAACTCGCACTTAAATGTTTGTATTCACTTTTAATTGACAATTAATTCCTTCTGCTCCGATGTATCTGTTGCTACAACCCATGTGTATTTTCGGTGAAAAACACGTTTGCTGTTCACCAAAAACGATCGGTCATTCGAACAAGATCTTTATTACCTTCCATCTGGTCCAACCCGGTTTAAGATGATCATCGGGTGATAAAAAAATCTTTGTAAATATGAACCAATAGATGACCCTGAGAATATATCAAACCTGGTATCATAATTTTCCCCGACTCGTGTTACCGATTTTTAATTGTGTTTCATTGCTAACGAGCTGCGGTAACTGTAGAGTGGAACAGGTGGAGAGAGATTATAAATATGAAGATATTTAAGGACACGCCTTAGGAAATGGTTGACACCAATTGGATGACATTGCAGAATTTTGGCTGTACATTACACTTGTTGGTTTGTTTGTTTAGTTGGGGTTTTCGCAGTTTTCAACAGTATCTAAGCCTTATCACGGCGGTCGTTTAACCAACTCGCACGTTGTCAGTGGTAGCTGGTTAACCAGATCTAAGTGAATATACTTATGCCAGTAACTGACAACTGCCGTATGTAAATCAGTGGTAGGAGGAGAATAGTCGAACAAAGATGGCATGACCAATGCCCACACAAATGATGAGGCCTTCGGAATTATAAATATATTATAGTGGCTAGGTAAAAACTGACATTTACGAGGCGACGCCTTTTGGATACAACATAGAAATTGGTCCCCTACACAGTAGATTTTTTTTTAACTATATTGGTATAGTATATTGTATTTGTTGGAACGAAAACTATTAGTTCACCACATGCATGCATAAGACATATATTTTCAATATGTTTTAACATGTTTATTTTGTTAAAGTTGACAATTTACATTTGCTTAAGTCATTTGTGGAAAATATGTTTCTTGGCAAACACGCGGAATGTCCCGCTCTATTATATCGTCTAGGTCGTTAAAGCATGAAATGTATGTAGAGAAGAATTTACCTTAAAAGGTATCAAACCATCTATCGCTTAATACAAACGGGTTTGAGAGTTTAAAGTGGTTTTATCAAGTCCAACAGCTAGTAAATAGAAAAACGAATATACGACCTAAATCTCTGAAATATTACCAACCCCATGATCTTCATTACGTTCAAATGACACCTGGTATTGTACCTAAAGTTTATATCCAGTGTCATGTTTCGGTCCAAATTACAAGGTCTATTCTTTGCCGGATGGATAAGGGTATAGAAACGATCATGACAGTGTAATTACTGCTTCGTCACCTATCTGAGTGATCATGTGACGCTCGCATTTTTCATCATCACCTCTTGAGAAATGTTTATTTGTATTGCACTATAACGTTTCTTAAGTGGTAAATCAATGAGCGTCAAAAGTTATTTCAATATATCAGCTTACTGTATATAACAGTAGGGTGGTAGATAGTTTTCATTTCTTTTCTTTTTTAACCGTTTCGCAATATGACTACTGATAGACAAAATATTTTGTGCAAACGATCACTTTATTGCTGACAATGTTTTTTTAAGCTCGTTGACCACAAAGTGTTTTCGTTGAGCCTTTGTGATGTCCATTTGTCCCGTCGGCGACAATTGACATGTGGATTCTTAAGTGATCACATTGTTTACCCAATCTTTACAAAACATATTCAGATCATTCCAGTGAGTTATTCTCTAGGTCACTAAAACTAGGTCACGTGGTCAAACTAACTCTTATTTCTTGTACAATCTTCATGAAACTAGGTCAGAACTTTTGTCTCAACGATGTATATGCTGACTTCAAAGGGGGCCATGTGGGGTGAAAAATAGGTCACTTAGTCAAATGGAAGACTTATATCCTTCATTTTGAGACAACAATTGGCTTGTTGTTACGACTAAAATTGCAATCGTACCATAAGGGTGTCGTAAAGTCTTGTCATGAATCTAATGTAGGATACGGATCACTAGTTAAATAATTATAATAAATAATGAACAATATTGTTTACTGTATCAACATTATTGGAAATTCCACGTATCATTCAATGAAGTGAGCGCTTGTTTGTGAACGTTCTACAGTGCGGTCAAGAGACAGCTTGGAAAATTATACTACAGAGCAGTCTATCTGATATGAGCCTTATATGTCACTGTGTTCGTCATATTCAAATAATGACACATTATATAAATATTATAAATTATTACGTTATCTAAAACATTCTTCTTCAAGTACTTCTTTTCAAAAACGTTTAAATGGAAATATACAAGCCTTCCTAAATTGAAGACAGTTAATTGATTCTAACAGGCTGTTAACGATTCGCGTGTGCTGTAAATTGATTGTCGAACATGAGATTGCGTGTCAAATACACGCGAGTTTATGTTGTCGGTCAATCATCCTGACCTAGCACATATTTGTGAAGAATTATAAGGTCATGTCAACCAACGCATTGTTCTTTCTTTGTTCATCACCGAATGCCGCACGGTAAAATGCCTTTGTTCTTAATGCGTTGCTTCCCTTGTTTTGGAAATGGCATCACTAATATTGACAACATAGCAGCAATTTGTGTTATCACATTGAAATGGTAAATGTTTATAACATGATTTCGCTTTTCTTGCATATGATATCACCGTGTGCAAAGATAAGTGGCATGTAAATTTATGTTGTTTGTTATGTTTAATATAAAATATCACTCAACATCGGTAGATCATTTTGCTTAATCTAGAAAATATATTCAGTTTAGAATGCAAGTGACATTTCAATTGTAAAGTGCTACCATAAAGTCCAACAACCGTTTGGTTACAATGTTGGTGTGTTGTCGTGTGATAGGGATAACATGTAAGGTTCGATCGCACGTTAACCAGTTTCAACCTCAACAATTTGGCTTTTGCGTTTCTTGGTCTGAGATTCAGTTTATGTTTTATTTTATTCGTGTTTTATGTTACTTTTTGATTGTTGTTGTTTTCAATTTATTTGTTGGTATTATGTTCTTGTTTTCTTTTTACATTTTTAATTTTCTAGAAAAACAGGTCTGTACATGTGTTTTATGTTCGCTTGCTCAATTTAATCGTTCGTTATATTTTGTCATAATGTTTTAAGATGCGCTAAAACTTCGATCAAAATAATCAAGAGTAAGTGATTCCTATTGGATTACACGATTCAGATAGTCGATGGAGATTGATAATTGTCTGGTTTCGGTGTTGCGCGATGTTATCTAGTTCGTTTTAACTATTATTAGGTTGTGAGTTGTTTAACGGCTACGTTTGATAGTGTCTAGACCGCGTTGCAATGGGTTTCGATGTAACTATTATTGTGTTGTGGCTTGTTTAATTGCTACGTTTGAAAGCGTCTAGACTGCGTTGCGATGCGAACTCAATGAATGTTATCAACAAACGTCGATCCGTGTCGTTCCGTCTAGGACAACGAAATCAAAGGTATGTCTTGATTGCTACATTCATCATCCGTCGGAAATCGATTTGAATGCAGTCTTCGTTTCAATTGAACAACCTTAACTTACACGAGCTAAGACTGGTAATTGATATTGAGCGCAAAACTGCGACCCCAAATAGTTTTAATAGCAACTTTGTTTCCATCGCAAATGATTTGGGACGAATCAGTGAGCTTTGTTTGGGGTTCAACACTCTATTTAAATTAATTATGTGTACGCAATTCAAACTACTTAAACTGATTCAAAAAGGTTTGTAAAATACAATTATACAAAAATTTAGTATATTGTAGTCTACTGGTGTTCAAAATGTCGTTTCATGACCTTTACTTTCATCATTGCCTAATCGTCAAGTGTTGACAAAATAATATTTGAGTTTTATCTCAGTTAACACTTCTGTGTGCACAGTTCGTTTTAAATGTTCCCTTTGATATATTTCTATAAATCATACTTCATACTTTACTAATTACTCCAAGTAATTCCAAACTAACTACATAAATTTCAAAGGACACTTACACACACATAGTGGTCTCTTGGTCGTCCACAGTTTGGTTTCCGGGTCGCACGAGGCGAATATGGCCCCAAGGGACTGGAGACCTTCATCGCACGAGTACTCCAGCAGGTAGCCCCCGCCCCACACGTGCACGCTTCCGTTGATGGGGGCGTGTGGTTCCCGACAGGGGTTTGCTTCTGAAAGAAACACGGTAGCTTATAATAATTGTATATAGCGAATACTTGCTTGTTGTATCTAACAGGATTTCCCTTTGCAGGAACATATGTACGGTCTAATTACGATAAAAAACAAACATTAGGTAAGTGTTGCGTACACTTGAGTTTATAGAGAGTGGCTAAGAAAACCTTAAGTACGTGCTTTCGCGAATGGTGCGGATGTTTTTGCCAAGCAACTAAACTTAAATGTACTCGACACCTTCCTGAGATTACGCCCTGTAAGTAAAGCAAATAACTTAAGAATTAGTATGACGTTAACAACACCAAAACAAACTGTAATGTTTCTGATATGGTACGAAAAACAAACGACATGTATGCACACCCTGAAAGATCATATACTGAAAACAGGTTTGGGGATCGAATATGAACAACAAGAACATACTTATAATATTGTTCGTTAACCACAAGGACAATTTTTGTAAATATACGTGTTTCTTACCATTTCAAATAGATTCGTTTAATGTGCTTTTAATTTGACATCATCGTTAAGAGATAAACTTGGGAAATATTTCGCATCATATATACCTCATATTAAATTCAACAAAGGGGAAGATTAATATGACGTTGTAAACTGTTTACAGACGAAATTTTTTAATAAAATATCGTTATGACATTAATTGCATCCGTCAGTTATTTTCGTCTCATTTAATGAAACATCTACTTATGTCGTGACAACGATTAGCATTCGTATATTATTATATCAACGAAGTCATGCAGGGAAGACTTACATAATTGTCAGTCTGAATTGACCAGGTAAAGCCAGAAATAAATCGAGATTTCAAATTGTGACAATTTAATGTCAATCAAGAACGAAAAACGTTAAAAGGATGTCTTTACAGTTCTGTCAACGTAAGTCTTCAGTTACTATTTACGACCTGTTGCCAAGACATATTTTATGCAAAATGTGGCATGTGAAAATAAATTATGCAAATTAACAGAAGCGGATATGATGCGCAGTAACTCAATATGTTTACAAATCTTTTGTTGGGTGTGTTATGCCACGTGTACGAAATGTATGCAGTGTGTTAAACTTTATGATTTAACACATTGAGCCGCCCCCTGCATGGGCGTAAAGTGTCGTCCCTGATTAGCCTGTGAAGTCCGAAAGGCTTATCAGGGACGACGCGTTCCGCTAGACTCGACTTTCCTTTACAAGAAACTTTCTTTAAACTAAAAATTCCGTAAAAGCTGAAAATGTCGTCCTGATTAGCCTGTGCAGTCTGCACAGGCTGATCTGGGACGACACTTAACGCACACGCATTAAGCACGGTTTTTTCAGAGCGCGGCTCATATAACAGTGACGAAACCGTGACATACCCTTAGAGTTAACTATACATAATGCTAATAAGTTTGGTTGGATCGATATCTAGCGTTTTTCGCCCGATTGGTGCAAAAAGGTATAGTGTGACATTTAATTTCAATGTCACATTGTACATTTTTGCACCAAGGGGGGCGATATAAAAAAAAGTTCAAAACGTCATAATGTTTAAACGAAGATGATTCACATTTTGTAAACAGTGAAATCTGTAGTGGAAAAATTGTAATGTCATCGACACGCGAATGGACACATTTTATTCATATCTGATTGAGACAAATTGGTTAATATATATATCGGCGCCCACCAAAAGCCCTCTATTCAAACGTTATCGCTCGCTCATCGTGGAGACATTTTAATTTATTTAAAAAGTAATTTGTGTCATCGTGTACTCTTATTGATAAATAAAAAACATAATTTGTATTGAATTGCGAAATGTCGTTTTCGTTGTTTTTTATTTCGGTGACATTTAATATCAATCAAATTAAGCACGCTAAAGGAAAGATGGCTTTAAAACGGTTATTATTTAAATAATTGGTTTCCCAAATACAAGCGAATTTCTGGACTCGTCAATTGCGACCAACCATATGATAGTGGATATGCCTGGTCATACATGCTTTAATAAACTTCTTCTATAGAACTAACCATTTTACGTGGTAATGCGACGAATATAATTGCATGGTATACCTTGGCGAGCAAAATTTAATTAATGGTGGGTGCTTGTATGTTGATCCCAAACGTTACCCAAGCAAGCTATTCTTTTAAATTGTAATATAAGACAAGACACGACAAGATAGTGGAAAAAGGAAAAGTGCATACCTCCAAGTCCGGGGTCATTCGTGAAGGAAATACTAGTTGAAATGTCGAGAAAAAGGTTCTCTGGAATTAAAGTTACGCAGGTAAGCCAGTTTGCGTGTTTGAACCATAACATCGATGCGTGTTAGCGTATGCATTTACCAACATGTGATGCGTGTGAACGTATGCATTTACCAACTTGTGATGCGTGTTAGCCAGTTTGCGTGTTTGAACCATAACATCGATGCGTGTTAGCGTATGCATTTACCAACTTGTGATGCGTGTGAGCGTATGCATTTACCAACTTGTGATGCGTGTTAGCCAGTTTGCGTGTTTGAACCATAACATCGATGCATGTTAGCTGATGCATTTACCAACTTGTGATTTAAAAAGTTGCGGTAAAAACTTGAAAAATATTGCTTTAACAAACACATAATAACTGCTTGTCAATTTTACCAATCAGTTTTTTGTTAAGTTTGTATATCCATTTATTTTCTTCAATGTATTAAGAGAAAAATAGGGATCATACATGTACATCAACATAACACTTTTCGAAAATCATCGGTGGTCATTTTATTTTACATAAATTTTAAATTGTCCGTTCGATTTTTTTTTAAACATTTGAATTGAGTGACGAGTATACAGTCAACACAGTTACAGTTAATACGACATATTATATGCATAACCGGGCAATTTTTTAACCTCTGAATCGCAAACCAATTGACCATATAAGTCGCGCCATGCCAAATTCGGCCAGCGTGGCTTTAGATCAGCCTGCGCATTCGCGCAGTCTTGCCAAGAGCTTCTCTGCAAGCTATACAGTCGCGGAAGGTATCATGGTCTGATTATCGGATAGGGAAAAACCCCTGGCCAGAATGGTCTGGTCTGAAGCTGCGCTTGCCCCATATGCCATAGGACCCATTTTCGCATTACGCGGCTCATATTTAATTGTTATTAATGCATACGTTAATGTGGATTACTTTGGATTTCATGTTATGTTATGATCTGTAAACGGTGCGTTACAAAACGGTCAATTATGCAATATTATTAAAAAATAAAAATAAACACGAATTTTGGGGTACAAACTAGTAAAGATGATGAGACGTTTTTTATGCTTAATTCGAACGAACGCGCAAATATTGCCATTATATTATAATATTACAAACCAAGTTGACCTATTCAAAAGTATTTCAAAGTCAAATACCGTATCAACTATTATTATTTGCTGTAACTAACAACGTCATAACATAAGGGGTCAGCGTTTTTAAACCTTAATATAAGTTTTTGGGACTGAAATACAAGTAGAATTCATTATAATTGAGCCGGTCTTTGGGAAAACCGGGCTTTATGGATGTGCGTAAAGTATCGTCTCACATTCACCTGATTAAAACAACGCATCAGAATAAACAAGTGGTCGATATGAGCCTCGCTCTGGGAAAAGGGGTTTAATGCATATGCAGGCCGCACTAGCTAATCAGGGACGACACTTTCCGCGTTTATTTTATTTTTCGTTTAAAGGAAGACTCTTCATGTTAAGTTAAGGCGGAAAGTGTCGTCCCTGATACGCTTGTGCGAACTGCACAGGCTAATCTGGGACCTCACTTTGCGCACATGCATTTAACCCCCTTTTCTCAGAGCGCGACTCATAATTATAAAAGTACATACCTGCGCTTTCAAATGATCCATCATTTGCAAAAACCAGATTCTTGGAAATTGTAATAAATCCAAAAAAGACAAATCGTTTATTACTAGTCCAAATACCACTGTTAGCATCCATCTTCTTTAGTTTACAGCGTTGATGTTTTACAGACATTTAAATTCTTGACAGATGTATTAACTAGCATGGTTAAGAGTAATGATGGATCTATGATTGTTAAGCCAGCTTATGCAATCGCCTTAATTGATGCTAATGCGACAAACAGAAGCTGCTTAAAACACTGAAATTCGTACACAATTATATACTCGTTTTGTTAACTAAAAAAACCAAGTTCAAGTGGTGTTTCCTTAATTAGGGAAACCATGAAGGTCTCCTTCATTTATATTGGCTATTTCAGCCAGTGTTTATGTGTTTTTATAATTGTGTTATAGCTTTGTATTGGATAATTCTTTTGCTACCACAACGGCTGCTGTAGCTGCTGCTGACTATCGTGCTGGCTATGATTTTTTTTTCGTACCCAGGGTGGTGCGGTAGTCGAGTGGTAACACTCTGGTCTACCATTCCAGAGGTCGTGGGTTCAATCCCTGGCCGGGACACTGGAAATTTCAGAAATGCTTCAAGTGTTACTAGGGATGTATTGGTATGAAACCCAGGTAATTCTCGCGTGTATCGGTGCTATACACTGAGCACGGAAAAGAACCAAGGGATCTATTCGCAAAGAGCTAGGTGATCGCACCCGGATTCCTTGTATCTCAATACTGTCTCTTCTCCTTGCTGTCTCTTCAGCAAAAACCAAAGGGCCCCATTGGAAATAAGTGCTTGCACTTTCATGGGTTATCATTGACTGCAAGGTCAAAAGAAATACATACATACATATGATCTTGTGGTGCCTTTTGATGATGTTGGTGATGATTGTGTTGCATGTTCCTGACGAAATACTCGAAATAGTGATGATGTTGCTGGTTATGAGGAGGAAAATAGAGTTGTTGTTGATGTTGATGATGTTGTTGATGATGATGATGATGATTTTGATGATGATGATGATGATGATGATGATGATGATGATGATGATGATGTGATGACTTTTCATGATGGCTTCGATGAGTTTAAAAAAATAGAACTTTCGCTTGTAATTTAAAAATAACTTTTCAAATTTACCTTTCATCATTGTAAAAACATCGCCATTCCTATTAAGCGAAAGAAAACTGCCAAGAAAAGATATGAGCTGCAAAAATTTTGACCAACTGCTAAAGGGTGGGGGCAGTGCAGTATGTAACCTGAAGGTTACGTTGCACCTGTTCAGCGTATTTCCCCTTGATAACAGAGGCGCTATCAAATACTTCCGCGGGGTGTTTCTCATAGATATAAAGAAGTCCTGCTTATTGTCACAACGACAAAACGAATACATATCAAAATTCCGGATAATTACCAAATTAGCGTTAATTATTTCCGACACAGCAACCTTCGACACTTGAACCTTAAGAATGTATTGGTATCTATTCTCCTCACACGCAATACGCAAACGTAGAGCAGTAAATCTTCCGTCTTTTCGTCGCAATTGTTTGGTGTATATTTACAGGGAGAGGGTTGTTTGATAGCTGCATTTGTCAAGTTACAGTCACGCCTTAAGTATTAAATATTCAGGATTCCCCTCCCATGATATACGCTGACCAATATCAGTCTTACTGATCAGTGAATAATCGGTACAACAAGTGCATACAGTGTAACGCGTCTCTGTTATTAGGTACCCTATACCATATTTGGTGTTAGTAAAGTGCACGCATGGCTTTATATTATTATATACATATTAAATATATGCAAGTGTATGTATAAGTAAGTTGAATTATTATTTGGATTTGATTTGTCATGTTATTCGTTAACTGATTTCGCAATTTTAGGAAAAGGGCGCAATGCTTCGTTCACATTTGTATTTTGAATCACATCCATAGTCGCAAAATCCAAGGAAAAATTAAAGTCAACATATTAAAAACATTATCATTTTATAATAAACAAGGCTTGTCACCATAGGATGACATATGCCCCCTTTTTCCACATTTTTTTAAAACCTCGCAAAGTGTTTTTCAACATTTTTCAAAACCTAAACGCAAAATGTGACGGACAGACAGACGGACAGTGCGATCACTATATGCCCACCTTCGGGGACATAAAAATTAGTTCAATGTATCGCGTAAAAAATGCGACGTCCATTTCGATTACATGTTGATAAAATCCATGTTTTGCATAATGGAAATTCATCGTTCATCGTATAGAAGAAAAACACAATAAAACACATTTTATTGCGCAGTCCGCACAGGCTAATTAGGACGACACTTTCTGCCTTAACTGGATTTTTGCTAAGAAGAACTTTATTTATTAAAACGAAAAATATCATAACAGCGGAAAGTGTCGCCCTGATTAGTCTGTATGCTAATCTGGAACGACACTTTACGCCCATGCGTTAAACCCCGTTTTCACAGAGCGAGGCTCATATATAAAGATCGTATATATAATACGACGAGGGGATCCAAGTTGACTGAGATCCTATTATGTTGTTTCAATGTGTATAGAAAACTTGAATCAATGATGATAATACTTTCGTTTTGACTGAAGAGTGATCCCCCTTGTTTGTACAGACGAAATTGTTCACATGTTTATTGTTACACCTGTTCAGCGACGAAATAAAATGGAGATAAAAATCACCTATTTACGATATCATCTATCGCTTCGCCATTATGGGTGGGTAATAGCTTTTTTGTGTTGTTCCTCTGACAAAAGAACTGTATTTTAATTCCCATAAGGCATAACCTCATCCCTATCTGATTAAATGTTGGTCAGAAATTCACGAAGTTTTTTAATGTACAGTACATTAATAAACGTGGGGATGTTTAATTTTTGAAGCACGTGTAAACAGGAGACATAAAATTCTTTGTAACTATGACTGTGTTGGTTTATGGGTTTGAGCAGGTAGACATTGATCAATGTATTTTGTAGATCCGCGTTATCTCTGATATTATTAGATAACATAAAGCACATAATTATGAAGTGTGGGGGTACCTTATGTCTAACAGGTATCAACAATCAAAGTCATTTACTAATTCCTACTTTAGTTTAAAATCTTGATGAATTTAATAAAACATATCTCTCTGTATGACATATTAGAAACATATAAGTCTCATTTCAAGCAATAAAATGTTTCCAACCAATGATTTTTGTTGTACTATTTTTTATGAACTAATAATTATGTAGTGTAAAACTCATTCTGTGCAATTTTAACATGTTAATTTAATAAGACTGTAAAACCCTCAAAATCACTGATTTCATCCATATTAGGCATAATAAAAAAACATGTTTGTTTCCGGTTACCCGACCAACCGTGTCAGTTTGACCCCCACTGCAATTTGTTTTATCAAAAAATAAAAAATAACTAAAAAAAATAAAATTTGCAAGTGGACAACAACTATATTGTTTTACACTATTCGGTCGCGATTTAGATCGCAAACGGCCCGAAGTTTATACCACGCCGATATCATCAAAAATGGCCATCTGCTCGAGCACGGTGGCTTGACACGAAGGCTGAGCCGCCATTTTCTTCCGCCATTTTGGAATTCAGTGTAGCGGAAAAAATCCAACAACAAGGCAAAGTCATATTTATATCGAATAAAACCTGACTTATTTTAAAAGTTAAATATATTTTAAACATTATTTCAAATTATTGAAATTTAATTTTCGGTAGTTTTTTATAATTAAATTATAAAAACCGATCGTTCCCTCGATGCGAAATTTGACAGCTTTGCGTTCCTTTTTAATGTAAAAGTTTCCGTGTTTTATTAAATGAAATCGTAACCTCAAGTGTGAAACAGTACTTGATTATCTCAATAAGGTCCATTATCTGTAATATCTTGAATTGTTTTGTGCATAATTTTCATTTAAATTATTTAAAACATGTTGGTACGAAATGAGAACGAACATCAAATAATTCCGAACATTTTCGAAACAAAAAAAAATAATTATTTCCCGACCTACTGACCCTCATTTTTTTGAGCCCGTAACCGGAAACAGACATGTTATTTTTTTAGGCCTTAGGGCAAAACTTGGACTGCCAAATGTTTCTTTATCAATTTTGATTTGAAATGATGTGGCAAGATTGGTAGAAGTTAATTTGGTGTTTAGAATAAAATGCACATAATTTGACCATGACCTATACTACCAAATACATTGAAAAAAATGCACAATATTGTGCCCAGATAGCACTTTTCCCTAAGTTGGCATAATGCTTAATGTTTGGGGTGATATTTGACAAATTATCAAAAAGCAAATTGAGATTTTTTTCATTTGTAAAACAAATTTCAAGAGTTATGGCATTTGATGATGTAAAATGAAACAAATAGTCATTCTTCATACCTCACTCATTGCACATGATATCACAAAGGATCCAATTATTAGTCTGTGTAAAGAAGCAAAATAATCTTTTACAAGCATTTTCCATGAAGCTTGACAATCAATAAATGTGCAGGAATAAATGATAGTAATTGTTCATATTTTAAAAATATATTTTTAACATAAAATATTTGCTCAATCTGATAAATATGCAAACTCAATTTTTATAGATCTTCATTTAATGGATTGTTAATGGTCTATTAACCGTAATTAGCATTTTGTCAAGGTGAAAAGTGTTTTTGTTGCATATTTATGTTTCAGGTAGAATACTGTTTTTATTAATATATCAAACAAGTTCATCTGTTGTGGGTGGGTTTAAATTGTTTTAATAACCCCTTGAAGATTGCTGATAAGGTGTTTTAGATAAATTTTATATCACATATTTTTGCCATAAAGTCATCATTATCAAATATGCTAACAACATTTATATCTATCATGATACATTTACAGACAAAACCACGTCTAAAAATACTATCATATCCACATGATTTAGATTTTGAGATTTTTGAAATATTTTTGAGTGTCTGAAATTAATTATGATGGGTGCAAAAAGGATGAAAGCTATGAAGTGTGTGAGATTGCAAGCATTTGTTTTCTGTGACACCTGTGCTCATTGTAAGGGTGTGGAGCATGAGTACACGTGCAACGAATGCTGCAATGAAATAAGGTGGTTATAACTACCAGTGTTACTCAAATAAGTGCACCTGTGGGTAGTGTGGTGGGTGGGTTATACATTGAGCTGCGCTCTGAGAAAACTGGGCTTAATTCATGTTCATAAAGTGGCGTCCCAGATTAGCCTGCAGTTTGCACAGGCTAATCAGGGACAACTCTTTAGGCATTAATAGGATTTTTGTTTAGAATAAATTCAATAAACGCAGAAATTGTCGTCCCTGATTAGCCTGTGCATGCTTTAAGTCCTGTTTTCCCAGAGCGCAGTCAGGTAAATGAAAAAAGATTTAAACTCTGTCATGCGTTTATTGACCACAAAGGCAATATTTAAAAGATAGAAAATAGAATTAAATTAGCTAAAGAAAAGACTTAGGAATTCATTGATGGGGTTCCAAATGTGCACTGTTTGAACTATTTCATCTTAACCACAAAGTAATCTTGAGGAAATTTTATTCACAAGTAGAGTTTTGTTCCTGATCTTTTCATTTTGAAAATCTTGCATACCGTAAAAACACAGTCATGAGTCGAGATTTTTTACCTGTAAAATTTGATTAAAATTACAGTATCGACTTATGAGGTCGTCCATGAAAAAAAAAGAAAACTCGTTAATTAATGACAAACAAAACTTGCTTTAAACTGATACTTACCAATTAATATAATCACAGTTTGCAATATTGTTTTTATTTTGATAATTTAATCCAAAGTTTTCATGTTAGCAGGTGTTTTTTCTATACTGAACATGTAAACAAATGACCAAGGACCCTATTAAAAGTCTCGCGAAAATTCGCAATCTGTGTGAATTGACAGTTTGACGTCATCAAAGGAAAGCCGCTTCCTGTCTGAAGGTATAAAGCCACACCGTTCTTGCCAACAAAATTGGCTTCCTTTGTCTAGCAATCAACATGCTAAACTCAATAGCAACCGTCGAATTATGTAACAGCACGTGCTTAGCTCCGCCTTTCGAATCTTTTGGAGCGAATGGAGGTGGAGTTTTGACAAGTATTTTACGCAAGCTGAGTCACGATTGGCCGTAATTACTCGGCCTTAAGCTTGGAAACGACAAATAAATTTATCTCGGATTTTTCCGAGGAAGGCCGATTAATTAAGATTAAACACTTTTATCATAAATAATGGCACAGCGTTTTGTTGGAATATTACTAGTTATCAAATTTCAAGGTAATAATATTTTTAACTACTATAATATCTGGTTTGTTTAATATAATAAAAATGTTTAACAATATGGTTGGGTCAAAGAATCAGACAAGGAATTTGATGGGGTTTCAATTTTACTGATACTGATTTCCCAATTTTCTTGTAATTTTGACCCGACTTATGAAGTGCACATACCTAAAATGTCAAATTTTCAAACCAATTTTATACCCCCCGACGTATGAGCGGAAAGACGTATGACCGAGTTTTTACGGAACTATAGTGCATGTTTGTAGACAAAGTAGACAGTGAATGAGTTAGTAGACACAGTTTTAGAAAGTAGACAGTGTAAAGACAGTGTTCACGTAATTTTCAGTCAAAAACCATGCAGTATGCCAATTGTAATCTCAGATTAAATAACCACACAAAAGCAATCAATCAAGATTGTAAAGAAAAAGGTATTTTATCATATGTTATCAGACATAAAATCATAATGTGTTTTTACAGCTTTTCTGTTGTAATTTTAATTTGATTACAAAAGCCCAGACTCTGGAATACTATTAGATTTGTAAATCTTTAAGAATTCAAACTTTTGTAATTTTTAGCTCGGCTGTTTTCGAAGAAAACCCGAGGTATCGTCATAGCCAGCTCGTCCGCCGTCCACATCGTCCGGGCATCCGAAAACTTTGACATTGTGCAATAACTTTTGCATTATTGATGATAGCAACTTGATATTTGGCATGCATGTGTATCTCACTGAGTTGCACATTTTCAGTAGAAAGGTCAAGGTCATCCTTCAAGGTCAAAGGTCTTTTTTTTTTCTTTTTTTTATTCAAAACTGCACCCACAGCCGAGCGTTGGCATCCGCTCGACGGTGCTCTTGTTCTATTATGATTCACCCATGACAACAGGTTTAAATGCTGAACAAAATTAATTGTCTTTTAATAATTTGTCTATTTATTTTGATTTTCAATTTAATATAAGCTGCAAATATTGTCGACATTCTATCAAAGTCCTCACATGGTTTAGAAGTATGTATACGGTAGTACCATTATTGGGTAGGATAACATACCTCCAGTAGAATACATATGCTATGTGTCATGTTACCTTTTTTGACTCATTGGTTTTCATTGGTTTTCCTGTATGGTGTATGTATTTGGTATTTAAATTCATGGACAATGCAGATAACTCCTTATTTATTTGAGAGTTAGCTATCGAGGGAAGAGTGTATGTGGAGCGTTTAATGTCTCATTGTGATTATTGAATTTACTGACTGAGAATTGCATTTGTATGTAGTTTGCCTTAAGAAAGGTTTGGAATTAAATTGGGAATATTTATAGGGTTTGTATGTTCCTATTTATGTATTTTGTTATTCATTTTCTCTCTTATTCATAAGTATTGAAATGTTTGTTTTATTTATTTGATCAGATTCCTGAATGATTAATTTATATCTTGTTATAATATAAAGTTCAATGTGTGAAAAAGGTTTCGCATATTTAATATATTACATTATACATGTATTATAAAATATAATATGTGCTATCAAGAATGAGTTTGAAAAATGTATCGCCAAAGACTTTCAAAGAAACTTTTAGTTAAAAGTGTATATGGAATTTCAGTTGTTGTGTTATTTTATGTTGAAAACAGTACGTGCCAAATTATGGATTGAGACGTAATTTAGTGCAGCATCCTGCAGATGGTAACAGGATTGGAATAAATAGTCTAGACACTCCAGCAATTGATTCCTGAAATCATTATCATAAAATGACATCATCTTATGCACCTCTGCATCAGGCTTTAAACCCCAGTAATATAGTATTTGTTCAATTACTCATAGCTTGAAATTGAGTTTGGATTTAAAATTGCTTTATTATTGTGATCTTAATGGAATAATTCATCACTTGGGGTAATAATTTGGAAATACACATTTTGATGGTTGTAATTATTATTTTGTTATACAATTTTAATGTTTAAGTGGTATATTTTAATATACTGAGTGGAAATGATCCAAGATAAGTCAAATCCACACATTTATATTGTGTAATATCAAGAAGATTTTGTATTGATAAAAGATGATATTTTTGTTTCTCTTCAGTTGTCAGCTAACGGGACCACCATGGAACATTACAATGAATCAAACGTGCATTTGCTGTCTGTGAAAAAGATGAACGCAAACCATCCGCATTTAAACAATAACCTTGATAACAACATCGACATCGAAAAGTCCTCCGAAAATAACAATGTGTTATCTGACAACAAACACTACGAACTGGAATCTTTTACTCCCGAAGACCTTAGTGAAAATTCTGACTCTTCGACTCGATGGAGTAAAACTCGGATTTATTTGTGCGTCGGCTTTGTGATCACGTTACTGGTGCTGCTGACAGGGGGAATTATCTTGTTTGTGAAATTATCAGGTAAGCATTTTTAATTGGATATTTAATCAATTTTCAATCATTAATTATATAATGATTGATTTAAAAACTCCATTTTCTTGAATAGCAATAACGTCAAATGTGTTTTGAGAAATATAGATTTTTTCAGATTATATGTTTTATACTAAAACAAGAAAAATCCATAATTATTTTCGTTAATGTAAAGTTTACTGCCGCAGACGCAATGATTAAGCCATTGTAATATGTAGCTAATTATGTGACTGCCAAATGCAGCAGTTTTAAATATTTTTTGCATTATTTACTGCCAGTCTGGATGGGCAAACCACAGAAAAACTAAAACAACATTATTTTCTCATTCTTCTGTAATTAATATGCTAAATGTGGAGTCACTTGATTGACATCAATTACATTTGTTTTGTCATTAAATGCATGCAATATTGCGGTTGGGGATAGCCTAAATACTAAAGCAGTCGGATTATATTTATGCTCATATGTAAGCATAACTACTTAAAAAAAAAATTCTAGAAATTAAATAATTCATACTCTGGTTTTGTTTGTCACTGGCAGTTTTACTTCTGAGGAGGAAAATAAAAACTTTTTGATGAAAATTTTGCGATGACAGGAGATTCAATTCATGGATTGCTGCCTAGTACACGATACTGTCACTTCTTATAGACCAGTTGAATGTTATTGTTTACATTCGGGATTTTCCGCGCATGCGCACTGACTGGTTGGCAAAAAGCACTGGTTACAGCAACGTATAACATATATAAAGGGCTTTTGTTAAGTCAATAAATTGATAAATAAATCCGAAACAAACATTAAAACACCTGAATAATATTGCAATTTAGTACCAATAAATGTAGATTCATAAATATAATTTCCTCTTTATAAAAATACTAATTAGTTATTAGCATCAGAGTAAAGGTGGTCGGAAGACTCAACACTGACAATTCCACAACACAAAACTATACATTTACTGTATTCTTTTTTATAGTAAGACCTTAATAAATAATATATCCAAAATAATAATTTGATAATAATTTTAAGTGGTGTGGATGTGATATTGTTAATTTTAATCAGCGATCGAAAGTGTAAGAGGTGCATTGAATCAATTATAAAACAAAGCCCTAAAAAGGCCGGAATTCATTACAATCTTTAAATGTTATGGTAATTTTATCTTGCATTGAATGAATTTTCGTTTCGTTTACATTGAATGACATTATTATTAAATATGAGCATACATATGGAAAAAAAACTGCATATTGTGCAAATTGAACTGTCTTTTCATGTATATTGAAATCACTTTAAAATCTAGCATTTTATATATGAAACCATAAATCTATATAATATGGATGTTTGGTTTCATATATAAAAGACTATATATTTATTTTATTTTTCGCAAGTGTATTTTACCCCTATTGTGATCAAACGTGATTGCTTGGTTTCATGGTGGTGTTTCGATCGTACACGGCAGTATCGTAAATCTGTACACGTATTAAAATAACGGAGTTTACATTTGCCAGTACCCGTTAAATACGTTAACTGTGTAGCAGAAAATGTGTACAATATTTTAAATGTATAGTTATTAAACACTTTATTATTACGATAAA
>VMBQ01000696.1:0-32400 GCA_007657795.1 Dreissena rostriformis | reverse complement strand
GATTCTGCTTTAATTGAAATCCCTGCCTGACCTTATAAAACAAGAGCACCGTCGAGCGGATGCCAACGCTCGGCTGTGGGTGCTTGGATTTTGTTTTTTTGACCTTTGACCTTGAAGGTCATCATTGACCTTGACCTTTTCACCACTCAAAATGTGCAGGTCGATGAGATTCACATGAAAAACCAATTTTTTTTTTTTTTTTTTACCTTTGACCTTGAAGGATGACCTTGATCTTTCACCACTCAAAATGTGCAGCTCTATGAGATACACATGCATGCCAAATATCAAGTTGCTATCTTCAATAATGCAAAAGTTATGGCCAATTGTTAAAGTTTTCGGACGACTACGACGCGGACGGCGGAAGACGAGAGGGCTATGACAATACCTCGGGTTTTCTTAGAAAACAGCCGAGCTAATCAATTTGAAATGTAATAATCATTAGAATTTTTTTTATTATTTTATTTTTTTTATTTGGTAAATTGGGAAGAAGAAAAAAATCGGTTTGGGATCGGGTCCGTTTACTTTGGGATCCGGTCCGTTTTATGGTCTTTTTTAAGTAGCAGAAAAAACCCTGAAATATGCTATGAGTGAGCAAAAAAACCCATAATTTTTCATTCACTTTTTGCTCGGAGTCAGTGTGATGTATTTAACCTATTGTATCGCTGTAATTATTGCTAACTCATGATAGGTTTTCTAATTCGTTTGCATTGTGTCCAATTTATGATGACAAAAGAAACAAAATACTTGATAGTTATCTAAATATGCATTTAACATGCAACTTAACTTGGCTGCATTGCATTTTCCAATTTGATATCTGTAGTCTGTCCTTTTAAAGCAGTTTTCACATGGGGAGGTGTAAACTAATTGCTTTTCCAAAATACCATTAATTTCCATGCATTGTTCGTCCATTTATAACCATTACCAGAGGTCGGTGTAACTCTATCTCTTGGCTTAATAAACTTAGAAAGACATGAGTTTGCTTTTATGTTTTGGTTGATGTGTTTAAGGATTCAATTTAGTAAGTGTGATTAATTCTCTGACAAGGCATTCTTGCCAGTTGTGCAGCCCTAAAGCTTTTTAACCAGGTTTTCAGATGGAAACAAATGGTTATTAGATTGGCGAATGAGGGCGGGCTGGCTGGCTTTCTAATTCAAATATTTTTCATTTGATCTTTACGAAACTTGGTCAGAAGTTGTATCTAAAAAATATCTAGGCCAAGTTGGAATATGGGTCATGCCGGTTAAAAACTAGGTCACGGGGTCACTTAGTGCGTTTTAAACATTGAGCATATTGTCTGCTCTCTATAATTCAAATAGTATTCATCCGATCTTTACGAAACTTGGTCAGAAGTTGTATCTAGACAATATCTAGGTCAAGTATGAAAATGGGTCATGCCGGGTTAAAAACTAGGTCACGGGGTCACTTAGTGCATTTTAAACATTGAGCATGTTGTCCGTTCTCTAATTCAAATAGTTTTCATCCGATCTTTACGCAACTTGGTCAGAAGTTGTATCTAGACAATATCAAGGTCAAGTTCGAATATGGGTCATGCCGGGTTNTTTTAATCCCCACATCGAAAGGGGTGGGATTGTAGGAATGCCATGTTTTACTATGATTATTGCTTATTTGGACATGGTCAAAACACTGTTAAAAGTAGGTCATTTTATGCGCAATTATTTTATGATGAAGTGTCTACATTTGGAAAATGCATGGCAAGTGTCAGGATAAAAGGAAACAGTACATTAACACTCTTTATTGTCAGCATTTTTCCAGTTGAAGTATTAGACATTATTAATTTATTTTACGATTATACATTGTTCAGATTTTATTTTTAAACAGCAACCTTGAAGTGTATGTTTGAAGGAAGGCAATTTATAACATAACTCAACTTTAAATCTAGGAAACTCAAGAATCCTTAAATTGATTTTAGAAGCTTGTCACATTAATTGTTAACATATCGTTTAAATTTACCGAGAGTAAATACTTCCAGTCATATCAATCTAAGACGTTAGCCATTTGTTTGACAGCAGTATTTGTTTTGGTTGGCGATGAAATCATTTGAAAAAAATGTTTTATTTATTTAGTTCCTTGAGATCATTTTAGCATTATTCGTATCGTTTAAATACATGAGTGTCAGTGCACTGTGACCTGGGTTGATTTGCTTTGAGGCTCCTGGCTGGTTGAGATGCATTAAAAATTATATATTTTTTTTTTCAAGAAAAAGAACATTTATTCTAATAAGATGATTAAATGTTCCCGTTTTATACTAAGTTTGTGGAAATTCAAGAAATGGTCTGTGTGTCTTGGCTTTTAAAATTCACTGCTATGTAAAATATCAGTAGGTTTAAAGATGTATGGACGATTGGACATATAATAAGCATGTGTTACTTAAAATCTTATGTCATTGCTCATTGTTTTATTTCAGCCGCAGATGGCCACAAACTCGTGAACAGAACAACAACAGAGGTGCCCCCATACATGTCATCAACATCGACTGTCCCATCCCCCACCACAGTGCTTTCAAGTTCCATTTCCACTCCATCATCACAAACCAGGTCCACTACATCAGTATCAACAGGTAATCACTTTGGTTTCATGTCTTAATTTACAATACTCCAGCTAAAAAAACACTTTTGTTTTAATCCCCAGAGGGCCTTAGAGCCAAAATTAAACTGGGATCTTAAATCTTACTGTCATCATACTCCCTAACTCCTTAATTGTTCACAAAGTTTCTTTTGACTGTTCTTTCATGTTGTAAACATTAAAGCCACACTCCTTATTTGGCATAGTAAATTTAAGTATAAATAAGAAACATAATCGATTTTTTTTGTCGAAATGGACGTATACTTATAGAAAACCTTCTTTCGGTTTTAAAAGCGGTACCGTTTGAAAAATAATATCTTACTTGCTAACTATATATATATAGGCTGTATATTTAATTTTATTTATGCCAATTAGAATATATCTGGTGGACACAAGGTTATGAAGATTTATTTAAAAAGTACATTTGGAAAACATTAGCAAATTTATTAAGTGTAATAAATACTTAAATATTCAATTTGATAGTTTATCATACATTATCATACTTCATCACAAAACTTTTCCATTTTTTTTCTTAATAAAAAAAGTATTCTCGGAAAGAGGTCTAAATTAAACAATTACAGAAAATTTGCAATTTAAAAAAAGGAGAACTTGAAGATATATTTTAATTGTCACATACATTGTCATTCATATTGGATTTATAAGAGTCAAATTTAGACATTATTAAAATGCATTCAATAAGAATTTGTTTAAAGGCCCTATAAAGGTGACAAATCCAATTATTATGCATATAAACTGGTCTAATTTTTAATGGATTTCAGTTTCTCTTGCATAAAAATTGCTAATATAACAGCTTAGGTGCAACATTGTCAGGAATTATGGAAGATATACCGGTTTCATAATTGGAAGAAATGTTTACAACTTTGCAACTAACGTGGTGTGAAGCCTCAAAGCGGTGACGTATGCTAAAAATAGCCGAAAGAAAATTCAATTTTAATTATATTTTAAACAACTTTTTACCAGCAGAAAGTAACTTATTAGATGATACTACAAACGTTTTAACCATTTAGAAGAGACCTACTTAATGTGAGTGATACCGAAAAATGCTGAAAATCAATGATATATTTTTGGTGACCTGTCAAGTCACTTTCACTTTCCCGAGTAAACAGCGATGTAAATAAACTGTTTGTAAACACAATTGACTTGGAGGACACTGTATTTTGAGCTCAAAACAAGTTGTATTGCTCAGTTTTATGGTTATGTCCAATAGCATATATATATTGTTTTTTTGATAACCTTTATAAATAAAATATGAAAAAATTATTAAAAAATCGGTAAATAATTACAGATCGTCACCTTTATAGGGCCTTTAAGGAGGCCACATTTTAATTAAAGGGGACCTACGAACAAAAATAAAAATGAGGATGCAAAATCTTTAGGCATGCTTTTCCTTCAGCATTTAAAAAAATAAAATCCATGAAGCATTGTTTGAAAATAAAACATGAAGTTCAATAAAACAAATTGAACTGTTTGTTATCTTGCTTTATTTTGTATGCATTTTATGTTATTTGCTTAAAGTGGTATGCTTTTTCCACATAAATACATGTACAATACATGATCAACTAGAAATGGCGCGGCAGAGGCCGACGCGTATCCCCACGCCAAATGTTTGACCTTGGTGTGCCCTAGGGTTTGTAATGGGGCCATGCATAGTTGAGATTGACCGTATTGTCATAAGAGAAGTTCAGTATCAATTAGAAGTGAATTGGTGTAGAAATGAAGAAGTTATAGTAAAAGGCAATTTTGGGTGGGTGTGACCTATGTGGGCAGGGCACCCCAGGGTTGGTAATGGGGCCATGCATAGTTGAGATTGACCAAATTGTCATAAGAGAAGTTCAGTATCAATTTGAAGTGAATCCGTGTAGAAATGAAGAAATTATAGTAAATGGCAATTTTTGGTGGGTGTGGCCTATGTGGGCGGGGCGCCCCAGGGTTGGGAATGGGGCCATGCATGGTTGAGATTGACCGTATTGTCATAAGAGAGGTCCAGTATCAATTTGAAGTGAATCGGTGTAGAAATAAAGAAGTAAATGTAAAATAACCTAAAAAAATGAGTGATAATTTCTGACCCGGCCCCACCCCAACCCCCATAACTTTTGACCCAGGGGTCAGATCAAAATTCCAAATAGTGCAGGGTCGCACATATGCTCATAGCTACCATGTGTGTAAGTTTCAAGGTTCTAGTGCTAATAGTGTAGGAGTAGATATTGGCCAGAACGGACGGACAGACAGACGGATGGAAGGACGGCGGAGATAACCACAATATCCCCACCTTTTTTTCAAAAAGCATGGGGATAATCATGTATCTTTGAAACAAGGATACTAAAAAAAGATTTGGCAATGCAAACAACAACAATCATTTTGAATTGTCACTAGTGTTAGAAATTTGTTACACTTCCAAGAAGACGCACATTTTGTAATGTGTGTTTAACATATACCATATTTATCCTAATAAACGCTCCCTCCCTTATAAACGGGCCCCTATCGTATAATAAAATGAAGGAGTGATCAAAATAATAGCGCACCCATTTCTCGGCTGCTAAGGGGTAAGTAGAATGAGGCAGTCTCAGAGATTAAGATGTCCCATGCAACGTTCCATTAATCTTTGGAAGGTTGCTGGTGCATTGGATAAACCAAAAGGCATAGGATTACACTCGTAGGCTGCTGGTGCATTGGATAAACCAAAAGGCATTTGATTACACTCATAGGTTGCTGGTGCATTGGATAAATCAAAAGGCATTCAATACACTCATTGGCAGCTGGTGCATGGGATAAACAAAAAGGCATTTGATTACACTCATAGGTTGCTGCCGCATTGGATAAACCAAAAGGCATTCGATAAAACTCATTGGCTGCTGGTGCATTGGATAAACCAAAAGGCATTCGATTAGACTCATAGGTTGATGGTGCATTGGATAAACCAAAAGGCATTCGATTACACTCATAGGTTGCTGGTGCATTTGAAAAACCCAAAGGCATTCGATTACACGCATTGGCAGCTGGTGCATGGGATAAACGAAAAGGCATTTGATTACACTCATAGGTTGCTGGTGCATTGGATAAACCAAAAGGCATTCGATTACACTCATANCTACCACATCCGCCAGTACATTTCCTATCTTATTTCAGATACTTCATCAGTTACTTCATTCAGTACATCACCATCTACTACCACATCCGCCAGTACATTTCCTATCTTATTTCAGATACTTCATCAGTTACTTCATTCAGTACATCACCATCTACTACCACATCCGCCAGTACATTTCCTATCTTATTTCAGATACTTCATCAGTTACTTCATTCAGTACATCACCATCTACTACCACATCCGCCAGTACATTTCCTATCTTATTTCAGATACTTCATCAGTTACTTCATTCAGTACATCACCATCTACTACCACATCCGCCAGTACATTTCCTATCTTATTTCAGATACTTCATCAGTTACTTCATTCAGTACATCACCATCTACTACCACATCCGCCAGTACATTTCCTATCTTATTTCAGATACTTCATCAGTTACTTCATTCAGTACATCACCATCTACTACCACATCCGCCAGTACATTTCCTATCTTATTTCAGATACTTCATCAGTTACTTCATTCAGTACATCACCATCTACTACCACATCCGCCAGTACATTTCCTATCTTATTTCAGATACTTCATCAGTTACTTCATTCAGTACATCACCATCTACTACCACATCCGCCAGTACATTTCCTATCTTATTTCAGATACTTCATCAGTTACTTCATTCAGTACATCACCATCTACTACCACATCCGCCAGTACATTTCCTATCTTATTTCAGATACTTCATCAGTTACTTCATTCAGTACATCACCATCTACTACCACATCCGCCAGTACATTTCCTATCTTATTTCAGATACTTCATCAGTTACTTCATTCAGTACATCACCATCTACTACCACATCCGCCAGTACATTTCCTATCTTATTTCAGATACTTCATCAGTTACTTCATTCAGTACATCACCATCTACTACCACATCCGCCAGTACATTTCCTATCTTATTTCAGATACTTCATCAGTTACTTCATTCAGTACATCACCATCTACTACCACATCCGCCAGTACATTTCCTATCTTATTTCAGATACTTCATCAGTTACTTCATTCAGTACATCACCATCTACTACCACATCCGCCAGTACATTTCCTATCTTATTTCAGATACTTCATCAGTTACTTCATTCAGTACATCACCATCTACTACCACATCCGCCAGTACATTTCCTATCTTATTTCAGATACTTCATCAGTTACTTCATTCAGTACATCACCATCTACTACCACATCCGCCAGTACATTTCCTATCTTATTTCAGATACTTCATCAGTTACTTCATTCAGTACATCACCATCTACTACCACATCCGCCAGTACATTTCCTATCTTATTTCAGATACTTCATCAGTTACTTCATTCAGTACATCACCATCTACTACCACATCCGCCAGTACATTTCCTATCTTATTTCAGATACTTCATCAGTTACTTCATTCAGTACATCACCATCTACTACCACATCCGCCAGTACATTTCCTATCTTATTTCAGATACTTCATCAGTTACTTCATTCAGTACATCACCATCTACTACCACATCCGCCAGTACATTTCCTATCTTATTTCAGATACTTCATCAGTTACTTCATTCAGTACATCACCATCTACTACCACATCCGCCAGTACATTTCCTATCTTATTTCAGATACTTCATCAGTTACTTCATTCAGTACATCACCATCTACTACCACATCCGCCAGTACATTTCCTATCTTATTTCAGATACTTCATCAGTTACTTCATTCAGTACATCACCATCTACTACCACATCCGCCAGTACATTTCCTATCTTATTTCAGATACTTCATCAGTTACTTCATTCAGTACATCACCATCTACTACCACATCCGCCAGTACATTTCCTATCTTATTTCAGATACTTCATCAGTTACTTCATTCAGTACATCACCATCTACTACCACATCCGCCAGTACATTTCCTATCTTATTTCAGATACTTCATCAGTTACTTCATTCAGTACATCACCATCTACTACCACATCCGCCAGTACATTTCCTATCTTATTTCAGATACTTCATCAGTTACTTCATTCAGTACATCACCATCTACTACCACATCCGCCAGTACATTTCCTATCTTATTTCAGATACTTCATCAGTTACTTCATTCAGTACATCACCATCTACTACCACATCCGCCAGTACATTTCCTATCTTATTTCAGATACTTCATCAGTTACTTCATTCAGTACATCACCATCTACTACCACATCCGCCAGTACATTTCCTATCTTATTTCAGATACTTCATCAGTTACTTCATTCAGTACATCACCATCTACTACCACATCCGCCAGTACATTTCCTATCTTATTTCAGATACTTCATCAGTTACTTCATTCAGTACATCACCATCTACTACCACATCCGCCAGTACATTTCCTATCTTATTTCAGATACTTCATCAGTTACTTCATTCAGTACATCACCATCTACTACCACATCCGCCAGTACATTTCCTATCTTATTTCAGATACTTCATCAGTTACTTCATTCAGTACATCACCATCTACTACCACATCCGCCAGTACATTTCCTATCTTATTTCAGATACTTCATCAGTTACTTCATTCAGTACATCACCATCTACTACCACATCCGCCAGTACATTTCCTATCTTATTTCAGATACTTCATCAGTTACTTCATGCAGTACATCACCATCTACTACCACATCCGCCAGTACATTTCCTATCTTATTTCAGATACTTCATCAGTTACTTCGTCCAGTACATCACAATCTACTGCCACATCCGCCAGTACATCTTCAGTTTCTCCCACCACATCATCCGTCTCTCCGTCTAGCATTACGAACAACACTACAGCGTCTTCCACTACTATTTCTACCACTGCCTTATCAGGTAACACATTATTTTAGCGATAATGTTCGATTAATCATAATGATTATTAATGGGCATTTTAAGTGATAATAAAGGAGCGTGTATTTGTGTTTGTATATTAGTAATATTGTAATTACATAAGTTATGCTCAGAATTTTCAGTCACTATTTAGATTATTTTATGAGCTTTTTTATGCCCCGGAAGGTGGGCATATAGTGATTGCACTGTCCGTCTGAAATTCGGTCACACTTTGCGCTTAGGTTTCGAAAAATGTGGAAAAACACTAAGCGTTTAGGTTTTAAAAAAATGTGGAAAAAGGTGGCATATGTCATCATATGGTGACAAGCCTTGTTATTTCAAAATGTCATCTTATGTTTTTTCTTCCTTTAGTAAAATAGAATATGATCCACTTTATGCAAGCACTTTTTTGCAGACTGTCTGACATATGCAAAAAGCAGTGTAAACTGCAATATATATACTATTACAACTGTTAATTGTTTCCTCAATAAGTTTCAAATTCTAGTATTTAAACGTATTTAAACGTTAAGCGTATCACTTACCAAAAAACTTTATGAGTAGATATAAGTTATACAAGTATTTCTATGGAAGCAAGACATTGTTAAATGTTACTTAAAGATTAGTTGAGTAAAAAGGCAAATGCTAGAAATCAGAAACAATTTTCATTTGTTATATTTATGTGTTACCAACTGTTAATTAATTTTTTATTTTCTGATATTCTATATATTTTTAGTTTTATTGTTTGAGACATGATCCCAAAAATTTAAGTTGTCATGATGATCCAGTTTGACTGAATATTTCATTTGAAGTTTGAACATTTGCAATTCCTACCTACTTTTAAATGGAACTTTAGGTAGACTATATATATATCATGATGACAAACAATTTAACTTGTTAAATAAAAAGAAACATAACATTTTTTTCACAGTAAAATCCATTGTTAATGAGGCAATTATGAATGAATTATTATTTCTATTGTACTCAGTATATTCTGCATTTTTAAAAGGACTAATTGCATATAAACAATTTGGTGAAATAAAGCAGTTAATTGATTTTATTTTTTTCAATTTTGATGTTAAATTCTTGCTTATAACTTATAATAATATGATATTTTTCATATATAACCTTTATTATGATATAAACTAGATAAATATGTCTCTCATTTGCTTCCATACCTATATGTCAAATACCTGCATGTCATTGTGTGAGTGGTTATATACCAGTGTTTAGGCTTCAATAAGATTGCATTTCATGCAATCTACTGCATAGCTACTTTACTTTAATTGAATAGTAAATTTAAATTGCAAATTAGTTCAAGTTTTTTATGAATTTTAAATTGGCTTGGTGTAGGGAACTTATCCATCAGTTATATTTTCGTGCATAAATAATTTGTTAAAATAAATGTATGAATGCCTCTGTTCATAGAAATGGGCAACTGGGTTATGTTGCAAAAATTCAAAACTTCTTATGCAATCCTTTCTAATATGTTTAATATATTTGAGCCTTGCTCTAGGAAAACGGGGCTTAATGCATATGCGTAAAGTATCGTCCCAGACTAGCCTGTGCAGTCTGCGCAGATAAGCAGTCCACGCAGGCTAATAAAGGATGATACTTTTTGCTGTAATGGAATTTTTTGTCTATAGTAAGTTATATCTAAACAAAAATCCAGTCGAGGCCAAAGTTTCTTCCCTGATTAGTCTGTGCAGACTGCAGATGCTAATCTGAGACGACACTTTACGTCCATGCATTAAGCCCCGTTTTCCTTGAGTGAGGCTCATATTTCAGATTTTGACTAGGTCCAAGGGCCTTGATCTTCAACCATTTACATCATGTCTCTGTTCCAGTGTGTTACCCCGGAGAGTTTCGCTGCGCCGATGGGTCATGTATCCGAAACCAGTACGTCTGTGATGGACGGCCGCACTGTCCAGGGGCAGACGATGAGTACGAAAACTGCAGTAAGTTTTGCGAGAGCGTTAGGATGAATGTTTAACAGTATTTTATGAATGCAGATGGTCACTGAGATTTGGTAGTCCTCAACTGATTTCACAGGAGGGGACAACAACTGCAGTCGTATTTTGAGAAAGTATTTAAATTGGTACTTTATGTCAGTTGTATAATAAGTTGTTATATAATCAACAGTATGTAGTCTTCTTTGAAATTAAATGTTTTAAGTTTATATTGCAAGTTAATGGACTATAGTATAAAACGAAATCTGACAAAATTTGCTTAGGCACTTCCTGATCACTTCGAGGCTTTTAACACAATTGAGCTGAAAATAATGTCTGTGTGCAATTGATTAATGTATGAAAGCTTGGGAAGGTAACAAGTTAAAATGGCAATAAAATTCCCAATTAACGGAGTGTGCATTTGTTTCGTTATCATAAATCTGCATTGCGGAATTTAAATAGTGTGAAAATATGATGTATATTCCATATGGTGCACAGTGGGTGGTAGAAGTCTACCATGCATACTTATAATATATTTGCATTGGGCTGCAGCTAAAGTTCATAATAAATAGATGTATACAAAACAACATTAATTTTGCCAATCGATGAATCATTTTTGTTTTATACAACTTTAGAGTAGTTTAATTGTCAAGTTTATTTGTATATAAATATTACCAACACATATCTTATGTTTTTAATAAAAGCTGTCAGTTGTTTTGTTTTTTGTTTTATTGATAATTTTATGGAATAATTTGAGTTAATTTAAACATAAAAATGAAAAATTATAATTGCAATTTTCTAGATAAACACACAAGTAACCTTAAAAAAGAGCTCTTTTTCCTGTAGCCTTGAATCTTTCTGAAAAACTTCACTGACATTAATAATATCTAAATTTTGACAGGCCATTTAAACCTTATTTATGACTTGTGAAATATATATTTGCTATAAGAACATTTTCTTGTGAAGGGCGCTTCAGTTGGAAGACACTGATTCTTTGATAAAAACTGTACTCATAAGTTGAGTGACATTTGTGGTAACACACTTGGAATGTTATGAATAAAAGTGAGCAATATCATATTTAACGCTTTGACAGTGTTATTTATAATAGTTTGCCTCATTTATAGCTCAGTTATAGCTCAGCATTTGTAATTTCTTTGCTTGCCAGTCCACAACATTTTAGCTTTGAAATGAATTTTATTATTGCCTTGTTCATTTTAGGTCTATGGCAGTTTGATTTTTATTGCAGTTTAATTTTACTGAATTCTCTTGGCGTAAATTATAGGCAATTATTATGCACTAGCAACCTTCTGATGTTGCTTTTGATTGAAAACCTTGTTCAATGTTGTTTTATTGAATAATGATAAAGTCTTGAAGAAAACTATTTAATGTAAATTTGTAGGCGTTGACCACAAATTTAATAATACGTGTCTATTGATATTCAGTGAATCAGCAAGTTTGAAAGTAATAAAATCAATATCATGCATGTCATTCAGTTCATTTTAAATTTTCTGTAACAAAAACTTTGGGTCAAATATAAATAGAACATTATACACCACAAATGTGTCTGCTGATGCTACTTTTCTGCTGTAATTCTGCAGCTTAATTGATGATGAAACAAACAGATTGTACTTCTTAACATTATGGACAGTTTGTAACCATAATAGGTAAGCAAAGTAGTCACCTCGTTACCAAGATGATGATGATGCTGATGATTTTTGCATTATGATGATTAACATGATGATGATGGTGCTACTGCTGCTGTTGCTGCTGCTACTGTTGATGATTTTTGCATGATGATGATGGTGTTGTTGCTGTTGCTGCTGCTGGTGATGTTGATGATGATGATGATTTTTGCATGATGATGATTTACATGATGATGATGGTGCTACTGCTGCTGATGCTGCTGCTGCTGATAATGATGTGATGTTGATGATGATGATGATTTTTGCATGAGGATAATTTACATGATGATGATGCTACTGCTGCTGCTGCTGATGATGATGTTGATTTCCTTTCAGAGTGTTCAGTGGACCAGTTCCAATGTGCATTTAGTGGCCAGTGTATCAGTTCCAACTTCCGCTGTGATAAGGTGGCTCAATGTGACGATCTCTCAGATGAAATCAACTGCACAAGTGAGAACCTCTTTTAGTTTGTGAAATCAACTGCACGAGTGAGAACCTCTTTTTGTTTGTGAATGAGCTGCCTTTCACAACTGATTGCAAGTTTGACAATTGTTGTGCAATCATGCTGCCTCAGTTTGACAATTGTTGTGCAATCATGCTGCCTCAGTTTGACAATTGTTGTGCAATCATGCTGCCTCAGTTTGAAAAGTGTTGCGCAATCATATTGCCTCAGTTTGATAACTGTTGCGCAATCATATTGCCTCTCGCAGATTTCATCAGCATGTTAACAAAGTAAGCTGAAAACTCCTTACAGCATTCAAGGGACATAATTTGCTTTGTGATTATGTGTTTGTATAAGTGTTTGTAATTAACAAAATCGTCTATTGTTTTAAAAAGAAGTTTCCCTTTAAAAAAGATTGAAATTGTAAAATATGAAAACTCACCAGTAATCAGTAGTCCCTTAATATAGCCATATGGTGTCATTTTTGGTACCAATTGATAAGGCATGGTATATTCTGAGCTCAGTGTTCCTTATTTCTATGTTTCAGACTGTTCAGGTTTCCAGTGCAATTCTGGCCTCTGTCTGTGGACCACATCTGTCCAATGCAACAACTACATCGACTGCCTCGACCTTTCAGACGAGCTCAATTGTAGTATGTATATTTGCTATGTCTTAGAAAGTATGACCCTCATTGTGCACAAATTGGTTTTATGCCATATGCAGTCAAGGTCTACTATGCCACCATGAAAATGTGTGACCTTATAGCGGACAGCATGCTCCTGACCAGACTGTGCCACATAATTGCATAAGACCCATTTTCGCATGATGCAGCATGAATATGGGTTGTATGCCATATGCAATTAGTATTTACTAATGAGACCACAATGTCCTCTTTTGCATGACTTTATAAAAGACTGCATAGCTCCCGACCAGACTGTGCCACATAATTGCATAAGACCCATTTTCGCATGATGCAACATGAATATGGGTTGTATGCCATATGCAATCAGTATTCACTGATGAGACCACAATGTCCTCTTTTGTATGACTTTATAAAAGACAGCATGCTCCTGACCAGACTGTGCCACATAATTGCATAAGACCCATTTTCGCATGACGCAGCTCATATGATGCTGTTACAGTAGTATATATTCAAAATGCTATCATGTGCCTTTGAAAATAAGTTTGTTTTAAGAGACCATGCAGGAAAAAGCTCTAAGTTAATGTTTAGGCCTTCCTTCTGTATATATTCCTCAGATTTGATTGGTCTGCCAAATTTCATTTTAGTCTGGCAAGTTTTGACAGGTTGTCGGACTAAATTGACAATTTTTTTAGCAAGTGGAAAGTCTGCAATTTCTCAAAGGTCCTTTACTCTTTGTGTTTACATGTTTTTAGACTATGTTTACATTGATACAATTTATGAATACATTATTTATGATAAAAAAAACTCCTGCTGTTTATTGATTTAACAAAATCCAGAGTTTTTTCTTCTTCTTGACCCCTGTGAATCATGAAGGTACATTTGTCATTTGACCCTTTCAATGTGTGTGACATAAAACTATTTGATTGCTATGAAGTATCATTTGATGATGTTGTATGATAATTACTTTTACACAAACTTAGTTGTAACAGTCCACTAAAACTTTATGGACAATTAAATGAAGTGGGTGGGTGCATTAACGATAAGACATTAAAAAAAGTAAGTTAAAAGTTGAAGGATAACTAATCTGCTGTACAATTCATAGTACGATATATTTGTTTGATAAGTGAGCATGATATTTGAAGGTTGTGTTGTATATATTTATTCTTATACTTTTAAGCCTTTTGAATCAATAGAAAACATAATAATAAGTTAACTGGAAATTATGGCAGAAAGACAGTTAGCCAGGGTAAGAAAGTATCACTTTGCCCATGGTTATTTACCCACTCTCATTCTTTCAATATTTCTAAAGGATAGCCATACAAGTTTTTATGCCCCCGGAAGGGTGGCATATAGCAGTTGAACTGTCCGTCTGTCTGTCCGTCCGTCCGTCAGTCTGTGCGAAGCTGCACATTTTGAGTGGTGAAAGGTCAAGGTCATCCTTCAAGGTCAAAGGTCAAAAAAATAAATAAAATAAAAATATTTTCAAAGCGGCGCATTAGGGGGCGTTGTGTTTCTGACAAACACATCTCTTGTTTTTTTTTAGAAATTTCATGGTTTTATGACAAATTTTAGGCACCATTCGTTATTGGACCCCTTGTAGTTTCCGTTTTAGATGATGCATATTTATTGTGTCCTTTGGAATCATAGCGAAGGCATTTCAATTCCTTAAATTAGTATGTGTTTAATATATACCTTCAATTTAGTGTTTAATGCTTAAAAAGGAGTAAAAATAACAAGTACTTTTGGTAATGTTGCGAAATTATGACTTATTGATCAGGGAAGAAACAAGCTTCAATAAAATTGAGCCTTGTTCTGCGAAAACAGGGTTTGATGCATGTGCGTAAAGTATCGTCCCAGATAAGCCTGTGCAGTCTGCACAGGCTAATCAGGGAAGACACTTTCTGGTTTTATGGTATTTTTCTTTTAAAGGAAGTCTCTTCTTAGTGAAAATCCAGTTAAGGCCGAAAGTGTTGTCCCTGATTAGCCAGTGCTTACTGCACAGGCTAATCTGGGAGAACACTTTATGCAGATGGCTGAAACTGAGATTTCCAAGTTCGTGGCTCAATTATTTCCTTGTTTCAGGTCTAAGACCAGGCTATCTGCGATGCCGCAACAACCTGACTGTGCCCCGGGACAGTTTCTGTAACCTTAGAGATGATTGCTTCGATAACAGCGATGAGACAGACCCGAAATGCAAATTGGAAGGTTAGAACCGCAGTTCCCAAAGAAGTAGAAACTTGTCATTATTATCTGTAAAATATAATTGGTTGTGCAAAAAGTTAACCTTACAACCCTAATTTGTTTTGCTTTGTCGTCAGCACTGATACATATTGTCATTTCTATGTGACAAAGAATCGGAAAAACACTTTTAAAGTTTATTTTTCAGATGATTAAATTGTAATAGCAAATGGTCATTTTGGCATAAATTGCTAGTGTTGTAAAGTACTGTTTTTAGGATTCAGTTGAAAGCAGTTGGAAATATGATAACATCTGTTTGATAGGACATACATATGTATGTTGTACATCTGGTACCCCTACCCCCCCCNCCCCCCCCCCACGCGGGCAGAGATAGGTAGATCAAATTCAAAGGGCACTGTATTTTTTCAGAGTGTGGGATACATGAGGTAATGTGTGATGACGAGCTCTCGTGCTACCTTCGTGATTGGAAATGTGATGGATACACAGACTGTCATGACCAGTCTGACGAGAAATACTGCGGTAGGTACACTTGTGTGTCTGAGTTAAGTTTAAGGGCTTTTTATATAGCAATTATTCTGTAACAAGGATATAAGTATCTCTCTTTTAGCCCACCTTGACAGTTTATGTCTAGCAACTGTCATTGAGCATGGTGCGGTGACTGTGTCTTTTATATCGTTACTGGCCAAAGTGTGTGCTCAATCCTGTTGAAACTTTGTCAGAACATTTATCCTTACCAAAAATAGTCCTTGTTTAAATCTTGGTCAAATGGGTTGAAGAACTGTTTCACCAGGTATAATCTTTGGAAAACCTTGTTATCCACTCTAGAAGTCACATTTATGAGTTGATCTTGATGAACATTGGGTAGAAAGTTGCAAAGAAATTGTTGTGTAGAAATCAAAGAAAATGCTGTGTAGAAATCAAAGAAATTATTATGTCCTACAAGAATTGCTTGGTTATTTCAAAAAGAATTGTTCATGTTTTGTATACCTGTGATTATAGAGTTGAACATTGCTATTTTTAACCAATCCATTCGAACGTTTTTTCCAAGCTTATAAGACTGTACAGTTAAATGATTTTGCAGGTATCTGCAAGGCTGTTGAATTCAAGTGCTCAGACCATAAATGCATTCCAGCCAATCAAATTTGTGACGGTGTCGAACATTGCTCCACCGGTACTGATGAGATGAAGTGTTGTAAGTTAAACAGTCAGATTATGCATTTCAGTTTAGAAACAAAATAAATATAGGATTTATTAATATTCAAAAAAGTAGAAACTCTAGGCCAACTTTTATTAAAAAAGGTTTCCTTCTTATTTATCACAGTTGCAAATAGGCTTTTGTTAACCACATTTCAAAATCACAGCTCGAAATGGTTGTCTTTTATGAAGCCTTACTTGATTTTGGGCAGACGAAATAGATATTTAATCTAGTATTTGGTAATTCTTACAATTTTTCATTTAGAAACCTTTTTCTAACATTTTTTTCCTAGAATATTGCTTACACCGTATTTAGTGAATTTTTCTTAGACCGTTTTACGTGAAAAAATGTTCTTAGAAACTAAAACAAATTTCGTTCGTAAAACAATTCTGTTCTTGTTGATAGTGACCTCACAACTACTTTCTATTTCCTTTGTTTACTTCTGGGAGAGGTCAAATCTTTACATAACTGAATTCATTAGGCCCTGGTTTATGGATATGTAAAATTTCATTGGTTAATTATAAATAGAAATTTACATATGCTCAACAGGAAGTGGGGCATAAAGCACTTTCATTCTTTGAAAATGTGTCAGAAAAATGGCGGAGTACGATGAATGTTTTCTGATTATTCTGATTATTTAAAGTTTATGAAATGCAGATAAGATGGTAACACTATTAGATGACTTGGGACCGTTTTGGAAGATTGAATTAATTCCAAGAACTTAATATTTCAGTTTATCTTCATATTTTCATTTCAGTACATTTGTCGTCTGGCTTATCTGGCACACTGATGGTGGCCTCTGGTGACCTTCAACTTCCTGTTTGCAGTGACACCTGGACTGAAACCATGGCAACTGAAGTCTGCTCTCTACTAGGACTTGGGTAACATAATTTGAAATAAAATTATGATAGTGTTGGGTACAAATCCCATTGTTCAGCTCAATATCAATCAATATTAATAGAAGTTAGATATGAGTTTTGACTTTTTGTTGGCCCAATATATTAATGGTAGCATATGTAGCATTGGAAAATTAATAGTTTACCCTTATTGCTAAATTTGATTCTAAGTAAAGACATCACAGTTTTGTGCTATTCACATACTTCAACCTTTGAAAGCGGGAAGTGTTGTCCCTGATTAGTCTGTGCAGATTGCACATCATTATCTGGGATGACACTTTACGCACATGCATCAAGCCCAGTTTTCACTGGTTCTTATTTCAGACCCAGCAGTGGTAGCAGCCCCATCTCAACAGTTACAGCAGGGGTCTCTACGAGCCAGGATTTCATGGTGGCCAGTCCAGACCCCAGAACTCTCAACCACAATCACACCGTGCTCAGTAGGCTACGCAAGGAGTAGGTATTTTTAGAGTAAAAATAGTTTTTAATGTACGTCGCACCAATGAAAATTTCACAAAAATCAGATTGAAAATGGTGTATTAATAGCTGTATGGTTATTTCTATCATCTATACATATTTCATTGATTTCATTATCTATGTCCATATGCAAAAACATGTGCTACACCTTGTGTAAATGACAGACATTTATAATTTCTCTTTAAACTAACTCGTTTACAAATATATTTTAACCATTCAAAGTATTTTTGCTTAATTGCAATTGAATCTTGTTTTATTTATTTGCATCCATTTTATTGTTCGTTTTGTCATCAAATTGATTCCATACACATTAAAATAACACTTTGGTATTGTTTCATTTGTGTCAACTGTCAAAAAAACAAGGATACAATCAGAGCCATGTACATCATGTTCATGACCAACAAATGTCCTGACCATGGCCAATGTTTTCTATTGGTCGTTTTTTTTTCAAGTTTTTTGGCAAGTAATTAAATTATTTAAAAGAAAAATGACATTTATGCTTTAAAAATCAAAGAGAACAAATAACAAGAGACGTATTGCATTTCATTTGTGAGGAAATGGAATCTAAAAATCTGAAACCATAGTTTTTCCAGATTTGTTTCATTTGATGCCCATTTCATCTGCTTGTACTTTAACTTTCATGCAACAAAGGAAAGTAATAACAGGTCTGTATGCTTCCTCAAGTGCCTATGTTCAATGTATACATTTTCTTCCTTTACGTTATGTCATGAAAAAAAGTGTTCAATCGGTACTTACATTTCTGCCTTGTAGAGCTGTTTGAATACATATATGTATTCTACCATTCTTGAATGAGTTGGTATGCCCTGCGCCCTTGGTATTTTACTAAGCTTTCTCTGATGTTTTTTGTATATTGTTTATTTAAATTATAATATGCATGAAGTTGACTCGCTGTGCGAGTACTGTTCCAATGGTTTCCAGATTTAAATCTGCCATTTGTGCATTTTCTTGACATAATTATGGCTCTTGGCTAATAAATTTTGTATGGCGAAATCTTGAAGGGAACTTTCTGGTAAAATTATCTTTTTGTGAGCTTAATTCTGTAAACCTTAAATCCGACTTTTCTAGCGAAGCCCACATTTTCGGCTAGTCAAAAGCCCAAACAGAAATGTATGGGACATTTTCACAACAATGTAATTCTACTGTTAAGTTCGAATTTTGTGACTTTGAGAATCTTCAGTTCTATCCTTTTCTAAATTGTTTTATCTGGTATAAAAGGGACTTGTTCACAGATTTTGGCAGGTTTTGAAGTTTGTGATTAAATGCTTTTAATTGATAAAAGTAAGCGTTGGAACTTAAGAGCTCCAGTATAAAATAACACTGAAATTTAAGATAGAAAAAAAAAAGAAAATAAAGTTAACTGCACCTGGGCTCGTACCACTGACATTTATATTTAAAGTCATGTGCTTAAACCAATCAGCCATCTTTGCATATAAAAAATGTACTGTCATACTTTATATAAGCAATCCATGAAATGTCACAAAATATAACGAAAAAAATAGAACTCATCTAATTATTCAATCGTTTCTGGTTTGTAATGCTTTATAATTGTATCAATGTCTAATGATGATTATTATTAAATGAAAATGTATTCTCAGTATGAGTCTATGTCATAAGTGTTCACTCACAAATGTACATGGTTATTTTTATTTTTTTTATATGTGACAAAAAGTTGGAAAATTGCAATTTAGTCAAACTGTGAACAAGTCCCTTTAAAGAAGAATGACATATAGGCAATATTATTAGGCATGCCGATAAACAAATAAACATTTAGTAACACAAACAGCATTTTTTTTGCAGAAAAAAATGTGTTTTAGTTCTATGTTTTAAAATGTAAAAAAATTTACACCAACTTGTTTCTTTAATTATGTGAGTAGTTTTTAGCACTCATTTATTTTTGAATTAAACTTTTTTTCGATTGTTTTTATGTTTTAATTCCAAATTGGCCAGGGTGAATGCTCATAAAGTTGTCAATGTTTTCATTGCAGGGTCTCCTGTCCTTCCAACAAAGTTGTCCAGATGGGATGTCGACAGAAAGGTATGACTCCCATTGAGATGGGTTTTTATGACCAAGTTGGGGCAAAAAATAGACTAATATGACTCCGATATAGNAAAAAAAAAAAAAAAAATCACTTTTTTTTCGTTTTTAAAAGATAATGTTATAAATGACCACACCCCCACAATTTCGCTAAATTTTGCTAGGCGGTGCTCTTGTTCAAGTTTTTATGCCCCTGAAGGTGGGCATATAGTGATTGCACTTCCTTCTGTCTGTCCGTCTGTCCGTCTGAAATTCCGTCACACTTTGCGTTTAGGTTTCGAAAAATGTGGAAAAACACTTTGCGTTAAGGTTTAGAAAAATGTGGAAAAAGGGGGCATATGTCATCCTATGGTAACAAGCCTTGTTTGGATAGTTATATATAAAAAAAGTATTCTGACATATATGCTTTCAAAATCAAAAAGAAGAAATTACAAGAGACTTATAGCATTTAGTTTGTGAGGAAACCAGGAATCTACAAATCTGAAACCATAGTTTTTCCATATTTATTTCATTTCATGCCCATTTCATCTGCTTGTTTTAACTTTCATGCAACAAAGGAAAGTCATAACAGGTCTGTATGCTTCCTCAAGTGCCTATGTTCAATGTATACATTTTCTTCCTTTACGTTATGTTATGGACAAAAACGTGTTCACTCGGTACTTACATTTCTGCCTTGTAGAGCTGTTTGAAAACATATATGTATTCTACCATTCTTGAATGAGTTGGTATGTCCTGTTCACTTGGTATTTTACTAAGCTTTATCTGATGTTTTTGTCCATTGTTTATTAAAACTATAATATGCATGAAGTTTACTCGCCGTGCGAGTACTTTCGAAACCGTTTGCAGATTGAAGTCTGTCATTTGTGCATTTTCTTGACATGGCTCTAGGCTAACAAATTTTGTATGGAAAATCTTAAAAGAAACTTTCTTGTAAAATATCTTTTTGTGAGCTTTCTGCAAACCTTTAACCGACTTTTCTTCCAAAGCCCACATTTCCGGCTAGTCAAAAGCCCAAACAGAAATGTATGGGACATTTTCACAAGAATGTAATTCTACTGTAAAGTTTGAATTGTGTGACTTTAAGAATCTTGAGTTCTATTCTTTTTCAAATTTATTCTATCTAGTATTAAAGGGACTTGTTCACAGATTTTAGCATGTTTTAAAGTTAAGGATTAAATGCTTTAAATTGATGAATGCAAGCATTGGAACGAAAGAGCTCCAGTAAAAATAAGAATGAAATTAAAGAAAGAAAAAAAGTTAACTACACCTCAAACAAGTGACCTTTGTTGTAAAAGTCTGCTATGGCACCCAAACCAACCGCCATCTGTGCTGGTACTAAGCTCAGTATATTTTATACTTTATATTAGCAATCCACGTAATGTCACAAAATATAACGAAAACAACAGAACTCTCCAAATTATTCATTTGTTTCACGTTTGTAAAGCTTTATAATTTTATCAATCTCTAACAATAATTATTCGTAAATGAAAATGTATTTTCAGTATGAGTCTATGTCATTATGTTATTTCGCTCACAGATGTGCATGTTTTTTTTGTTTTTTTTTAATCTGTGACAAAAAGTTGGAAAATTGTCATTTTGACGAGTCCCTTTAAAGAAGAATGACACAAAGGCATGCTAAATAACAAATAAAAATTAGTAACACAAATAAAAAAATTGCAGAAAAATGGGTTTTAGTTCTATGTTTTAAATTGTAAAAATAATTTACGCAAACATGTTTCTTTAATTTTGTGAGTTGTTTTAGCATTACTTTATTCTTGAATTAAACCTTGTTTTTGATTGTTTAATGTTTTAATTCCATATTGGCCAGGTTGAATGTTTATAAAATTGTCAATGTTTTCATTTCAGGGTCTCCTGTCCTTCCAACAAAGTTGTCCAGATGGGATGTCGACAGAAAGGTATGACTCCCATTGAGATGGGTTTTTAGGACCAAGTTGGGGCAAAAAATAGACTAATATGACTCCGATATAGGTACATTAGACTAAGTAAGTTGTTATTCCCTTAGACACTGACCTGTAAGCATTGTAAAACGTCAATTTAATTATAATTATTATTTAAACATAGATACTTTTTCCTTGTTTCAACTTTCCAAGTTACATTTTCTTTGGACAGTTTTCATTTTTCCAAAAAATGTTATGCCGCTCCTACCATCTGATTAATACTCCTATGTCAACAGGTTGTGGTGAAAGACAGATTGATGTTCTGACGCCCTTCATTGTTGGCGGAACGCTGGCTCCCCAAGGGAAGTGGCCCTGGGTTATCTCCCTTATCATGAAGGGAACCAATATATGTGGAGGGGTCCTGATAGGGGACCGATGGGTGCTCACTGCCGCTCATTGTATTGTGTAAGTGCATGGTGCAGTTTGCATGTGATTTAATATGTATATGATATTGTTTTAAAGCTGAATATAATGTATTATCAGCAAGCAATATATGCTTTAAATATTAAATACATAAATCATCATTATAAATGGAGTTTAATTTAATATACCTCAGACATGAAGCAAATTTATTTCCAGAAGTTTTGACAAAAAATTAGTCAAATTTATTTTCAGAAGTTTTTGACAAAAAATGAAGCAAATTTATTTCCAGAAGTTTTGACAAAAAATGAAGTTCAAAAATGATTTGGGGCTTTTACGAGTGAATTTTAGCATGGCAGTTGTCTGAATATAGTTAATGTTTTTTTAACCACATAACACATAAAACATTAAAGTTATTAAACTGCTATGTTGTTTTTAAAATCAAGAAACACAAGAATACAATCACACACTAATTAAACACCCATATCCAGTCACCAGGATGCCAACTACACCCTGATGCCCCACGTGTTTGAGGTCCTGGCGGGAACCACGTCCAGGGAGCGCCAGTCCAAGCAGCCATTCCAGCGGGTCCGCGTGGAGAAGATCTACCTCAATCCCAGCATGCGGCGACTGGAGAACGGTCAGATTGACTGGGATATGGCCCTCCTCAAACTGGCTACGACTGTGAAGTCTGGGGACTTCGTACAGTCTATCTGTCTCCCAGAAGTCAATGCTCCCGTTCCCACCAATCTGCAGTGCTATCTTGCAGGATGGGGCTATATCAATACAAAATCTGGTATGGAAATATATAATTTATGTTATTTAAAAAAATATATATATATCTCGGGATTCATGGGGTATATCAATGTAAATTTCAGATATGAAAGTCAGCATTTACTTTTGTGTGATTGAAAATATTTTGAAATACAATATTCCACATACAACGTCTGATGTAAGTTGTCAGGTAACACACTGTATGCTAAACAAATGACGTCATGATTTATGCGTATAATTAAAATGTTCTCTTCTTGGTCATATGTTTTAAGCATTCTGTGATAGAGATTTTTCCAATAACAAAATATTGGGTTGTGATTGTTTTTGTTTTTTCCTGATAAGTTATTATTAATTCATCGATATATCATACATAAATTACCTAATTCATTTAAGGTGTCATTTTTAACTATCCTCTTGGTAGTCATGGTACTTTTTGTCATTGTAGTCATGGTAATGTTTCTAATTGTAGTGATGATGTTTTTCATTGTAGTCAAGGTAACATATCTTTGTGTAGTCATGGTTACATTTCTCTTTGTAGTCCTGGTCACTTTTCTCTTTGTAGTCCTGGTAACTTTTCTCTTTGTAGTCTTGGTAACATTTCTGTTTGTAGTCATGGTAACATTTTTCGTTGTAGTCATTGTAATCTTTCTCTTTGTGGTCATTGTTACTTTTCTATTTGTAGTCATTGTCACATTTGTCTTTGTAGTCATGGTAATTTTTCTAATTGTAGTCATGGTAGTATTGGTCTTCGTAATCATGGTAACATTTCTCTTTGTAGTCATGATAACTTTTCTCTTTGTAGTCATGGTAATTGACCTGCGTGAGGCCAAGATGCGGCTGTACAACGATGACTTCTGCTCCAAGAACATCAACCAACAAAGTCTTGAGACACATGTGAACACAAACTCCACACTGTGCTCGGGCTACACTCACGGTCAGATCTCAGGTTGCCAGGTATGTGCTGTCACACCGACACGGTGTTGTTCACCCCTTAGAAGAGCTGTTTGCATGGACACTGTCTTTTCAATAACTATACATCAAATTTAAGTTAGGACTGAATGTTTTTTTTTAAAGATAGGAAAATATACATTTATGATGGATATGTCTGTAAAAAAAAAAGAATAGGTAAAATATATCATGGAAATGAACAGAAACAAAACTTTTTTTTTTATATATGATATTAAAAAAGGATGGTTCCATCATCTTTTTAGTAAACAAGGTTTCAGACATGTGTGGATATAGTGGCTGCCTTGCAACCTGGTAATCCTGAGTTTGATTATCAGCCTGGGAATGTTCTCAGGATCTTTATAAAGACATTGAGTAGTGGTTCTACCCAGGAAATAGGAAAAAAAGAATGGCTGCATGAGTCTTTGGCTTTTGATGCTATCTTGCTTAAACATTGTTAAAACTTAATGCTATCTAAATGAAATTATTGTGCAGACACAATTCAAATTCTATTGGCTTTCATTTCCCCGGTTCGTTCTGCAATAATTCGGAATTGCAAAAATATTTATCGCCTTTATACAGTGAGTTGGGTCGAATACTTTTATTGTTTTCAACATTTAAAGAATGTTAGTTACAATCGAGCCTCGCTCTCTGAAAATTGGGCTTAATGCAAGTGCATAAAGTGTATTGAGGGATGACTCTTATGCTGTAATGGATTTTTTTGTTTAAAAGAAGTCTCTTCTTAGCAAAATTCTATTAAAGGTGGGAAAGTGCATACTGCACAGGCTAATCTGGGAAGACACTTTACTCTCATGCATTAAACCCTGTTTTTTTCAGAGAGTGGCTAAATTATGATGTGTTTCCAGGGTGACAGTGGTAGTCCATTGATGTGCGAGGATTCACTGGGTCATTGGACGGTGCAGGGTCTCATGAGCTACGGAGTCGACGGCTGCGATGGCCAGTTTAAGAGAATTGTTAACAGATTTGCCAAAGTATCAACATCTGTGAACTGGATACAGGGTATCACAAGTACGAATCTCGTTGTAAGATAGTTCCGCTACCTAGGATACAGTAACTGTTAAATGGTGACATCAGAAGGTAAAATCTCCTTGTAACATAGTTCCACTCCCTATGATACAATTATGTAGTGATAGCACAAGATAAAATCTCCTTGTAACATAGTTCCACTAGCTATGATACAGTTATACAGGGACAGCACAAGATAAAATTTTCTGACAGCAGAAGATAAAATCTTCTTGAAACATAGTTCCACTGCCTGTGATTCAGTGTCACTTCATAAAATGTGTGGTGCGACATAGTTCCGTCACATGTGTTCATTTACAATTTTGTGACTGTAACAAGTAGACAAATTTGGTCTAAAATTGCCTATGTTCTGCGCTATGCAGTGACACCAAAAGACAATTGCTGTCAGATAGTTTATGTGAATTGATGCTACATGTAACTAAGTTCCACATTGTTGGATCTGTATGAAGTGAAAATTTGTGTTACATAGCTCTGTCACCTGTGTGCATTGAAGGTTTTTTGAGTGTCACAAATGGGAAAATATGTTTAACATTTTCCAATGCATGTGTTAATGTTAGAACTTGGTGACACAAGTCACATGTGGACAAATGTTAAGTTTAGCTACCTGTGCTGGGTACCATTTGGTAGATACAAATAGTGTGGAACAGTATTGTGTTTTAAGTATGATGTATGTAGGGACCAGCTATTTTACTACATTTGATGACAGCATATCATGATATACCGGTATATTAGTGAACAATTATTTATTGACAATTCAAAGTATTCCTATTGTATCATCCATACTTTTGTTGATAATTCATTGAATTTATACATCGATCGTGTTAAATATTCATTGAATATTAATTCATCAATCGTGTTAAATATTCATATATTCATGTACACAAAGTCAGAAGTAATAATTGCCATTCATTATACATTCATTTTTGTGTAAGTTGTGTTGTGTATTTGTAACTTGAAAAATCAATTTTCAGAAATATTTATTGATTCAAAAACATAATCACATATTATTACTAAAAAATATGTTTCCTCTTTATAAGTATTTTGTTATTTAAACAAAATTAGAATGTTTTGACTAGTACATTAAACATGTTTTTTATTCTTTTAATAAATAAGTGTGTTCGTCTTCATGTATATAAGGTTTAAAGTTATTATATTGCTTCATTAAGTTAGTCTTCCCATCATATAGATTTTATGGACAAAGAATGTGCCAAACCATTTGATTGATGTGTATTTATAATAAATTACTATTGGCCATACTATTAAAACTATGAAAACATGTGTTTGAAGTAGACCAGTCTATCTAGACATTACAATTGATAAACAATTTTGTTCATTTTTGTTGATAGACAAGAAATGTGATTTTTATAGGATATATTTCATGTTAAGTATTTATGAATTTTAATTTAGTTTAACTTACTCAAATTACATTTTGATATTGGTTATCAATGGATTTACTGCACACTTTCACTTGATGCTGACCAGTGTTATCAGTCGCTTTACGTAAGAAAGTACAAGCAAAAATTGGTCAGAACATGGTTCTTTTTTGTAGTTGTTGTAGTCTTTTTGTATTTTCACGTTATGTGTTTGTCAGGAATAAATAAACCCACATTCCAGTTCTGGGATTTAGCCGTTGTTCCAGTTTTTAGGCTTAAGTTTTACATATCTTATTATACCGGTAAATTTACACAGCGAAATATTAAATATGTTTGTTGTTTTGCTTTTGTTCATAACCAAGTTATTTGTGTGAATGTATTAAATTGTATGCCTTTTGAATGAGTTCCCACATCCACAACAACTGATACAACAGCTGTATACAATGGCTTAAATGACTGTCTCCCAATGTTATAGTAAGCTTTCGTGATGTTGTTTTGTGCTTTTCAACTCATTTTGTTTTATTTTATGTTTTTAATATACTCGGCAATTCATGCGATGGACATTTTAAAATATCTGTTTATTTATCATACCTCTACGCTTCTATCAGCCTGATTCAAAGGTGTCTGATATAAAAATCAAATTTTATATCAGGAAAGGAGGTTTTATATCAGTCAATGGAATGGAGGTTAATAACATAACCTACTCAAAATTTCTTTAAAACTGGAGGCATAGAGGCATTATGAACAGAAAAACAGGTAACTGCCCTCGGATTTGTAATATATAAAGCTTGGCACAAATAGAATAACAGATAACTAAGCCTATCAGTAATTTTATTCTAAGCCTAGCCTGATATATATTACCAAATGATAGGGCAGTGCATTTTTAATCTCATATTTATAGTAATATATTGTGTTCATAAAATATATATAAGATCTGGCATGAGTTGTCAAATCATACCATATTTAATTAATTCGAGTTCAGGAATTTTGTTAGTAAGCGAGCCTTTGGCAAGCTTCCTAACGAATTTCCTGGACGAGTTTAATAAAATATGGTATGATATGACAACGAGTGTCAGATCTTTTTTATCACATGCTTTTTAAATGAGCAAATTAAATAAATATTGACGCAAACATAAAGATAAATCCTGAATGTTGTTTACATTTCGTGACGTAATTTGACGTTGCAATGTCATTTCAGCAAAATAACAAAATTTGATTGGTCAATAAACTAAAACTAAGCCAATGAAAACGCTTAAAAAGTATATTACACATGTGTAATATAAAAATATATGAAATGGTTATATTACATGGGAAACAGGGTATGGCATGTGATAAATTTAAATTAAAAACAACAAATGCTCTGATAGTTTATCGTTGATCATTGGAGTATTCAATTGCATATAATTATGTGTTGATACAAACATACTTGGAATTAAAATTAATTTTGAGTTTGAAATCGCTCTGCTACATGTATATGAAGACATTGCTAAAATTTCATTTGGTGATTTTGTTTGTGTATTCTGGCTGCTTAAAACGCTTTGCTTTGAAAAAAAGGTAGGTTAAGGTTCAGGAATTTGACCTATAGTTAATTAATCTAACTTTCCAGTAATTTTATCATTTCTGCTGTAAAATGCATTAGTTTTAATGAAAGCGTATTGTGTTTCCAGTTTATTAATCAACTAGAACTTTATAATCATCTTCCTACTTTATTATTTATGTCTGGCATTGTGTGTCATGAAGTGCTCATGGTTAGCTATTCTTATCACACTATGTCTGGCATTGTGTGTCATGAAGTGCTCATGGTTAGCTATTCTTATCACACTATGTCTGGCATTGTGTGTCATGAAGTGCTCATGGTTAGCTATTCTTATCACACTATGTCTGGCATTGTGTGTCATGAAGTGCTCATGGTTAGCTATTCTTATCACACTATGTCTGGCATTGTGTGTCATGAAGTGCTCATGGTTAGCTATTCTTATCACACTATGTCTGGCATTGTGTGTCATGAAGTGCTCATGGTTAGCTATTCTTATCACACTATGTCTGGCATTGTGTGTCATGAAGTGCTCATGGTTAGCTATTCTTATCACACTATGTCTGGCATTGTCTGTCATGAAGTGCTCATGGTTAGCTATTCTTATCACACTATGTCTGGCATTGTCTGTCATGAAGTGCTCATGGTTAGCTATTCTTATCACACTATGTCTGGCATTGTGTGTCATGAAGTGCTCATGGTTAGCTATTCTTATCACACTATGTCTGGCATTGTGTGTCATGAAGTGCTCATGGTTAGCTATTCTTATCACACTATGTCTGGCATTGTTTGTTGTTTGTCGTGCATCGTTCATCGTCAGCTTTTTTAATGTTACTACATTTGCAATCCAAGTTTGATGAAACTTGGTCAGAATGTTTATCTTCTAAATATCTAGGCAGAATTTGGATCTGTGTCATGTGCCTTCAAAAACTAGATCGCGAGGTAAAAACATAACAAAACCTTGCTACTACTCTAGAGGCCACATTAATGATTTCAACCTTGATGAAACTTGGTCAGAATGTTTATCTTCCAAATATCTAGGCCGAATTTGGATCTGTGTCATGTGCCTTCAAAAAATAGATAACCAGGTAAAAACTTAACAAAACCTTGCTACCACTCTAGAGGCCCCATTAATGATTCAACCTTGATGAAACTTGATCAGAATGTTTATCTTTACAATATCAAGGATATGTATGAATCTTGGTCGATTGAGGTCAAAAATTATGTCATCAGGTCGGAGATCTTTGCCAATTTGTGTTTCTTGAACTCGAGTAAGTGCTTCATGCCATCATGGCCCTCTTGTTTATTTAATGACCACCCATTGTTTTATTTGAAAGCATTATATGTAGATGAGTATGAATTACTTTTGTGAATTGTATCTGTCAGGTAATATGTATTCTTCCAGCATTCTTTATAGAGATACTGTTTTGTTCATTGTCTACATAGGTAATTTGTACTTCTTCTAAGGGATAATGTAAGTGACATTATATTGTGCTAAGTGGCTGTGAAATCCCACTTTAAACAGTAACATTTCAAAATATTTTTTATGAAAACTGGGCAAATAGTGAATTGAAAATAACTCTTTACTTCAAAAAGGAACAGCATGTCAATAGTTTATTGATGAGAACCAATATTCTACAAATTATAAATGAGAAATCTTTTGAGTTGATTTTAAATTAGTAAGACATAATAGGTACAAGAGCTCTTATATTCAATTATATTCGTTTTTTGGTAATATATGTATACAGTTTCATAGAATCATGAGTTTCGTTTTAATAACAGACAGTTTATTTAAATGTACCTTTTCTGTTATTTTTTTAATGAAGAGACAATCAGTATTGAAACAAGTAATCAATTGTATAACAGCCTTGACATTTTAAGCAAAGGTTGTTGTGTTTCTTTTGCTAGAAATTTGTGTTTTGTGCAATATCATATATTCAATATATTTAGGATGCGTTCTGGGAAAACAGGGCTTAATGCCTGTGTGTAAAGTGTTGTCCCAGATAAGCTTGTGCAATCCACATAGGCTAATCAGGGATGACAATATCCTTGTTAACTGGATTTTGCTTTAAACTAAAAATACAATAAAAAGGTGGGAAAGTATTTTCCCTGATTAGCGCATGCAGATTGCACAGGCTAATCTGGGATGACACTTTATCTACTTGCATTAAGCCCCATTTTCTCAGAGCATGGCTCATATCAGTAATGGTGATGAATATAAGAAGGATGAACATCTCTTACATATCATTGTGGGTGCATGAAGTTCTGCAAGGTTGTTTGAATGTATTGACTACAATTGGGGGTTACGCCCAAATATATATTTTTGTACCATTTGTGTTACATTTTATTCTTTTTGTGTGTATGCATTTTTTATGGGTTTTTTTCCAACAAAATATAATATTTTTCCTCCCAAATGATCTTTTGTCCCAGGTTGTTTTTCTTAACTTCTTCTTAATGGTTGCTGCATGCAGAATACAGAATGGTTAATGGATGTCATTTTCAACATACAATTCTCAAGGGATTTTTTTTTTTCAGAGCTTGGTCTTATAGATTTGTAGTATTTTTATTTAAGAACTAATTTCATGAGCTAATAAATGAATTTAGTTGGTGTTGAACCGTAAAGGCTTTGGTCTGAGTGGTTATATAGTCACCCATCAGAGTGGCAGAGTTGATTTTCGTTACATACATGTGTTTTTAAGTGTGCTTTAATGCTTTATTCATAAGTTAGTGATGTAGGAATGATGTCTTTATTCAAAAGTTAGTGATGTAGGTATGATGAAGATTTTTTTATTTAACAACAAAATATTAATATTTTGCATATTTGAGCAGCTTCGATTTAAAATAAGTTGTTTTGTTTTGTCTTTAATGAATTCCATGTGTGTATATTTTGTCATAAATGAACGTTATAAATATGTGCCATGAATTATTTATATGATTTTATACTTTTCTATATTTTGCATATTTCTAAAAGTGAAAACAAAATTTTGGAAAGCTAAAATTGTTTGTGTTTATTCTTGAGCTCTTAACAAGCATCCCATGGCATTGGCAGAAAGGCCTAAAATAGTGTTTACCATGTTTAGTGTAAACCTATTTATTTTAGCCTTAGGCTTATTTGAAACGCTCTCGAGTCCGTTTCATGGGACTAGAACCAGTACTTGGCGTCTATGGGGGAAATCTAAAGAACGCTCCCACAGTGGGAATCAAACTTGTGACCTCCAGGTCGCTAGGCGGACATCATATCCACTACGCCATGGCGACATACACAGCCGGTTTACCCTGTTTGTGTATGTGTGCCTATGTGTGAATGCCTTTTTTATTAAGTTTATATATGAATGTGTGGGTGGGGGAAAGGCAAAAAAATGTCCATGTGCATGTCCGACCCATAACTTGGTCACACAAGATTGGATTTCAAAACCAAAATATTAACACAAATCTTATCATTTGATGGTTATATGTCGGGCCCAATTATAACAAGGCTCTTTTAGGGTCAAGGTCACTGAGGACATTTTAGGTTTTTGCATAATTGAATTTCAAAATAAATTGTCAAAAACTATCTTCATATCATGACAACATGCAGCATTTATTTAGCTAGTAACTGTAGAAAACCATGTATAACGAGCACCTGGTTTTTAAATGAGAATGGAGGGAAAAAAAATGAAACAAGAGTTCCGCGGTTGGAGACATATGCCCTCCAAACAGGGCCTTGACACAGGATTTTTTGCAACACAACTGACCTTTGATGACATTAAATGGAAACGAATTTAACACTTAATGTCACAACCCTTGACCTTTGTACTTATGACCCCAATTTCAGTAGGGGTCATCTACTGCCCAAGGCCAATGCACATGTGAAGTTTCTAGCCAATCTGTCAATTTGTTGAAGACTTTTTGATCGGAAACCATTTTCACACGTATTGTGACCTTGACCTTTAACCTAGTCACCCCAGTTTCAATAGGGGTCATCTACTGTTCAAGGCCAATGCACATGTGAAGTATCAAGCGAATCAGTTGATTCATTGACGAGTTATTAATCGGAAACAATTTTCACACTTATTTTGACAGTGACCTTGAACTTGTCACCCCAATTTCAATAGGGGTCATCTACTGTCCAAGGCCAATTTACATCAAGCCAGTCGGTCAATCCGTTCACAAGTTATTGATTGGAAAGGAACTGGTTTACCGACAGACTGACCGACCGACATCCAGCAAAACAATATACCCGCTCTTCTTCGAAGAGGGGGCATAAAAAGATGAGAAACAAGAGCACCGCCTAGCAGGTGCAGACCGCTCATCTATTT
>VMBQ01000695.1:428135-464019 GCA_007657795.1 Dreissena rostriformis | reverse complement strand
GTGATGTGATAGAAATATTTAATGCAACGTTACACGACTTATGTTTTTAAAATATACACAATTGATTTCTCGTGCAATATCAAACCATTCGTTAACTCAACGAACTTATATATAAATCGGAAACTTGGCAACCCTTTCAATAGATGGATAACAACTCAAAACCAAACGCTGATAGCACGTGATTAATCAACATTGACTGGTGGTGAAACTACGTTAATTCATTTGAATAATTAGCGTCAGTGACACGCTCTTGTCGGTATCGATAAAAATGATTGTAAGATTTTATTAGGATTTCCGTTCGGTCTATTTCTTGTTATATACTCATACAAGGTACTATGGACATCAGAAGATTCACTGTAAAAGGAGTGGTGCGCAATAGTAAATCGATTGAGTGATTTGCCTATAAAGAAAAGAAGTTGTTGTCTAGAGACATATTTGTGAATTCCGTAGTAGGGCTTGTTATCGTGCTCAAACTCTCTACACATTAATTATTCGCAGCTTATTCCGGTACTGGTTTAATCAAGTGTTGAACTTCTTGTCGCAACGGCGCATCGTAGACATTTGGCTGGTTTCGAGCATTGCCCGTATGAAATCATTGTTCCAAATATTCACAACGTGTTGCTGGTCGATTTAAATATAAGTGTTAATAGATATTCATTTAAATCGTTATGTTTTATTTTCTTTGACATCTTTGACTTTAAACAGTATATAACGTGAATTTTTGTAGAACATATTATTGATTTTTATTTTATTCGAAAAGTTTCAAACCAGAAATCCTACAGGTTTTGGGAGGAGTTAACTTGTGAATGCAGCAACTACCGTTAGCTGCATGGGGAATGAAAACTGTGAGGAGTGTATTTTAGTCGAAGAAACTAAAATCTGGCGTCAATCAAAACACATCGAGTATGCCTCGATTTTTAAAATAATATTGTTTGCATACCACGAGTTACTTTGCTCCAACAAATGTTTTCATGTTCTTAAGGACATGATGCCATAAATCGTTTTAAATGTTAAACGCTGTCGCTGTTGTCTTATTGCCAATGTAACGTTAATAGAAATTCAAAAATAAGGCTATTTCATAAATAGCATGACAACGTAAGCGGGCGGATTATTTTCGCATTACACAAGAAAAAGTGCACGTGTTTCAATACATTTGTTAAAATTTTCATTGATATTGACATTGGCGATGTTCGATTTTCATAAATCGTAAAGTTGTATGTTTTTAAGATACATCTATTTTGGTTTTCACTCATATTGGTTTAGCAGGAACTTTGTTGACTGTACAATGACAAATATAACATATGGGTAGTTAACCGACCATGTCCATAAAACATTCAGATTTCGAACACAACACATCAATGGATCTAGTCAACACGTACTGTCAGTTCAGAGCGGACAGCAATACGCCCATACCTTACTATGTTTATTTATTACAGAAATCATAAATATGAGGCTAAACAAATGTAGTTGTGTGTGTGTTGCACGGATCTGGTGTTGTGTCCCTGCATATCATAAATCGTCCTTTATATAACAACTTATGTAAAAATTTGTCACGTGGTACGGGTACACTTCCGGCATGCCCGATGTTCCTATATGCACAGCTTCCGTGTAGCCTCCATCTGTCACATGACCTGAAGGCAAATGTAGCTTATATCCTGCCTCAAAACACTGGACTTGTGTGTGACTCGCTGGCACATTTTCCATAAACCCGCCACTGATTTTGTAGCAGGACACGTGTTCATTATCGATCTTTTCGCCGGGCATCCCAGGAAATGAAGATGGCGGCCAATCGTTGTTGTTATACGCGTTAGGGATGTGCTCAGTGCAGGTCATGTATCCGGGTTTAATTCCGCCGTTGCCGGTCGGGCAAGGACGCGTCGCTACGTTGCTGCTTTGGAAATGTGACGTTTGAGTTTTCGATAGTCAATGACTAAATGTTGAAAAGCTGAAAGCATCACTTTTTTAAATGGTATTAGCTTAGGTTTATCAAAATCAATAAACAGAATGAACAATTCTCGCCTCGTTTACATTCGCTCCGATGTCGTTATCCCTGAAGTTTGCCACTTGCTCAGAAAGGATGGACACCTTGGATGACCGAACCGTGATGGGCTCTCGTTCTGATTTGGCTGGGCTGAATTCTTCTATAGTTGTCAGACAATCGAAAACATGTCTTGTACTTTGGCATTAATTGATCTTTAACCGGAATATCTTTAATGGAACAAACAGTTTTGGCATTTGCATTTATAGAAAAAGACAGTAAAAAAAACAATTATTACTGTGTAAGGTAAAAACAGCCAGACATACAATTGTTGTAAAAGTTAATGTTTACGGTGCGATTATCACCTGATTTCACGACTGTTTCACTTAGGGACTTTACGAAATGCCTAATTTTTCTAAAATACAACAAGGACATTTCACACATTCCCCAATCCTATTTAAGGCCTATAGTACACAGAGCATGAACAAAAACTGTCACGTGACCGTAAAAGTTAACGCCGGAAGGTGTTTGAGGAAGGATAACAGCCGTACCGTACCGTAAAGTATCACACTCAGAGACGGACTCCTTTAAATCTCAAATGAAACGCTATGCTATTTTTATCTTTTGTCACTGCGGTTATAAATTTATCACTGCGGTGATATATTTGTAACTGCGGTGATACTTTGTCTGACCCAAAGAGTTTGATAAGAGCTAAATCGAACTGACCAATGAAATAACGTCTTCCAAACGGCAAATCGACGAAATTTACTGCGAAGTTATCAAGATGTCTGCCTCAATGGATAACTGTAGAACTTTGGCGTTCAGACCATGACTTTTGTAATTTTAATCTTCGGACACATGGATGACGACAATTAAGGTACAATTACATAAACTTGTATCGATAAGTATTCAAACATTAAGTTAATAAGAAAGTGTGTCGAACTTAAGCCGTTAAATTGTTAATCATGTATCACGAAATCAACAAATAAAAAGTCTTTATTGTAAATAAACATGTTTACATTGGTTAAATTATGTGCCAGATCAGCGTATAGCTTTTGTTATGGTAATGTACTAGTAATTGATGTCCGAGATACAGTTTATTTTGGAAACAATAGTGACAACCAGGTGATTTAAAATACATGTACAATTGTCAAAATTAAGTTTAATTATGTTGACACGGTCTCGGATCGTTTCGCCCTAGAACCTGTTCGCCCTAAGTCACCATAAGTCGTTTCGCCCTTGGTCGTTTCGCCCTTACAAGTGTATTGTTTCGCTCTTATTTAATTCTTATGTAATATTACGGTTTTGTAAATGATTCTTTTAATCCGAAAAGTATTTGTTTAACATATATGGGAAATTAAGATTTGTATTACAAATTTGATTATTAATTGCAATTTTAATTTAGTATTTGATTATCAGAGCGAGGTGAAAGACGCCGGAATGACATGGACGCAGCTGAGGAGAGCGGCCCAGAACAGAGTGCGCTGGCGAGGTGTTGTTGCGGCCCTATGCTCCACTGGGAGTTTACAGGAATAAGTCAAGTAAGTCATTTGTTTATCATATATGGGAAATTTTAGATTATTTTATTATTTCAAATTTGATGATTGCGCCATTATCTGTTTGATTTTAATTGCAATTAATTAACGGAAACATTATGATGCATTGGGTTAGAAACTAAGTATTACGATTTATTAGTGTGGCAGAGGTATGATGCGTTGATTTGCCAATTAAAATANAATCGGTGTAGAAATAAAGAAGTAAATGTAAAATAACCTAAAAAAATGAGTGATAATTTCTGACGCGGCCCCACCCCAACCCCTATAACTTTTGACCCAGGGGTCAGATCAAAATTCCAAATAGTGCAGGGTCGCACATATGCTCATAGCTTCCATGTGTGTAAGTTTAAAGGTTCTAGTGCTAATAGTGTAGGAGGAGATATTGGCCAGGACGGACAGACGGACAACCGGACAACCGGACAGACGGACGGCGGAGATCACCACAATATCCTCACCTTTTTTTCAAAAAGTGTGGGGATAATAAACCGGCGCCGGATAAATTTGATCTACTTTGGCTCTTAATGAACACCTTAACCAACTCGCCGGGGCCGGTCCTTACATGATGCAGGCTGAGGCGAGGCAGGACCTGTAAATAACCTGAGAAACAGCAACATGTGTTGATGTCTTTTAAGAAGTCCAAGTAACGCAGGATCTTCGTACATCGTAAACTCACAATGTAGTTTAATATATGAGCTTCGGTCCTGGTAAACGGGATTTAATGCATATGCGTAAAGTGTCGTCCAAGATTAGCCTGTTCAGTCCGCAAAGGCTAATCAGGGACGACACTTTCCTCCTTGACAAGATTATTAGCGGAAAGTGTTTCTCTGATAAGCCTGTGCACACGCTAATCTGTGACGATACTTTACCCACGCGCATTAAGCCCAATTTTCCCAGAACGCGGCTCAACTAGTAGTTAGCTATGCGTATCAATCGGCATACATACAAATTATCAACAGCTTAAATGCGTGATATGATTTTGTATAGAGTAATTCATCTTATAATCACGAACAGAGTTCATAACCTTGAAATTCCCACATAATCGACCTTAACCCTTAGAGTGCTGGAACCGGATTTTGAAGGCCTTTGCAAACAGTTTGGATCCAGATGAGACGCCACAGAACGTGGCGTCTCATCAGGATCCAAACTGTTTGCTATTCTGATAGTATTCTTTGAAAAATTATCGAAGAAAATGCTAATTTTAGAAATTCAGCAGACGACATTTTAGCAGACGACAAATTTCCCAGCATGCAAAGGGTTAAGTAGCCTACACATAATCACATAAAATAAAACATATCATTGATAGTCGGCAACATTTGAGTGAATACGAAAGAAACGTAAGTATTTTGAAATTTCAATGCAGTACATGCCATTTAAAGTCATCGTGGATTATAAATATAGAGGTTGGAGGCCCGGATGTGTTCTAAAATAATAATTGAAAAAAAAATGTTAAGATAAAGACTAGAATGTTAACAGTTTTTATTAAAGTCTCAAAAATTAAGGTTAGTTTATTCGGTCCCTTTTGCTTTCGTTAAAGATAGTCACGATATCAAAAGATATTTCCAACTTTAATGACCGCAGTACTACAAATCTCTGTCAAGATTCTTGATATTTTAAAGTTAATTTCAATGACTTTAGAAATCTTATACACATATTTCAATATTCTTTGTATGTAAAAGTTAATTGAATGAGTACCGGTATACTCGAATGCCGACTGTATATTTCAACATTTGTTTTAATGGGATCATCATACAACTTGGTAACAATTTGTGTGGGCATATAATATCGAAGTTTGATAACCAGCCAGATCGCCTGAAGCAATTCTGAAGTATGGCCATTGAATTATCTAAAATTTACCAAATTATATATCATGATAAGAAAGGTTCATACTTAAGAATGTTTAAGAAGTCTGCACCAGCTGGCTTGAAACATGTATACTACTTGTTCCCATCCTTTCCATGGGTTGTTGGGCAAGTTTTTGGACGATTTCTTCTGCAGTCGATAACATTACCAAGTACAAAAGTGAAACTACAATTCAGTTTGGAAAACACACTTACAGCTTAAATAAGAGTGCCTCTCGAAACACATCTGTATATAAAGTGGCATAACGACTTCATGACTATCTTTAAGTACCTTTCACCGCTTTTCTTGAAACTAAAGCTAGTGTTTTTAGAATCGGCACTTGATAAAGTCATTCGCTGATCACATGAGCTGTGTTATTTTGATTCTGGGTCAATATATTTTGTCTTGATTTAAGTACAAGATTGGATAAAATTGCGACGTTATTTCGTTATTGTCTTTTTCGTTATTTAATAATTCATAATAATTGTTTGGGTAAATTAATTTTGTAATATAGTTCATGTTCGTTAATGATTGTTTCAAAACCATAACATGTTTGAAAAAACTCTTAGTTGGTGTTCGGAATGTATACGCATTAATTGCGTAACTGTCTTAAACTTGATCTGCCTGTTAAATCGTCCAGGGTCACGACCACATTTTCCAATTCCTAATGGAAACATAATTGTGGCGTGTTCTGAGAAAACTGGGCAAAATGCTTGTGCGTAAATTGTCATCCCAGATTAGCCTGTGCAGTCCGCACAGGCTAATGAGGGACGACAATTTCCGCTTTTATGGAATTTTTCGTTTAAATGATGTTTCTTCTTAGCGAAAATCCAATTTAGGCGGAAAGAGTCGTCCCGGATTAACCTGTGCGGACTGCATAGGCTAATCTGGGATGACACTCTACGCACAAGCATTTTGCCCAGTTTTCTCAGAACACGCCACAATTAACCAAAAGTTTGTATTTTATTCTTTTGTAAAAGTCTAGTAAAACAAAAAACTAATATTGGCCATTTGCACGTTTAATAAAATATAGCTCTTTTAGAAAGAGTTGTCACCATTCATATTCTTTTGAAACTTCAGCTATTAACGTTGCTGAACCAGTGTGTGTTTTTTTGTTTTAAGTGTCTGACAACTGAATGATACGTTTNCACAGAATCATTAAAAGAAGATATTATAAAGGCGTTATATTGTTTTTATAAACTTTAGGCCAGTTTGCGTCTTTTGATCTCAAGATATTCGCCTAAAGTGTATATCAAAAGCAACTTGGCTATGGCATCATCATTCGTGAATTTATATTTCGACACGTTCTTATCCCATTCATCTTGTGACAAGCTAAAGATAAATACTTTTAAATCGCTGTATGTATACAAAGTTAAAAACTAGGGCGAAACGACCCAGTAAATACGGCGAACGACCTATGTACATTCATGGGGCTCAAATTGCTGCAAACAAATTTAGACCAACAACTGCATAGTTTGAATTGAAAAATTAAAAAAGGATGATGTGCAGATGAAAGACTTTTAGTCACCCACAAGAACATTTGATACCAGTTTTTATATCAGTTGTTCAAATTATGCCTTTATTAATAACGGGGTATGGCAAGGATCCATCTCCAACAACACTATACAATTGTAAAATACATTGCATCAACACTGTTTCCTGTTACTGCAGATGTTTACAATTTAATTGCTTTTGTTAAGTCGGAGTCAGTTAGTTAACAAATAAAAGAGTCTATTGTTTACAATTTACCTNACACTATTCAATTGTAAAATACATTGCATCAACACTGTTTCCTGTTACTGTAGATTTTGACAATTTAATTGCTTTTGTTAAGTCGGAGTCAGTTAGTTAACAAATAAAAGAGTATATTGTTTACAATTTACCTGTTAGAGTAACATGATTGTATAGTCACTCACTAAGTGTTTGTTTTCATAGCACTTTCTCGTAAACAGTAATCATTATCTTGATAATATTTGGACAACATTAATTGTGACAATAGTGATTAAAAACTGCCCAAGAATGTTAATTGTACTAGTGCGTAAAAAAGTTGTTNCTTTCTCGTAAACGGTAATCATTATCTTGATAATATTTGGACAACATTAATTGTGACAATAGTGATTAAAAACTGCATAATAATGTTAATTGTACTAGTGCGTTAAAAAGTTGTTTGTTTCCACTAACATTGCAAAACAAATATTGCAAAACGAACTAGGGTAGGTAGACAAAAATCTCCCAAATGTCTATACAACATTATTCCCATGTACTAAGAAGTTGGCCAAATCATATTTTTGAGAAAATGATAAAATGTAAAAAAGAAATAAAAAAAAAAGTAATTTTTTTTTAATGGCAATAAAATGCTAAGGGTCTGCTCCGAAAAAAAAAGTGTCAGTCGGCTTGTGGGAAAAAGATAATTCTCTGCCTAGTTGTCCCTGTTGTACATTATCCAGTTGCTGACTGTTTCGAGTTTGATTTGTTATCCCAAAGCCTTGCTTTAAATCTGTGTTGGACTATTTTTTAGCTTTACTTAATAGTAAAACAGTATAGCTTTTATCACGACATTATAATTTCTATGAGGCAGTTATGTTTGTATTTTTTCAGAGATATAAGACATACATGTAGTGTTCAACTTGAGTATGCATGTTAAGTTGTTAACTTTAACCAGGGGAAGCATATTTCCAAATGGCTATTTGCTAAAAAAATAACAATTTCCTCTTTCCAACATTGAGTTTATTGAGCTTACTCTAAAATATCTTATTGGTTTTGTTATTGATTGTTTTTTTTTTATATTATTTATTTATTATTATCTATTCAGTCATTTTATCTCAATAAGATTGCAGCATTTTAAACAACTCTCTTTTACCCATTGCTCTGGTGGACTGTATTGCTGACGCTCAAACTAGTGTAAAATGTTGTAAATTGTCATAAGGCATTTAAACAAACAAATGTAAAACAGTTGTAAACAATCATGTTTAACTTAATTTTTTTTTTTTTATGAATTTAAATATTTGCAATGCTATGATACATGTAGACAGTCAAAAACAATTGTCAAATTATATTTTCAGATTCCATCAATGGTTGTGAAATCGAGGATATTCTATTGGAAGGAAAGACATGAATGCATTCAAGTTTCCTGTGAGCAATATGATGCCCTGACTTTGCCTAACAGAATAAAACAAGAGAGTGAAACACTTGAAACTTGAAAAGATGTAGTTCCTGTGCTTCTAGAACCTGAAATGGCAACTCCAGCTTTCTACAAAAGCATCATCTGGAATCAAACTATGTACATTCAAAAAATTAATGCATGTCTTAATTTCGTCTTTTGAGAGCCCTTAAGGGTTGAGATATCAAATGTGTTTTAAATTCACACTTAATTATAAAACATTTGTAATGTTCAATCCTGTTCAAGTTGTGTGTGTTCTGCAAGTTTAATGAACTGGCAGTTAGCTTTTGTATAAGGAACCGTTTACTGCCTGGTTAGCTGCAGTAGAGCACTCCTAGGAATTGGGAGATCTTTGGAATCCCTTTGTGACTTGCAAATTTCAACCTGTTTTTAAAAAAATGCTTAGTTGGTCAGTGTATCAAGATTTCAATGTTCAGGTCTGGTTTTAAAAAAGTTATTTAAAGGCAATGTGCACGGTTTTCCTTAATAATAGCATGTATACAGAAAAAAAGCTAAATATTAGATATTTTGTAAAAATCAGTTTCTTGTCCGTCAATAGCTATACATGTACATAGATAATGTTAACTTTTGTTAGTATACCAACTATAAATAAAAGGTTGTATCTGGCATCTTCTAATCTTTTAATTGGCACAGTGGCCTAGTGTGTGTGTTGTTTATCTATTTTTAAATGAAATTTATATAATAATATCTAGGCACCATATAATGTACTACACACAGAATTGTGCGTTTACAATGCAGGTTTATTCTAATTTAAATACAGTTACAACTAAATCATGTGTTCTATATAGCCGAATGTCTCTTTTTTTCACTGTTATCTTTGTTCAGGTACACTTCACCTGCATATAACTAGTTCAGATATGTCCTGTAAAGCGAAACCATTGTCACTAAATCATGTTATGCTCGTTATTGGCAGTTCACTTCTGTAGTTTTAGTCCAATTGAAATGTTAAATTGATGTTACCAACCTTCAATCTTCATTTAGTTTTAGTAGGATGGTTAATTTTATTTCTTTTTGATTTAGTGGTAATAAGTGGGTTCTGATTTGTTCCAAAATTGAACACATTTAAATTTCCGTTGTTAAATTGTATAACTTGTTAAATCAGAATCGTACCATAACATGAAATTGTAATTTTTACTAATATACATTGTTTTAAATGTTACCATCTTGTTTCAAATAACTGTATTTTATGTTTCACTATCTAGTCCTTTTTGCAAAAAAAAGTATGTTTTCCTTGTAAAAGTTAAACTGTGCATTGTAATAAACTAATATTGAATGCTGGATATGAAAAATTTAGACATTTTATTCAAAGTATATACACGTTAGCCTTACTTCAGTCGTTAACAGTTCGTAAGCATTTGTTATGCTCGCAACGGGCGGCATATAGTTTTCGCACTGTCCGTCTGTCACACTTTTCGTGTCCGCTCTCTTATTCAAGTAGTTCTCATCCGATCTTCACCAAACTTGGTCACAAGCTGTATCTAGATAATGTCTAAGCCAAGTTCGAACTTGGGTCATGCCGGGCCACAAACTAGGTCGCGAAGTCACTTAGTGCGTTTTAAACATTCAGCATGGTGTCCGCTCTCTATTTCAAGTAGTTTACATTCGATCTTCACCAAATTTAATCAGAAGTTGTATCTAGATAATGTCTAGGCCAAGTTCTGACTGACTAATGGGGTTGTTTACCCTCGGGACTTCGGTTNCAAAATTGAACACATATTTAAATTTCCGTTGTAAAATTGTATAACATGTTAAAGCAGAATTGTACCATAACATGAAATTGTATATTTCGCTAATATACATTGTTTGAAAAGTTACCATCTTGTGTCACATAAAAGTATTTTATGTTTCACTGTCTGGTCCTATTTGCAAAAAAAGTATGTTTTCCTTGTCAAAGTTAAACTGTGCATTGTAATAAACTAATATTGAATCCTGGATATGAAAAATTTAAACATTTTATTTAAAGTATATACACGTTAGCCTTTCTTCAGTCGTTAACAGTACGTAGGCATTTGTTATGCTCGCAACGGGCGGCATATAGTTTTCGCACTGTCTTTTGGTCAGTCTGTCTGTCTGTCCGTCCGTCACACTTTTCGTGTCCGATCTCTAATTCAAGTAGTTTTCATCCGATTCTCACCAAACTTGGTCACAAGTTGTATCTAGATAATATTCGAACATGGGTCTTTCCGGGCAAAAAACTAGGTCACAAATTCACTTATTGTGCTTTAAACATTCAGTATGGTGTCCGCTCTCTATTTCAAGTAGTTTTCATTCGATCTTCACCAAATTTGGTCAGAAGTTGTATCTAGATAACGTCTAGGCCAAGTGCAAACATGGGCCATGCCTGGCCAAAAAGTAGGTCACAGGGTCACTAAGTGCGTTTTAAACATTCAGCATGGTTTCCGCTCTCTAATTCAAGTAGTTTTCATCCGATGTTCACCAAACTTGGTCATAAGTTTAATCTAGATGATCTCTAGGCCAAGCAGAAGTTGTTAACAAAGTTAATGAGCAGAGCTTACAATTATTTCGTTTCGATTAACATTGTGTTATGTTAACATGCTGCAGTGTTATCGTATGACAATAATTTGTGATACACTTATGGCGTATTATGGCAGCCTAATTTGCTCCCTGACCCTACACAACAAGTAACAGTTGAAAACGTTGCAAAGGACAACTATAGTTCGTCCGAATGTAATGTTTCCTTTTGTTAAAATAAAAAAAATAAGATGAATCTTTATACATTTTTTTTTCAAGCATGTCAATAATGTTTTCTTTGGTTTTGCACAGTTGAGCCTTCATGGCCATCATGACTCTATTGTTTCATATTTCAGGCACGCTCTGTAAACGGGGGTTTAATGCATGGGCGTAAAGTTTCGTCTCAGAATAGCCTGTGCAGTCCGCACAGGTTAATCAGGGACGACATTTTCTGCCTAAACAAAATTGTAGCTAAGACGAGCCTTTCCTTTTAGCGAAAAATACTATAGAAGCGGAAATTATCTTCCCTGATTAGCCGGTGCAAACTGCACAGGCTAATCTGGGACGACAATTTACGAAAATGCATTTAACCCTCTTTTCACAGAGCGAGGCTCATACATATTGAACATCGAATACTCATAAGTCAGGCAGCTTTTTTAATGTTGACAAAAATATATCATCTTTTATAATAAGTAGATACGCGCATAATCAAACATATTCAAACACATATAAGGATTCAGTAGCTTATCTCAAATGTACTTTCAGCCAGTTGTTCATACAAGTGGTATCGTAGCATAGAGAGAACATATGAGCCGCTCTCTCTGAAAAGGGGGTTTAATGCATGCGCGTAAATTGTCGTCCCAGATAAGCCTCGGTGTTTTCAATTCTCTTTTAAATTGTGTTGCTACGCATCAGTATCGCCTTGATGATGTGATTCTAATGAGCAACAATGACATAGGATGTTAGGAGAACAAAGGTGTATTTGCCCCTTAAAGACCCATTCACTACCGTTATCTAGACGGACTGACTGACTGATTGACAGAGTTAGTGACTGAGTGAGTGATGTAGTGTTTGACTGATTGAGTGACTGACTGTTTGTGTGAGTAAGTTAATGAGGGAGTGAGTGATTGATTGATTGAGTGACTGACTGAATGAGTAAGTTAGTAACTTACTCATTCAGTCAGTCACTCATTTAACATTTCAATTGGACTTAAACTACAGAAGTGAACTGCCAATATCGAGTATACCATGATTTAGTGACAATGGTTTCGCTCTACAGGACATATCTGAATTAGTNCTAAGTGAGTGATGTAGTGTTTGACTGATTGAGTGACTGACTGTTTAAGTGAGTAAGTTAGTGAGGGAGTGATTGATTGATTGATTAATTGAGTGACTGACTGAATGAGTAAGTTAGTAACTTACTCATTCAGTCAGTCACTCATTTAGTCAGTCACCTTATCACTCAGTCAGTCACTCAATCACTCACTCCTTCACTTCCTCACTAACTTACTCACTCAGTCATTCACTCAATCACTCCCTCGCTAACTCACTCAATCACAGTCGGTCACTCAGTCACTCAATCAATCACAAAGTCACTCACTCAGTCACTAATTCAGTCAATCAGTCATTAAGTGTCGCGGATCAAGATTTGGGTATTACTTATGGGATACATTTAGCCCTTAAATAATATTGTAAGTTTGTTCGCACTTTTGTGTTTGAAAAAATCGCTGAGCTCAAGGCAATATTCATAACAACACGTGAGTGTCTGTAATATTAATACACTGATGTGTGTATTAATTTTAATAGTTTCAGACAAAAAAAAACTGGGTAGAACCAGTACTTATTATGAATGCATATATTTTGAATATATATAACAATTAATCAAGTAATTTTCCTGGGTAGTGTAATTAGAACCAGTAGTACCAGTACTTACAAAGTATACATATTGATTTAACAACATATGTACAACATAATAAAGTCACGTTCCTGGGTAGAACCAGTACTTGACACAGAATTACATTAATACAACGAGAAAATAACAACACAAAATATACAACAGTTTCCTTGGTACAAAAACCAGTACTGTCAGCCGACACGGGTAACGTGAGCTCACGGATAAGCAACTCATTGAGACTTTCGTAACTTGCGATTTTACACAATGTTACGTAGTTTCTCACGGAGTTGTTTTTCCGAGAGCTTCGCCACCTTAGGTGTACGCTTCCCACGTACATCTAACAACATTTGAGCTAATAGATCTTGTGAAATTAGGGATTATTATTCTAATTGAAATGTCTGACTATTGATGAGCAGTTCGGAGTAATGTTGTACAACATCTTCAACTTCGCGTGGCACTTCAGCCAGCGTCAACACCAGGGCACATGTGTTAACTCGAAGCGTATCCCCAAATTCCACATCAATAACTTTGTGGAAGCCCACTGCCTGAATTGTCGCTGCTCCCGTCAGCCACATCAGCACGTCATTCGGCTGTAGCTTTACCCCGTTGACAGTTGCAGTTGATCCTGAAATATAAATAAATATGCCATTGTACAATAATTGTGTCCCAGTGTGTGTACTTGTGTGTGCGTGCGTGCGTAAACGAGTGCTTTCTTCGTTGCGGAGTTAGCTATAATTATATATCAACAACTCAGCATAAAAAATCTAGAGTGCCGGCAATATGATTCTTAAACTTGGACGAGCTCATTTAATCTATCATACAGATTGATGTTTCATACCAAAAATCCCTTATGTTCTAGGTTGTAGGTAAAATTGACTTCTTTTTACCACATAACCGTTAAAAATTGTTTATTTTGGCGGCCGTTTTTAATTTTGGTGGACATTTTTTTATGTTTTGTTTGTCAACAGTATTATATTGTGTCATTACATTTAACATATAAATATATAGAAGGTTACAGTCTGGCAACGATACAAAAAAAATCCCGACTAATCAATATGATTAGAGAATGATATGATAAAAGACAATGCAGCAATCGGTAAGAATGTTGTTGTGTAGATCAACACCTGTACACCCTAATTCTTTGATTGGTTGGTTAATAAAGATGTTAGCAAAAAATAACTTATTATTGGACAATTGTAGTTTCGAGAAAAACAAAGATGCTAGAAATTCGCAGTTTAGTTTATTTTTTTGAAACTTCTAGCAAAAAAATCTCGAATTTCCGGTATCCAATTCCTTAGGAAACTTAGGATTTTTCATGACACCCGTTATAGATGCAACATACCAAATTTGTGTTCAAATTAATTCCCCTGATTTTCGTTTAATGGCTGGACTAAAATGTAACGCTGTGCCTCGTATTGTCATACAGTTTAGCAGTATTGCAATATTTTATAGAAATGACTTAAGTACGTACAGGGCGGAAATCCCCTGGTAATTTGCATGTAAAACATTGACAAATTAACATACTTAAGCATTTATCTAAATTAATATGGGTGCTCCATTGTACTTCAAGGCCTGAAATGAATGAAATTATTTGCTATTGCAATGATTATCAATTAATGCAAGAACTCGCGCTTATAATTATACTGTAAGTTGCCACAATATATTTTTTTGCAAAACGATTCCTATGCAGAGAAATATATTGCAAAACGTTTTGCCCGACACACCCCCTAATTAAGATAGATTTTTAGTTGTAATTTTATATTTGGACACACTGTGTCAGTCATCCCATGTGTTCATAATGTTATAATACGTACGAATTACGCTAAACGTAATTTAACTACCTTTGGTAGCTCAGAGGAACGTCAGAAAACCTTGGGCTGTCTCCTTATCAGTCTCTTCGTGATTTCCAGTCCGATATCAAAAATTTAACAGCTTGCGAACTGCTTCTACAGTCACCGGTTTTGTTCGACCGATGAATATGCTGTAGCCATCATCAGGCCTCAAACGCAGCAACTCAAGGACCTGATGAGTCTTTAGTCCTATTAATATATATAAAAAAAACGATCAGTAATGTGTTGAACTTGATAAGATTTACTTAATAAAATAGTAACAAACCAATGAGCTTTTTTTCAAATCACAGCGGGGAGCACATTCTCCCTTTGGGACCTCCGGCAAAAGATGGCTATCTTCTTCGTTACTACGTAGTAATTTCGCACGAAGAGGAATTTCAAGGGATGAAGAAGGGTCAAATATGGGAAGGATGAAGTAAAAGGTTAAGCAGTTACTTCAAAATAGGTGAAAGTGTCATTGTTTGTATGACATATTTTGAAGAGTTCTGCATTTATTCAATTAGCAAGAAGGCTGAAAGACATATCTTACCATCGACAAACTGGTNTCGGTCTACTGACGAAATAGACGAAAATTAATGTTTGACGAATAATAATGGTTTCACAGTATTTTGAAGAGTTCTGCATTTATTCAATTAGCAAGAAGGCTGAAAGACATATCTTACTATCGACAAACTGGTCAAGCTTCACCCGACTGCTCTCAACCAGGTTGTGGACTAGGGCACCAACCAGGGCTGGTATGAAGCTCTTGTTGAATCTGGTGGATGGGATCAGAAAGCCAGCAGTAGAAGCTTCATCAAAAATCTGTTGGAAGAGTGCTTGTGCTGCAGCATCACTTTCGGCCTCCTTCATCTGAAAGTTTATACAATCGATATTACAATAATAACCGGGCTTCCATTCTTTACTTATATTAATGTAATGTAATTCACATGCAAGTTCTCAACACAACCATTGCAACTGAGCCACCCGCGGCACAGCAGTAAATACATCCCAAACTAGATAATGGACATGGACCCTGCTCAAACCGACCACATAGNCATTGCAACCGAGCCACCCGCTGCACAGCAGTAAATACATCCCAAACTAGAACATGGACATGGACCCTGCTCAAACCGACCACATAGAACAGAAAGGTTACAAAATCACAAATAGAATAATGCTTGACAGTTAACCTCCAAACAATCCAATCCTCGGAAGGAGACCTATTTCCGGTTTCGGGCCTATCCTTGACCGTTTGGATAACATAGGCGGCCCTGCAGTTGGAGCCACACCACCACATCCTGACTGTTACAAGGCATGCAGTTTTAAAACAATTTACTATATCACAATATCAGACATCTTTCTGCAACCATGAACAAACAAGCTAACAAAAAATAGACAACCGTATACACAAGAAAGCAAACAAGACACAACCGGTCAAAAAACTAACACACAAATAGACAAGAAATTTGACACAAGTGTCCGAACCAATGGGTCTATAGGAAGGAACATTAACCCTTGTTATGCTGATTTATCAATTTGATTGCATGAACATGACTTTTATAATTATGATCAATACGTTATGAGGTATATCTTAAAGCAAAATGACACTAATGAGACAACTCTTATCAGACTCTTCATTTATTTGGAAGATAATTATGAGGCAACGTAAGGTATAAATTAAGTAAAATTTCGAAAACAAAAAGTCTTAGAGCTGTCGGAAGACAGCTTGCTTGACTATTGTCAGTGCTTGATAGTATAACATGTGTTAAGTCAACAAGGGGACATACTTCTGTCAAAATGCCACCTGGTCTTAAGTACCTATTAAATTGGGATAATTATGGTAACGAACAAGTAGGTATGTAAGCTGTATGTTGATGAAGAATGAAAATATTTAAGTTTGAAAAACTGAAATATTTTGTTTAACATTTTCTATATAACAAAACTGACCTGATCTATAAGCTGAGCAAGGTGCTCTGGCAGATCTCCCTCGCTCACCACACTGCGGTCACGGTCCGGGATGTAGTCGGTCACTATATCGGCGAAAATCGGCAAACCGTGACCGTCATGTAAGACGGAAAGAGCTACCAACTGCCCAAGATAGTAGAATGACCTTTTACGCTGTTCAATAAAAAATTTCTGGAAGGCCAGACGGTCGTCATGAAATAAAAAATGCATCAATTACAAATCACAGCCAAGTTTTTATACTAGAAATTATACAAAAGCATACATTTTTCTAGTTTGAACGCATGTTAAAAAAAACATCTTCAAACGGAAAGGTTTTTCAAACTTATGGCAGATGTTTTTTTGTTTGATAGGGAATAAGCTAATTTCTTAACAATGGTCAAAATGTCAAAATTAAAATTATGTTAACTCTTACCAGTTACAAATGTGGAATGAGACACCTGATGTAGAAAAAGGGTCAAAAATTCACTTCTCAACCCTCCCAGGTCGATACCTTGTTCTCCCTGGAAGCGGATGTGCAGGGGACTGTGTAAGTCCTCCTGTGAGACTCTGATGTACTGGAGAGCATCCCGCANATAACTGCGAAACGTTGACAGAACAAATTGTCCATAAAAGAAATCCCTTTCATGAAAATGAATACAACGAAGTTCAACTTCCAATAAAATCAGGCAAGACCAATATTGTGTGGACAACCCCTGACATGCAAATACTTACTTAGACAACAGATGAAGTCTATAAAGCATTTTTATAGTTTGGTTCTGGTAAACCAACATATGAAACACTGGGATTGTACATATTATTTGACGAGTGTAATGATAGATAGATAGTTGATTATTTCGATCCAATACGCCATTTGAGGCACATGAGGACAACATATTTTCGCACAGGCTTGTATGAGATATTAAGCTATCAACTATGCCCATCTCTGAAGTTCTAAAAATATGTCCTTTAAAACAGAATTTCAGTTCGTCACAGCTAGATAGTTCACTTTAATATGCAGGGGTTTTCCTGTCCACTTTGGGAAAAAGAGTCTGGTCAAATAGGGAATGCAATCGCCCCAAAAACTGTTTTATGTAAATGTTGGTGTTGTATGTATTGACCTGTCTTGTATAAGCAATTGTTCACCAATCTGGCAATTAAAGAATACTGGAGGTGCACGGGAATGTCTTTTCTGTGAATGTTCGCCCCTTATTTTAGCGGATTTTGTACATGTGAGGGTCGATAATCGTGTTTCATGTACAAACATGTTACCACATGTATAAACAGTGGCATGTGCATATAACAGAGATAATGCATCAGTCTCTTTTTGATGCGTTACAAATTATATTGAGCATATATGATTACTTTATACAGATAATATAGTTTGCAATAATGGCTGATATACTATGACTTACCCTTTGGGTCAAAAGTACATATACGCCAACTGCTAAAAATAGATATCAACGCGGTGACAAAATTGTCACCGCGGTGACACTTTTGTCACTGCGGTTATAAATTTATCACTGCGGTGATATATTTGTAACTGCGGTGATACTTTGTCTGACCCAAAGAGTTTGATAAGAGCTAAATCGAACTGACCAATGAAATAACGTCTTCCAAACGGCAAATCGGCGAAATTTACTGCGAAGTTATCAAGATGTCTGCCTCCATGGATTACTGTAGAGCTTTGGCCTTCAGACCATGATTTTTGTAATTTTAATCTTCGGACACATGGATGACGACAATTAAGGTACAATTACATAAACTTGTATCGATAAGCATTCACACATTAAGTTAATAAAGAAAGTGTGTCGAACTTAAGCCGTTAAATTGTTAATCATGTATCACGAAATCGACAAATAAAAAGTCTTTATTGTAAATAAACTTGTTTACATTGGTTAAATTATGTGCTAGATCAGCGTATAGCTTTTGTTATGGTAATGTTATTGATGTCCGAGATACAGTTCATTTTGGAAACAATAGTGCCAACCAGGTGATTTAACATACATGTACCATTGTCAAAATTAAGTTTAATCATGTTGACACGGTCTCGGGTCGTTTCGCCCTAAAACCTGTTCGCCCTAGGTCACCATGAGTCGTTTCGCCCTTGGTCGTTTTGCCCTTACAAGTGTGTTGTTTTGCCCTTATTTAATTATTATGTAATATTACAGTTTTGTAAATGATTCTTTCAATCCGAATAGTATTTGTTTAACATATATGGGAAATTAAGATTTTTATTACATATTTGATTATTAATTGCAATTTTAATTTAGTATTTGTTCATCAGAGCGAGGTGAAGACGCCGGAATGACATGGACGCAGCTGAGGAGAGCGGCCCAGAACAGAGTGCGCTGGCGAGGTGTTTTTGCGGCCCTATGCTCCACTGGGAGTATACAGGAATAATTCAAGTAAGTCATTTGTTTATCATATATGGGAAATTTAAGATTATTTTATTATTTCAAATTNATTATTTTTATTATTATTATTATTAATATTATTATTTTATTATTATTACTATAATTATTATTATTATTTTTATTATTATTATTATTATTATTTTTATTATTATTATTATTATTTTTTATTTTTTTTAATATGATTATTTATATCACTATTATTAATGGGATTATTCAACTGCTGTTGATTTCACTCTCGAAAAAAAATCCGCCTCATATAATACTGTTTTGTATAGATTGCTAAGATACTATGAATAAAATACATTCATATTCTAAAACTTAAGGCATTTGTACTTTGAAATAAAGACATTAGTACTTTAAACTAAATAATTTGCCGTGTTCATGTATTCGTATATTTCATATGCGTGTTAGTAATGTAGTTTCAACAAGAATGTCATTTTTGTCATAGGCCGTCGATGCCGCCGTAATGTTGCATATATCATTCGGCGCGTAAAGATAATGGTTAAATTAGTGCTCCGCCGGATAATTGCCTATAAAAGCAGATTTAATTATTAGAAATAGAATACAGCGTATTTCCCGCTGCCTGAAAAAGGCTTGGAACAAATGGCTCAGGCGCATGGACCCCTGGCATTTGTTTAGTGAAATCAATTTACGCCGTGACGCGAAATGTCACATTTAAACACAGTCAACGATTAACGCGGATTTTCTGGACGACCAAAACGTTTCATATCTGAAAAAATTAACTGTAACTGCTCGAGTATTTCATGCTCGGATTTTCGGTTGAAATACATTCACTTCCAGGCTATCGGTTATGAACTCTTTTTTTTCTCATTTATTTTACCATGTTTTACATTTACATAGACACCAGTTTCATTTGAATACATAACACATTGGTAATATAATTTCAATTCAATGTTTAATGCTATGTGGCCTCCGCTTATGTTGTAACCCATTGAAAGCGTTATATACATCCGATTATGGTTCACAATTATTACTAAGAATCATTGACCCTAGACGTCATTAATGTATAATACATGTTGTGCATGTTTACGTATGTTATTTACACTGCCGTTTGAAGCATTTGGCGACTGAAACAGTGCAATAGGTATGGTCACTTATATGAACATAGTTGTTTATAATTTATGTAAGGCAATCCGTTGTCTTAGTTGAAAGAACAACTAGGCAAATGAAGAATAAAGTAAAATGCTTAAATCATATTTTTCTAAGTTCCTTTTTTATTTTCCCCTGGAGCAATAACCGGAATAGCTGAAGGTGGCATTTCGTTGATCGCTGCCATCTTGGGTGTGGGTTTCTGCGAAAAGACCCAATGCATCAGCAAACTGCCATGGCGTTCCGGTTCTGCATCCATTGGGTCCGGACCTGCCCCGCAATCAGATGTGCATACAGTCAGCTCGTTCGCCGACTGAAATGAATATAATCACATCTAAATTTTCTTTTCATGTGCATGTACTATCGTAATTGTAAAACAAAATGTTATTGTAAATCATCACAATAATACACATTTGGCGATTGAACTTCTCTTGCCGACTGTAAAATTAAGTCTCTCTAAAGACGTGTTCAATGATGACACGAGCATACATCAATTTTATATACGTAGGTTTAATTTTCCATTAAGTTAGCTGGTGATGCGCAGTGTTGTTGGTCACGTGGTCCCTTAACAGAGCTTGGAGAGGTTAGAGTTCGCATATGCCGTCGACACAAGACCTTTACCTTGTGTATTCTCCATCTGAGAACATTTATGACTTTTATTTAGATTTATAGAAGTATCAACGACCTTAATCAGGCGATTATTCTGTACTGACGTTAATAAGTATAATTCATATTTCCAATTGAATTATTGAAACTGGAACACGCTGTAAGTTATATGTACATGTAACCCAATCCAATAAATAGGTATACATGAAGTAAGATTTTTTAAGGTTTATCATACTGTTTTAAATTAAAACAACAGTTTAATAAGCGTGCATAATATAACATGTACTGGTCGCAAATAAACGTTGAGATTTTACCAACATGTCAGTGTTGATGAGGGCCATAATGTACAAACAAACACTGCGTTTATTAGTGCCTTATTGTATAATCAAGTATTTGTTGTATAAGTATGTAACACCTGGGCAATCTTTCCTTTTCTAATGAATAAAACGTATACATTTTTACATGACTTGTGCTTGTCTATGATGATATAGCTTCATATTACTTGGCGACCGGTTAGAACAGAGCTTCTTATATGTACATACATACGTACGTCCGTACGTACGTTCGTGCGTGCGTTTGTGCGTGCCTTTGTGCGTGCGCTTGTGCGTGCGTTTAGGCGTACGTGCGTGCGTTTGTGCGTGCGTTTGTGCGTTGGCTACATTTATAACTGGGGGCATTTGTGCTGAATAATTATTAAACATGTACATAGAATCAAATAGTTTTTTTAAGGGCAAACATTATTGGCTGGTAATTTGAGAGTCACTCTTTCTGGCAAAAAAAACAATTAAGTAGACACTGTGTGTTACATCAGCAGACTGCATAAGCGCTATAAAATAAAAGCTGCGTGAGGAAACAGAGCAGCATTTATATTGGCAAATTCACTACACGAGCACCATCGTTGTTTTATCTACGATTCCATGGACTGTTTTCTTCGAGGACTAAATAGATTATAAATCCATTATCGGCGTATAATGATTAAACAGAATAACACAGACAGATTAAAAAGGAACTCTCATTGAAAGTTAATTCGTTAAATGAAGCATATCACTGGACAAATGACAAAGGCGGACAATATCTCATCTTTAACCCGTATTTGCTTCCTCATATATATATAGGGTATATAATTTTCGAGGAGAAGGTAACGCAAGAATAATAGGTCAAATATTTGCAAAGATGATTGCAATGAAATTTGTTCCGTGTCAAACATATATTGTCATTGCGAGGAAAACAAAAACAGTATAGAACCATCGTTTGTGGAAATATGCAAATTAGTTTTAAAAAAAAACAAACAAAAACAAAAAGACATTATTTAAGAAGAAAACAACAGCAAACGTATTGTCAACAAGACCACCATGGTTTCACCAATGGTAAATGCGACGGTAGTGTCGATACTTAACGCAACCTTGGAAAAACAGGAATTATTACCAGAGCACGAAAATTATATGTTGTTGTTTGCGCGCAGGTACCGTGAAGTGCATGGCTATGTAAGTATTGTCGTTTGCATCTTTGGTGTGATATCTAACATATTGAATGTGATAGTGTTAACCAGACGACAAATGATAACTCCGACAAACTGCATATTGACAGCGTTGGCCACTGCTGATTTTCTGAACATGCTGGTGTATCTCGTGTACACAACTTACTACTTTTTCTACAATAAAAGTCCACTTTATGGAAACCATTTGCAAGGTTGGATGTACTACATGGTCGTGCAAAATATCTTCAACACCTCATGTCACAGCATGGCGATGTGGTTCACCGTCTCGCTAGCCGTGTTTCGGTACATATTGGTGTGTCATCCCGAGGTCGGTAACCACCTGTGCAGTCTGCAGCGAGCAAAACTTACCGTTACAATAATTGTAATTGCTATTATCATTGTCAATATACCAGACGTCTTTCTATACCGTGTTGTAAAACTTACAGACTTTGTATACAACTTCAGCGGCTACGCGGTCGCTGACTCCTATGTGGTGGAAAAACACTATTTCTACAAGACTTTCAATAACTGGTTTTATGCGGTCATTATGAAAGTAGTGCCATGTATTTTGCTGACATTGCTTAGCGCCATGGTCATACTGGCGATGCACCGGGCCAGCAAGCTGAGAGTCCATCTACTGCAGCAGACGCGGACCTCGAACCATGGCGTCAACCGCGAGCACAACAGGACCACCTGGATGCTTGTCTCTGTCGTCCTGTTATCTGTGATAGCAGAGATGCCACATGGCATTCTACTAATGGTGAGCGGTCTAAACAAAGACTTCCGTAAGAACGTTTATTCAAATCTCGGCGAAGTCAAGGATCTCCTTATATTAATTAACTCTTCGGTGAATTTCGTGCTTTACTGTATCATGAGTAAGAAGTTTCGGGACACGTTCAAAAACTTGTTTGTCGAAAACTTAAGATGCCGCAAACACAGTAGGACGGAAACAGAAGTTATCATGCTTTCGACAATACAACAAATAACAGAGTAAGCAAATCAAAATCAAGTTTTTTTAGTATTTTAATAGCTCTCTTTATTCGTATTAATTGTGTATAAAATAGTTATTATAGATAGATAATTGAAATGTGAAATATCTACGAAAACAAAAGTGTTTGCATAATACTACTGAGGGCCAGCTAAGCATCATGCCATATTTGAGACATTTGTTTATAACATTTTGTCAATAGCTCTTAATTTAATCCCATGTTTTCAATATGTGTAATATGCATCATCCTTTAATTCAAATATTTCCTCAGTTATAATTAGTAACCATATTAGCTACACAAATTATTGCTTCCAAAAGATGTTTTTTAAATACTTGCTAGTGTTCTATGTATTTTTTAGTAATAAAATGATTCCACGCATTATACTGTATATATTTAAATAATGTAATATTCGACATTATTTACTGAGATATTCTAATGTAGCCATAACTATATATGCTTTAAATTTAATAATTAATTATTGTTTTTATAATGTGTGATATGTGAAATTTTAATTTTATCCTTTGTTTGTTGTTGTATTGTTTTTTTTCTAACAATATTTAGCAAAAAGTATTATCTTAAAATAGCAAAACACAGGTCTATAATAAGGATTGTATATAATTGTAAACACATATTTCATGTCCATCTTGTATTTTCGTACAACATTTCGTACAACGTTCTCCAATTCAAATAGAAAATTACATTAACTTTTTTCGAAACATTAACAGTTAATAGAGAAAACACACTTTGTTTTCTGCTTTCCCGTGGTTTCTATGTCATTTCAATTATTAACAATTAGAAATTAAATGCTACAATGACAAGTATTGATAATGTTGACAGTTTCATCTTTTCCTGGTTCCTGATTTAATATAGTAATAAAGGAAGTTTCAAAACTAGAAATGACATGATTTTATTGCAAAACGGGTTCGAGTGTCTTATTTCAATTTGAAATTTGTCCAACTTGTCTAACGTTTTGCAATCAACTCGTTTTGCTATAAACTCATCAAACATGAATAAATTAATTCAATTGCATTGGAAACTTAAAAAAGCGGAGACGCGATAACAATAAAAATAAGTAAGAAGACACGGACAAAGACACGGAACATGAAATATCCGGATCCGATATTCATACCTTACCTGATCTTTCAATCGAAAACTTAATACAGATTATCATATCCAAATATCCTTTTACGAGGTACAAGCTGCAAAGGGTTATCCATTCATTTGAACGTGTGGTCAGGAAGTATGGATACCCAGCAATTTACAGCATACCTGATGAGAGTCTTAATCTGTCACCTATTGTAAGTGTAACTGGGTTATGCCGCATGCTCCTAATCCACAATGGTTTATAAGTGAATTTGCGACGCATATACGCAATGCGGGTGGCAGATGTTATCGCGCCTGGCCTACTCTAAAAATAGAAGAAATTGGATGATTTCAAATTTGTTAAGTTTCTTGGAGAAGGTAGATATCGAAATGTTACAACCTGAACCTGACAGAGAGAAGCAAGTAGGATACATTGACAAATTTCTAAATGTCATGGTCTCCACGAAAGAAAGAAGCTAAAAGTATATAGATATGATTGGGTGTTTACTTCAAAATTTGGCAAACATACTTACACAAATTAAATTATCAGAACAATCCTAAAACAAAGAAAAGAAAACCTTGCCAGTTATTTGTTTTACCTTGACGTGGTTGGCAGGCTTTCAACTAACAGAAAACAGAAGGCGTCAACGTGTGCATGGGTAATTCAAAATTACACAATAAGCAAATGTTTGGACCGTATAATACGAAATGTTAATCTTCTTTGGACATTGTATAAATAACCTTACTTATAGAGCGTGGCCATTTTAGAACGTGCGGATAAGTCAATTAACATGTACAAACATTTAAGAATGCCGAATTCTGATCAAAAGATCGCCGTTTGATACTTATATATACTCTCTTTATTTCCACTTGTCAGTGATTTAAGATACATACAATATAAAGCAAATATACATTCACATATATAAACATAGAGTTATGTACTAATTACATAAACCATAATTAACATCTGGATAATATGTATAAAGAGGTCAATAAATCGTCTGTTTTTTTAACCACATTACATTTACTTTTAAGTAATACACATATGATAGAAGTTACATATACTCTTGGTTGTCTCGTCATCGAGGGTGTTTGCCGCTGATAGCAATTATGTCACATATGGATTAGTATTGGGTAGAATGTCACACGCTCGTAGGATGATTCTTAGTCTATATCACCTCAGTCTTTGACAAGAGGCGACGTCATTAATGCCGCTGTTTATGATTGTGAGACCACAGTGTCTGCCAGGATGTCCGGGAGTCTGTTCCTGTGTGTTAACTAGGACACGCACAGCTGCCGAGGCTTCCGTTATTTAGTTGATCACTTTAAATGTCTTTTATTGTTAAGTCGAAACTTAAACGTCTGTCTTATCAGAAAAATAAGTATTTATGTTCACCGTTTCCAATCAATTTTACCAATTACTATATACAGGTATGTGATGCTTTTAATGCAAAACAGGTTATAATAACAATTTCACAAGCACGCACCCTTCACGTGTTTCACGGATTCAACGCTCCAGTGAAAATACATTTACGTACATATAAGTATACTAGGTATCGATATGTATAGAAACATTATCTTAGTGGTTACTAGAATAATAATGGATATGTCAGTTTTTTCCATACTAAATAATTATATAAATGGGATAAAATGTATGTATTTATGTTTGCTTAAAATGGTATTGGATTATTAAGTTTTTCGTTTCGCGTTGTGTAGTTGTAATGGTTAAGAACACTTGTTTTTGCTCTAAACTTGTATTGTTGTCATTTTCAAAGGTATAACTGTAATTGCACAAATGAGATAAAAACGCATATTTTTGTATATTTCAACTTGTTCGTGGCTATCAACTTTTCCTGTCGGAATTCTATAAAGTATAATTAATGTCATTTAAACAGATACAAGTATATATTTGTTTATTTTATCTTGAAATTGTACTATACATTTTTCGATATTTTGAACGTTTTAAAATTGATGCTCCATTATAAAAGCAATTGTTTCGTTTTCTATAGGTAAAATATTAAGGGGCAGTTGATCGTTGTCAATTTAAATAACAATATCGTATGAAAATATATGGCTTGCTTTGCTCAATACTGCTTTATTTGTTAAATTTAGCATCATCACAATATAGACCGAATTGAGAATATAATGAGTCAGATATAACTTTATTTTATAAGGTATTTCCTACTAACCTACTAACCTATCTGCGTAGTTTGTATTGACTCAATCACGCATCTATAGCTGTTATGAACTAACCTTTATTTTGTCTGCGTTATAATTATTTATACACTAAATGGTTTAGTAGTTTACATATATTACCATTCAAATTAAACATTCATTTACTTGTTAATAACGTATTTCTTGTCAGCTAGACGTTGTTTTGATTATTTGTATTTTTGCACACATGTATCTAGTTTTGCTTTGAATATATGTAGACATAAGCACTTACCTTTTCAATTGACTGCCTTTTTGTTGTTAATTCTGGTGACATTATGTGACTATATAAAACAATTGACAAATGTTCACAATCTGAGTCTATATAATCTAAACATCGCCAGAACTTTCATCTAGAAGTGAACCATCCATTTGAATTCTTTGTATTTGTCATTGTTTTTTTCTAAACAAGGCGCCATTTTGTATTGTTATGACGTTTGGTAAATGACGTCATGTATCGTTCCAATTTCTTGGGCATTATTTTTGGTCAGTCACGTGACCAATTTTGGTCAATGGTGCCAAGAATTCTGGTCATTAATTAAATAAAAAAAATAGTAGGAAGTTATGGTTAAGTCAAGATCTAGGATAGACGAAAGTTACAATAATCCAACTCCCAGATATTGACTCTATGGTTATGAGCTGTACGCATATTGTACTCATGAAAAGCTCAGAGCATTCAAGAATTATTAAAAAGTGCTGCCTTCTTTTCACTCGTTCGCCCACACTTGGAATACTGTAGCGTGGGCTGGAATCCATTACAGAAGGACCATATTCACGATCTGGAGATTTTCCAGAGAAGGGCAGCCAGTAATGTGACGAACCATAACACCAGCAGCGTCACATCCATGCTTGACCCACCTGGAGTGGGAAACCCTTGAGTCAGGAAGTACCAAGGCCTGGCTGACGATGATCTACAAGATAACAAATGATCTTATAGACATTTCATCAACAAAATACTCTCCCCAGGCTCAAGCAGGACCCGGTCAAGCCACTTAATTAAGTTCTTGCATATCTCCACATCAACATTCTATTACAGGCATAGCTTTCCCCCCGGAATAATACCGACCTGGAACAGCTTATTAGCCTCTGTTGCCGAATCCCCTGACTTGGTATCCTTNTTTCGCTTTGAATATATGTAGACATAAGCACTTACCTTTTCAATTGACTGCCTTTTTGTTGTTAATTCTGGTGACATATGTGACTATATAAAACAATTGACAAATGTTCACAATCTGAGTCTATATAATCTAAACATCACCAGAACTTTCATCTAAAAGTGAACCATCCATTTGAATTCTTTGTATTTGTCATTGTTTTTTTTTCTAAATAAGGCGCCATTTTGTGTTATTGTTATGACGTTTGGTAAATGACGTCATGTATCGTTCCAATTTCTTGGTCATTATTTTTGGTCAGTCACGTGACCAATTTTGGTCAATGGTGCCAAGAATTCTGGTCATTAATTAAATAAAAAAATAGTAGGAAGTTATGGTTAAGTCAAGATCTGGGATAGACGAAAGTTGCAATAATCCAACTCCCAGATATTGACTCTCTGGTTATGAGCTGTACGCATATTGTACTCATGAAAAGCTCAGAGCATTCAATAATTATTAAAAAGTGCTGCCTTCTTTTCACTCGTTCGCCCACACTTGGAATACTGTAGCGTGGACTGGAATCCATTACAGAAGGACCATATTCACGATCTGGAGATTTTCCAGAGAAGGGCAGCCAGTTATGTGACGAACCATAACACCAGCAGCGTCACATCCATGCTTGACCCCCCTGGAGTGGGAAACCCTGGAGTCAGGAAGTACCAAGGCCTGGCTGACGATGATCTACAAGATAACAAATGACCTTATAGACATTTCATCAACAAAATACTCTCCCCAGGCTCAAGCAGGACCCGGTCAAGCCACTCAATCAAGTTCTTGCATATCTCCACATCAACATTCTATTACAGGCATAGCTTTTCCCCCGGAATAATACCGACCTGGAACAGCTTACTAGCCTCTGTTGCCGAATCCCCTGACTTGGTATCCTTCTAGCAGGGGCTAGCACCATTAAGTTTTTAATCAAGTCGTCAGCGCCAGCTTCAAAGTAACCCCCAACGACCCCTTATGGCTGTGCTGGTTGAGGTTCAATCCTCTTCGCGGCCACCGTAGCCGGAGAGGCATAAAGGAGAGGGATAAAACGTAACTGGGGACGCATCTTTACTTTCCTTTTGACTTTTACCTATCGAACTCTTCTCACTTTACTATTTTTTTTCATTCATACTTTATCTTCTCACCACCCGTCGCATAATTGTCAAGCTTGACGGCAGCGACGTACGATGAAGATGTAGATGTAGAGAAGAAGAACTATGATAGATGTAATTATTGTCGCGAGACAGTCATTCATTTTTCGAAGTAAATACCTCTAAGTCGTAATCACATAAGTTTTATAGTAATAATCCAGTTTTATGAAGATTGTTTACATTAAGTTACACTGATTTTAGAAACAGTTATAATACTTTTATTGTATTATTTACATAAATTCTGAACGAACGCAGAACTGACTGATTTTGCGTCAAATGTTTCAAAACTGTGTAAATACAACCCTAGTATTATTACCGGGAAGCTGGCGGTTACGAATAACTTACATTATGTTGCTCTTTTACGCATTGTTCATTTCGATTATTTGTCTTCGTATAAATAAATTATTGTTTGAACGTTTATTTCGGCATGTGTTATATTTGAAAACATATGGAACTCGCTTAACACTACACTAACATACATATGGAAGTTTCAGTTAATCGCGTAATTAAAACTATGTACCTCAAAGCAGAGATTCGTAACATATGTTTGTCCATATTGGCCTTTGCCTTTATGATTTATTGTAAATAAAATATTCAATAAAAATATCTATATAGTCAATTCTCAGCAAACAAAATTTTTTTTGCTGTAGCTGAAATTCATTCCTTCACGATCACCTAAAAATAAGACAATTTTCAGCTGTAAACAATGAGCCCAATCCACCAAGCAGTTAGAGAGGTGTTAATATCAAACACATTATGAGAATTTATATCATTATTTTGTGAAAAACAAGACATCCTTTCCCTTTTAATTTCAACTCATTCTCAAATATAGACCTAATGAAATTTCAGCTGCATCAACAGGAAATAAATCTACGTGATTTTTGTTTAAAGTAGGGTTAGTTAAGAACAAATGCCAAACAGTAAAACACAAAACAAACGTACTAGTCACGACAAACATGCTCAACAAACACACACATATAAATTGTCATAAAAAAATCGTATATCGATAATGCTAAGAGCAACCATATCATTGTTTTTATAACTTGAATGTATCAGCTGCTTTCAATTTTAACTGCTGTTGAAACACCATGGTATTCACTAAATGTACGTTAGTGTGATGAAAGAATGTTATTTGGATGAAAACGACGAACACATCACCAGTCGATCTTTTAGAAATGTTTGACGCATGTATATGCCGTTATTGTTAATCGTTTATAATCGTTATAAAACAATTTCTAAAAATACTATAAAAAAACATACTCTGACAACAGGCATTTAGCAAACGCTGGCATACCCTTTCCATTGGGGAAAATTACGTGTGATAATAATATGATAATGCCAACAGCACGATTCAAAAACACTTTTCACTATTTCCCTTGAGTAATCAAATATTTCTCGACCGTCATTTGTTATTCCAAGGGAAATTCGAAAGTGCATTTAACAAATAATATCGAAAGTAGATGTTCCTTTTGAACTTTAAAACTACCGGCGTGTATTTTACATAAGTTTTAATCACCTTATTGAATACAAGAAAGTTCATATCCTAAAATATAAAATGTGAAAACAACAATGCTAAAAGGTATGCAGTAAATAAAAATCAAGTAATAGAAGGAATGATGTTTGATCTTAATGTTATATATCTACCAATATATTATAAAATATAACGGTATAATTTGTAAGGTAATACTTACTAATTTCAACGCTAGATGTTGTCAAAAAGATAAAAAGATACACAATGCTCTTTTTTATTTGTGTGTGGCACAATATATTCTAATTTCCCGCAACGATATCTATTCATACAACACGCAAACACTAAATTGGTACACGAACACGTGTTGAATATATTGCACCACACAAAAAAAGAGTATTTTGTATCTTGTTCAATCTATGTTACCTGACAACATCTTGCGTAGAAATTTTGGCTATTGCTATAAGGAACACTGATTATTAATGGGGAAACTTTGTCTTATGAAACATTTTACGAAATTTTCTTTAATATTGAGCGTTATATGGGCTTTAAATATCGGTGACTTTTAGTAACACGAAGAGCACGCACGACAAATTAGTGTTCAAATGAACAGCAATATAAATCGACTCCTGACAAATACTACAAAAACATATACTGGCAACATGCATTTAGCAGACGATGTAATATCCTTTTCCTTTGGGAAAACAACTGAATATGATAGATCAGCACGATAACATAAGCATCCCCGGCATGCCATACACATCATATGACGGAAATTTTGAAGCACGTATCACTTAATGATGTTGCAAAACTGCAAAACCAGCAACCTGTTTGATTGATATAATGCAAACAGCATGATTCAACTAACTGTTCAAGATTTCCCTAAGGTAATCTAATAATTGTTCGACTGCCATTTGTGTTTCTTTCGAAGCGAATTGCAAACATGCATTTATCAAACAATATCTGAAGAAGGTCATCCTTTTAAACTTAAAAACTAAAGGCTAGTATTTTTTCATTTTCGTATCTTTATAAATATTAACCTATATTACAGTATATATCTTAGTGTACAAAAGGATTCATCTACCGGTATGTCATTCGTATGTATCATATAAACACATTATATATAAATAATAAACGTACTGGAAATTAGGCTATACACTTTCAATGCAACCAACATATTCTTAACATTCATGTGCAAACGTTTTAACAGTTACCATAAATATATGTTTCATTATATCATGAGAATAGTAAGTTTTACTAATTTACTAACCTGCTGCGATAGGAATCAAAGGTGATATTTAGGATGATTGCCATGATATTTGTTCTTTGTCAAACATATCATGTCATTGCGAAGAAGAACAAAATCAGTATAGAAAACCATCATTTGTGGAAATACGCAAATTAATTAAAGAACAATAAAAAAACATTATTTAAGAAGAAAGGAAAAAAACAGCAAAACGTACTGTCAACATTACAACAATAGTTTCACCATCGGTAAATGCGACGGTAGTGTCGATACTTAACGCATCCTTGGAAAAACAGGATGAAAATCATATGTTGTTGTTTTTCCCAGATACAGATAGGTGTGTAGCTATGCACTATGTACGTATTGTCGTTTGCATCTATTTGGTGTGATATCTAACATAATGAATGTGAAAGTGTTAACCAGACGATACATGAAAACTCCGAATAAAACTGAATACTGACACCGTTGGCAATTGCTTATTTTCTGAACATGCTGACGTATCTCGTGTTTCAATCTCAATTTATTGCTTTTTCTACACTCAAAATCCACTTGATTAAACATATTTGCAAGGGTGTATGTACTAAATGGTCGTTCAAAATATATTCATAACCTCATGTTATAGCATGGCGATGTGGTTCACCGTCTCGCTAGCCGTGTTCCGGACAATATTGGTTTGTCATCACGAGATATGGAACCGCGTGTGCAGCCTGCAGCGAGCGATACTGATCATCAACATTATTGTATTTGCTAAAATCATTGTATACCAGACCTCTTTCTATACCGTGTTGAAAAACTAACAGACTTGGGACACAACTTCAGCGGCTATCGGATTTCGTACTCCCATTTGGTGGACAAAACACGGAATTTCTACAACACGTTCAATTTCAAGTTCTATGAGGTCATTGTTGACCTTTAATGAAGCTCTATTTAGCCTGTAAGACATCTTTTATTTTATTTTTATCCAATAGTGGAATTCTATGGTCCCTGGCATAACATCTTGTAATTGTTGTCCTATTGTGAAGCTCTATATTCCCTGGCGTAACATCTTGTAATTGTTGTCCTTTAGTAAAGCTCTATGGTCCCTGGCATAACATCTTGTAATTGCTGTCCCATAGTGAAGCTCTATAGTCCACGGCAAACATCTTCTTGTAATTAATGTCCTTTAGTGAAGTTATATTGTCCCTGGCAGACATCTTGTAATTATTGTTCTTTAGTGAAGCCCTACGGTCCCTGGCATAACATCTTGTAATTGTTGTCCTATAGTGAAGCTCTATGTCTTGGCAGTCATCTATTTAGTGTTTCCTATCGTGAAGCTCTATGGTCCCTGGCAGACATCTTTTAATTGTTGTCCTTAAGTGAAGCTCTGTGAGCCATGGCAGACATCTTGTCATCGTTTTCCAATAGTGAAGCTCTATGGTTCATAACAGGCCTCTGGTCATTGTTATCCCATTGTGAGGCCCTATGGTCCCTAACAGGTCTTTGGTCATTGTTATCATATAGCGAAGCTCTATGGTCCCCTACACGCCTCTGGTCATTGTAATCCTATGGTGAAGCTCTAAGGTCCCTAACAGGCCTCTGGCCATTGTTATCCCCAAGTGAAGCTCTATGGTCCCTAACAGGCCTATAGTGAAGCTCTATGGTGGTCATTTTTATCCTATTGTGAAGCGCTATGGTCCCTAACAGGCCTCTGGTCATTGTTATCATATAGTGAAGCTCTATGGTCCCTAACAGGCCTCTGGTCATTGTTATTTTATGATGAAGCGCTATGGTCCCTAACAGGCCTCTGATATTGTGATCATATGGTGAAGCTCCAAGGTCCCTAACAGGCCTCTGGTCATTGTTATCCCCTAGTGAAGCTATATGGTCTCTAACAGGCCTCTGGTCATTGTTATCCTATAGTAGGGCTCTATGGTCTCTTACGGGACTCTGGTCATTGTTATCCTATGGTGAAGCTCTATGGTCCCTAACAGGCCTCTGGCCATTGTTATCCCTTAGTGAAGCTCTATGGTCCCTACCATCACTCTGGTCATTGTAATCCCATAGTAAGGCTCTATGGTATCTTATAGGCCTCTGGTTATTGTTATCCTATAGTGAAGCTCTCTGGTTCCTTACAGGAGTCTGGTTATTGTTATCCTTTAATTAAGCTATATGGTCCCTAACAGGCTTCTGGTCATTGTTATCCCATAGTGAAGCTCTATGTTCCCTACCATGACTCTGATCATTGTAATCCCATAGTAAGGCTCTATGGTCTCTTACAGGCCTCTGGTCATTGTTATCCATAGTGGTGCTCTATCGTCCCTAACATGACTCTGGTCATTGTAATCCCATAGTGAAGCTCTATGGTCCCTACCATGACACTGGTCATTGTAATCCCATAGTAAGGCTCTATAGTATCTTACAGGCCTCTGGTCATTGTTATCCATAGTGGTGCTTTATCGTCACTAGCATGATTCTGGTAATTGTAATCCCATAGTGAGGCTCTATGGTCTCATACAGGCCTCTGATCATTGTTGTCCCATAGTAAGGCTCTATGGTCCCTAACAGGCATCTGGTCATTGTTATCCTATATCCTATCTTGCCAAGACTGTCAACGCCGTCGTCGCTATCGTTACAAAAGATCCATACCCATTAAACACTCGGTATCTTTCATAAAAACCATCCAATGCCTACATACCTATGAACCTCGTGAAGCCTTAATTATTGGCAATGTTCTTTAACTGGAGTATCCGTGCTACCTGTATGCACATTGTATACCGAGACACACTTTTATAGTAATGGCAATACAACTTTGTGATTCAACGGACAACATCATTAATTCATAAACTTTTATTGCCATAGTCAAACTCGGAAAGCAAGATAAATTATCACAAAACAAGTGGACAGTGCAATGAACAGTAAACAAGTTGTTAACGGTTACAACAGATCAGGTAGTGTCCACAGCAACATGAAAGCCAAAATATAACATGGCAACATGTAAAAATAAAATGTAGAAATACAACTAGTAAAGCGATTTACATAACGCTGTAGATTTTGAAATACAGTGTTGAATACGTTTTGAGCTTACAGTATCCATAAAAAGTTGAAATGCCGACTACACTTCTTTGGAAAAACCCATCTAATAATTAGGTACAAACAACGCTTATCTAGTTTATGCACCATTGATTATTTCGATCAGATAATACCAGTTATTAAGGTATGTGATTTTTAAGGTTTCATAAATCGGTTAGCTTTGATTGTACTTATTGTACGCCCTAGATGAAAACCTTTGTTATTCTGGTGTAAGGCTGTTTTTACTGGAGCTCGATTGGTCATTGTCAGCTCAGGTACTACTTAAATGTACCTTGGGTACTGTTAAGTATACGTAAATGTACCCTGGTTACGCTAAATATACTAAAACGTACTTGGCCACTTTAGACAACCCGGGTTAGATTCCCTCCCAAAATCCGATATCGTAAAACGCGCTACGGAATACGAAACAAAATTCTCTTTGAACAAAACCTTCCCCAACATGCTTTTTTAGTATGTGTTTCGATAATATAGAGGCCATTTTACAAAATATTGACAAACATATGAACATAATTAATTTAAAAAAAAAATAGCCGACAACTACCAATTTAGCGTTAACATTCCCTGGTACGTTTTAGTATATTTTCCGTACACGGGGTACATTTAAGTATACTTAAGAGTACCCGGGGTACATTTAAGTACTACCCGAGCCGATAATGACCAATCGAGCGGTATTTTCCAATGTTATTAACAAAACAGTTTTACCACATGTATTTGACACGAAACAGCGCTTTATAACTGGGATTTCGGGCTAAGTTTTACACCCATTCTGTCGTCGAGCGGGTCCTGTGGCAAACAATAAAATAATCCTAATTTGCAATTTCTCTACTTACATAATTAAATTGTCCCTACTCCAAACATTGTTTGGGGTAAAATAAAACCTTTTTCAGAATGATCTATTATTTTTCATTTGTTAATAAATCAAATGATTCAATTGGATAACTGTTTAAAATTAGTTATCTTACAATTAAATGACCTTGTGTCATAGGCGATCTTTTCAGAATTGGCAAATTTGAATATTTTGGGATTTAAACAGATTTTTTTTTAACCAGGAGTCAAATGAACCCATGCTTGCAATTTTCAGGGGTCAAATTAAACTTTCAGAGGTCAAAATACTGAAATGCAGAGTTATCTTATTTCTGCATATTGTTTGATGCATGCTCTGCTTGACAAATGATGTTTTGCGTAAACTAAAGTGAAATACAATGTAAAAAAAAAAAAAAAAAAAAAA
>VMBQ01000695.1:365818-422848 GCA_007657795.1 Dreissena rostriformis | reverse complement strand
CAGTACGCAGAGTGTATCGAACGTGTGCACATTACCTACTGTAAACGGCTTTGTGGTTTAAACAAATCTGTGACAAATTTCTTTGCATTGACTGAATGTGGACGGCTGCCTTTGTATGTGACATACACGGGTAAACTTATTGCATACTGGGTCAGGATTCTTCAGATGCCAACAAACAGATACCCGAGACAAATGTACATGCTTCTTCGAAACCTAGATTCATCAGGCAGAACCAATTGGGCTACACATGTTAAACGAGTACTATTCGAGAATGGTTTTGGCTATATTTGGTTAGCAAACGAAGTCGGAAATGCTAAAATGTTCATGTACTTATTCAAAAACAGGCTTAAAGGTTGTGCTCTGCAAAAACTCCAAACTCAAATAGATAGTTCGCCTAAGGCGAAATATTATCGGGAATTTAAGACATTACTAAATGTTGAACGATATCTGTCAATTGAGTTGCCTTACGCATTAAAAAGATGTCTTTAAATCTTCCGATATTCCGGACACGAGCTCATGATTTAGAAAGGCCGACACATGAACATACAGCATAATTATAGATATTGTACATTTTGTCTAATGCGACATGTCTATATTGTCGAAGATGAGTACCAAATGTTTATGCAATGCCCATTGTATAACACACTTAGACATAATTTGTTTATTCCGCAGTAGTTGAATCAAATAGAAAGTGTTCGTTTGTTCAATATGTTAATGGTCGATGAAAATGACAAGCACATATTTTTGATAGCCAAATTTGTGTCTGAATGTAATAAAGTACGGAGACAATTCATTCGCATACATCATTTATAACGTTTGCAGTAATGTCTATTTTTTCCCTTTTTTTTCCCTTTAAAATGTAAATCCCATGTATGAAGACTGCCATAAAATATACACATGTATATGTATGTGCATGCTTATATGTAACAATTACGTAATTATCATGCAAACTAGATTTCTTTTAATACTGCATGCTTGTATTGCACTGTTTATTAATCTTTGATAAAGAATAATGATTCTTAGATTACTTTATAAGTATGTTACTATTGAGCATGCTAACTTGTCACAGGTATTTAATTATTAGGTAAAACATGTTTTGGTGGTAAAACTGCATAATAATATTGCTTGGCATTGATAATGAATCATACGCTGTGGCTTACCTTTTAAATATGTTTATACTTGTATTATGATATTTAAAAATTGTGAAATTAAAATGTATAGCAGCATTAGTTCTACGAAAGTGCATGCTTGTGTTGCATCATATGACTTTGTATTCTTTAACTACTCAGTTTATTTTATATAATAATGAAATAACACTGTCTGTATTATGGGCTGGTGGCCTTTGACTGCAAATAAATATTCGTATTCGTATCGTTAATTTGCTCCAACATATGTGTTTCATGTTCTTTAGGACATGATACTAGAACTCTTTTTGAATGTGAAACACTGGCGCTGTTATATTATTCGCGATGTAACTTTAACTTAACGTATAGGAATGCAAAAATATAGCTATTACATATTCAGCGTACCGATGCCAGTTGGCGGATTAAAGGGGCCGTCCAACAGATTTTGGCATGTATTGAAGCTTGTCATTAAATGCTTTAAATGCTTTATATTGATAAATTTAAATATTTAAACTAAAAATCTCCAGTAAAAAAAAACAAGAATACAATTTTAAAAAAGGAAAAAAGTAACCCTCAACAGGGCTCGAACCACTGACCCATGGATTCCTGGAGTCCTGGAGCTACCGGCTTTGACCACTCGACCATCCACACTCATGTTCGTAGAGGATGTATTTTTTAACTATATAAGTAATCCTGGTAGTTTCCCAAAATATCGTTTCGCGTCGTGCGACGCTTTATCTGTTGGACAGTCCCTTTAATTTCACATTACAAAAGAAGAAAGAAGGTAACGTATAAATTGCAATACATTTTTTAATGGCGTGTCAAACGTTGCAAATTTCAATGTTTCCATTCTTGTGTGGTATATTTGAATATATATGTTCTGTATTTCCATTTTTGTGTGGTATAATTGCATATATATGTTGTATAAATTCATATATATGTGGTAAAATCCGATATATGTATTGCATAACAAAAATATGTTGTATAATTTCATATTTATGTTCGATATTTTCATATATATATGTTCTAAAAGTTCATATATGTATGCAACATTTTGATATATATGTAATATAATTCTGATATTTGTGTTGTATAATTTTCAAAATATGTGTGTGTTATAAACTTTCATATTTGCGTGCAATAATTCCATATGTTTGTTGTAAAATTTTCATATATATGTCCAATAATTTGCATCACGGGAAATATTTTGAACAGGCGTGACTGAAAAGCGGAGAAATCCCGCTTTAGTGCTTTAAGTGGAAGGAAAAGGCCTCATCAATATTAACGCTGAAATTTCAATAATATTTTATGAGTTATTTACTTAGATAATGAGTACATTTCTGTTGTATATATTAGAAAATGTCCACGGAAAGAAGCACTACTTTGCTGATATCATCAAACAAAGGAACAAATATCTTACCGTTATGCTAGCGATAGCTTCAACGATAATCACAAAAAATGAAAATAAATGTAGAAGAACCGCAGGACACAGCAATGTTTTTTCGCCATCCAATGAAACCTTTCTTTACAAACCTGATAAAATGTCACGCTACGCACTTAACGCTCGAAGTAACCATATCCGCTTGTTAGTCATACCCGTTTAAAATATTTCCCATGATGCAAATTATAGGACATATATATATATGAAAATTTAACAACAAACATATGAAATTATTGCACAAACATATCAAAGTTTAGAACACACAAATATTTTGAAAATTACAAACACAAATATCAGAACTTTACCACATATATATCAAAATATTGCATACATATATGAACTTTCAGAACATATATATGAAAATATCGAACATAAATATGAAATTATACAACATTTATTTGTTATGCAATACATATAACGGATTTTACCATACACATATGACTTTATACAACATATATATTCAATTATAGCACACACAAATGGAAATATAGAACATATATATTCAAATATACCACATAAACATGGAAACATTGAATTTTGCAACGTTTGACACGCCATATTTTTTGCCTTTTTATTGACGATGTTCGATTTTCATTATTCGTTAATCTGCTTGTTGTTTTGCTATTTTGATTACCCTAATATTGGTTTAGTTAGATTTTTAAAACTGTACACTGGCAAATATTTCTAATTGGTAGTTAATGTTTTACCGACGACCACGTTTAAAAAAACATTCAGATTTTAATATATCATCATTTATAGAAGAACAACATGTATTGGATCTAGTCAACACGTACAGTCATTTCAGAGCAGAAAACAATGCTTATATGTATCGTAACTGTGTTTATTTATTACAGAAATCATAAATATGGGGCTAAATAAATGTTTTTTTGTGTTTGTTGCTAGGATCTGTTGCTGTGTCCTTGCAGATAAAACATCGTCAATTATATAACAACTTATGTTAAATTTGTCACGTGGTACGGATACACTTCCCGCATGCCCGATCTTCCTATGTACACAGCTTCCGTGTAGCCTCCATCAGTCAAGTGACCTGAAGGCAAATGTCGCTTATATCCTGGCTCAAAACACTGGACTTGTGTGTGACTCGATGGCACATTTTCCATAAACCCGCCACTGATTTTGTAGCAGGACACGTGTTCATAATCGATCTTTTCGCCGGGCATCCCGGGAAATGAAGATGGCGGCCAATCGTTGTTGTTGTACGCGTTAGGGATGTGCTCAGTGCAAGTCATGTATCCGGGTTTCATTCCGCCGTTGCCGGTCGGGCAGGGAACCGTCGCCATGTTGCTTCTGTGGGGAAATGCCGCTGACATCACGGGGCTGTTCGATAGGCAGTGACTAGATGTTGAAAAGCTGAAAGCAGCAGTTTGGATAAATTGTAGCAGATGTATCAAACTCGTGTAAAGAATCAGCGTGAGACTCGTTTACATTCGCACCGATATGTAAATTCCGATAGCAAACACTTTTCGTTTCACCGTTTAATAAATATGGACATAAAATAAAATAAAACTTTCTATGACAAGCATAACATAAATACCCATTAGTTTTGTAGGATGTATGGCTCATGAAATCCGACTCGGCAGGTCCGAAGTAGTTGGTGCTTGCAGAACCTGCAAGGGAACAACATACATGATTGGGCTTCTATATCGAGGTCTGTGCACTCTACGTTATTAATTGGAAATGTTTGATCCTCCCTCGCAATCAATTTATCCACTGCAGAATTAAACAACTGATGTGTTTCAGAAACACTATGCCCCCTTTTGAGCGATTTTGACCCATATATTTGACCTTTGACCTTGAAGAATGACCTTGACCTTTCACCACTCAAAATGTGCAGATACACATGCATGCCAAATATCAAGTTGCTATCTTCAATATTGCAAAAGTCAATAAGAATAGGAACTAGTGTAAAAGGACATTATTATAAAGTATTTTTAAGACGTATTGCCTGTACAGTACATGATCATATGCAATAAAACACTTAAAACAAACTACATCTGTGGCAGTTTTGCAGGCACGAAGGCACCCACGTCACGTACGTGTTCGGCCAAAGGCGTACGGTATGTCTACAGCGCTTAATGTAATAAAACATGTGATCCGCCTTGGGGCCTTCATTAAATAAACTACGGTACCCGTCAGCTGATCGTGTAGGGTCATTTCTGCGCATGGCCCCTTTATTACGGACCCACGCTCTAGCTCGGGGTTCAGCCGCCCGTTTCGATGCGGCCCCTCACACTCCTCGTTAGGGGTGGCTGATGTCAGCAGGGCCTCCACAAAATCTGTGGTGAACCAAATCACAACTACATATGAGCCTCGCTCTGCGAAAACGGGTCTTTATGCATGTGCGTAAAGTGCCGTCCAAGCTTTGCATGTGCAGTCCGCACGGGCTAATCAGGGACGACACTTTCCGATTTAATGGTATTTTTATTTGTTAAAATTAAGTCTATCTTATTAAGGAAAGTCCAGTTTAGGCGCAAAGTGTCGTCCCTGATTAGCCTTTGCGAATAGCACGGGCTTAACTGTGACGACACTTTACGCACATTAATTATACCTCGTTTTGCCAGCGCGAGACTCAAATGTTTTCATTATTCGACAAACCAGGAAGTTTGTTATCAATTGTTTTGTTTCTACGACATTCAAGTGGTTACCGTGCGCAACATGAGTAAAGGAAATTATAAAAGAAAAACGAAACTTATATTCGCATAACTAGTTAGTTTTAAGCGAAACACTAAACAAATTAAAGGAAAAATATAATTGACTAATCGTATCACTATGGCTATTACTTTGAATAACAACTGTTTTTGTTTCCTTGAAATAATTTTAACAAGCTAGATTAAAAGAGTCAACCGTCATTCACGCGCAATTTAATCCGCTTTCTTATTCTTCGTATTGTGGCTCACTTTGTATTCCAGTTATTTAGTCAAGATCTTAAAGGGACATGTTTACGTTTTCGTAAATTGTCAAAATTGAGAAAAAATATCAGATTTGCAAATTTTCGTTGCAGTTATGATATTTGCGAGGAAACAGTAATACTTAACATTTGCCATGCTCTAAAATATCCATTATATACATCTTTTGACGATTTAAAAACCTGAAAATTATAACGAGTTACAAACGCGAAACGATTGAATAATTTGGAGAGTTCTGTTGTTATTGTTATATTTTGTGACTTTAAGAGGACTGCTCCAAGGGTCAGTGGTTCGAGCCAAGAATTGGATTTCTTTTTTTTCCTTTTTTTTTCACTTGTTTTATACTTGAACTATTTAGTCCCAATGTTAACATATATTCAATTTAACAAGTCCCTTTAAAAGAGCTGTACATAAAATCAGTGAATAAGTCGACAACTAAAACAAGCCGTGCACACTGGCTACATACGCGAGTTGACCTCCCCTTTGACGGCCCTCAGCAGCTCGGCCGCCTTCTCCTGGTTGTGCAGGTTCTCCACCACGTACATCACGTACTCGTCAAACATCAGATGCAGCAGGTGGAAAGAACCTGCAACACAGCGTGCAGTGTGAATTGTACTCAGTATTGACTGGTTTGTAACCATTGCTATTTGGTGCGGTATTGGTAAGAGCAGTTATCTCCCTTAGTAGTTAATTTGTTATTGTTATTTTTCCACTTGATTTTTTCTGGTTCAAGAGCGGTTAACACCAACATAAAGTTAACGTTTCCTAAAGATTCACGATGTGAATAACATTTTTCGTGTGGCTGTCCGGTAAGCGCACTGGTTAGAACACGCGCTTCTCAACTAGGCGACCCTGGTTCAATCCCCGTTCCCGGAAGCATGCGAGTTTGGTTGGTGGTCACAATGCCGGACAGGTGGGGTACCCTCCAGGTAATTCCCCCCCCCCCCNGTCCCAACTTTCGTGAGTCAAATAGTTAATTAGGTAGGAGTGGTGAGACGCACTCCCTGTGCAATAACATCGCACCAAATTGCTGACCAAAGCACGATGCACTGTTCAATCGCGATATTAACATTAAACCGTAGCGCTTACCAAAGCTCAATTGAAAGAACACGAGAGTACCATATCGCATACTTCTTCTCGCTCTACCATGACAAGGTAAAGCAAAGCGCTGAAGGCACTGAAGTTGTTCACTATTGCATAATCTTAGACACAACTCAGTTTTCAAAATTATGTTGTAGCCTTTTTTCGCAAGTTTGAAATGAACACAACCCTTTCAAATTTATAAAGAGTGTGTTTTAAAGCACAGGTCAAGATGTGTGTGCACTGTTTATCCTCATATTTATGTTATAGAGATAACTTAGACAAAATGTGCGCATTGCACAGGCTAATCAGTGTGCACAGGCTAACCTTATTTGACATACATTAAGCCCTGTTTTCCCTGAAAGCAGGCAATATGTACAGATTTCAATGATAAACTCTCCAATGTCGTCGCACAAGATGTTAAACACTATTTATTACGTACACACTCGATAAACCGCTTAGTGATATAAATGTACACAGCGGGTTTAAAGAGAAGACAATCCACAAGATTAGTCTGCAGTGTACCTGTATAAACAGGCAGATGAGGTGGTTATCGTTCCTGGCGTTGTTAAGCAGCATACTGAATTGCAAAACTCCCTCTACATAAGTTGTCCGCTAGCGCGAACAACTAAAAACAGCATTCTTACCAAAGCTTGGCGCACTGTGAAGGGTCATGTCGCGGATAATCCTGGTACCGATACAGCTCCACATTAACAGGAAGTGCCGGGCTGTCGTCTTCAAGCCTTTGGAGGTATGTGTGCTCTTCTGGAACATTTAGGAGAAGTGAATCTTTGTTTGTGTTTAACACTAGTCAGTATCTACGCATGAATAAACTTTACATATAAACTCTTCGTAACTGAAATTAGTATTAAGGCTACAAGAAATACACAACACATTGGCATTGAGGCAAAAACCGGTAATCAAGATCCGAGGAATGTTCCGATAGTACAAGACTATATATTATATAACTGTAGCAAAACAGTTTTAACACCAACACAATGGGTAATTAACCATAAAACCGTAATTTTGATGGAATATACGAGTAGCAAATCAAAATCTCACCTGGTCCATTATGTTATAGACGAGTCGCGTTCTGCGAAAACTGGGCTTAATCCATGTGCGTAGTGTCCGCAAAGGCTTATCAGGGACGACACTTTCCGCTTGTATTGACTTTTTCGTTTTGAAAGAAATCTTCTAAACGAAAATCCAATTTAGGCGGAAAGTGTTTCCCTGATTATCCTGTGCGGACTGCACAGGCTTATCTGGGACGACACTTTACGCAAATGCATAAAGCCCAGTTTTCCCAGAACGAGGCTCTAGACATGCATTGTAATACCCACCTGCACCACACACTGGTCCACCATTCCGTCCAGCCACTCGATATACGACCCCATTGGGGCCTGGTCCTCCAAAAGGATCTCAAAGTCGCGTGCAACTGAAACGGGGATGTCGCTGGTAAAAGTAGTAGTTGTTGAAAAGGGGTTGCCGAGAAGTTGGATAATACAACAACAACAACAACATTTATTTCGGCAATTAAGCTACAAATAAGTTTCTAGCCTACGATAATGATATACGATAACATCGTTAACCTTACCTCAGGTTACCGCTATCAACAATTACGACATTGATGCGACAATTTAGAAACCGTCTAGGTGTTATAAAACAAAACGTTGCCTGATTATTTACTCGCAAATTGTCTTCATCATTATAATTACTTTGGATTATAGAATAGATCATTCNATACGACCCCATTGGGGCCTGGTCCTCCAAAAGGATCTCAAAGTCGCGTGCAACTGAAACGGGGATGTCGCTGGTAAAAGTAGTAGTTGTTGAAAAGGGGTTGCCGAGAAGTTGGATAATACAACAACAACAACAACATTTATTTCGGCAATTAAGCTACAAATAAGTTTCTAGCCTACGATAACGATATACGATAACGTCGTTAACCTTACCTCAGGTTACCGCTATCAACAATTACGACATTGATTTAGAACACGTGTACGTGTTATAAAACAAAACGTTGTCTGATTATTTATCATTATAATTACTTTGGATTCTAGAATAGATCATTCCCGTACAATTATGTGTTTCTGTCCATAACTTTAACTTTAATAATATTTTATTGCATTTTCTTTCATACATGCATTCATACAAATATACGTATGGTGCATAGATATACTACAAATTGATGTTATCGAATGTATAGAAAAAAGCAAAAGGCTTGGGTCACAAGTTTTAACAACATTAGATTACGACCCTTCCCATTATTTCCGATTCGGTAAATAAGGACAATCAAAGTGCACATATTGAGTGTAATATTAACAATTCAGTAAGTAAATAAATAGACTTGAGCTAACGACGAAAATCATTTGGGAAAATGTATTAACAAGAGGTAAGTGTCATTCTCTGTTTTACACTCCAAAAGAGAAAAAATGTTAACTAAATTTAAAGAGAATGTTATAATATTATAACTTAAACATTAAATTATGGGCAGAAACCTTATAATTGTTTCTGCCCATATGAAATAATTATATAAACCTTTATATAAAACAGCGAGGCATTACACAGGTATGAAGCCCAAACCAAATATAGACTGACGTATTTACGCAGGTACTGACAGGCGTGTTCGACGTAGGTGTATATGAGCCTCGCTCTGTGAAAACGGGGTTTAATGCATGTGCGTAAAGTGTTGTCTCAGATAAGCCTTTGCAGTCGCAGCACGCTTTTATGGTATTTTTCGTTTAAAGAAAGTCCAGTTTAAAGAAAACCTAGTTTAGGCGGAGAGTGGCGTCCCTGATACGTCTGTGCAGACGAGTTCCTGAGAACAGTCCTGAACTCTACCAACTAAGCAACCCGGTCCACCGCACGATACAAGTAAAGGGACTTACGTTTCACAATGTTCACACTGTCCTGGTCTGAGTTCCGGTCGGCCGTGTACAGCGTCTGTTTAATGATGCTGTTGAGGTCAATGTTGAACCAGTCATCGAGCATCTGGGCCGTGATGTCCGCCGAGTTGACCACCGTCCGTGCCGCCTGACACAGGTGGTTCAGCGACGTCTGCCGCTTCAACACCTGTGCGAAGCTGCGTGCAACTGGAAACAGTATTTATGTCCCAACAATTATGCTTTTACTATCTGAGCATGGGTACGTATAGCGATAAATGCTTAGTACACAACTTCGACAGAAAAAAATGAATGTTCCCACATCCATGCCTTTACTATCTTAACATGCGTAAGGATAGCGATCAATGCTTGGTACACAACTACGACTGCAAAGGTATGGGTGTTTCCACACTTATGAATCTGCAACCTTAACATTGGTAATGATAGCGCTAAATGATTAGTTCAAACTACGACTGAAAAAAAATGGGTGTTCCCACATTCAGGCTCCTACTATTTCAACTAGAAAAATGATATATAGAGTTAACTAGAGAGTGGCATTGTGGTGACAATAGAAGGAGTTAATAAACTCCTTGACAAAAGTAACCCTAACAAAGCCACGGGGTCAGACCAGATATCACCTCGGATACTAAAATAATGATCTGCAGAGCTTGCACCTATCCTGACGTTAGTTTTCAACGAGTCACTACAGCAAGGTGAGGTCCCAGAAGATTGGAGCCTAGCCAACGTCACAGCCATCTTCAAGAAGGGCTCAAGATATGAGGCCAGCAACTACCGACCCGTGTCTTTGACCAGTCTCTGTTGTAAACTCCTGGAACACGTCATTGTCAGCAAAACTTTAAAGCACCTAGACACGCATAACATCCTCTCCAACTGCCAACATGGCATCAGAGCACGTCGAAGCTGCGAGACCCAGCTACTAACGCTAAGTCACGAGCTCGCGTACTCACTTGACGAAGGCATCCAGACCAACATGGTCGTGCTCGACTTAAGCAAAGCGTTCGACCGGGTCCCACACCAGCGCATTCTAAAAAAAAACTGGGCCTCTACGGCATCCGAGGAAGCACCCACAGATGGATTACATCATTCCTGTCCAACCGTTCTCAGCAGGTCATTGTGTAGGGTGCCACCTCCGATCAGGTTCCGGTCGTCAGCGGCGTTCCCCAGAGTACTTTCCTAGGGCCGCTGCTATTTCCCATCTTCATCAACGACCTACCAGACGGACTGAAGTCATCTACAAGGCTGTTCGCTGATGACTGCATTGTCTATCGCCAAAACAGAGCCAAAGAGGACTGTGACATCCTGCAGAACGACCTACAAACCCTATCTGAATGGGAAAAAAACATGGGGTATGGAGTTCCACCCACATGAAAATGCAGTGTATTAGAGTCAACCGGAAGCGCCGTCCGATAGAACATACATACCTATTGAAAGGAGCAACCCTAACCGTGGACAAATTAACAAAATACCTTGGTGTGGACAGTCACTCTACGCTGTCTTGGAACACCCATATTGACCGAACCACCAAGAAAGCTATCAACATGCTGGGCTTCCTACGTAGAAATCTTCGGCACAATTTTCAAGCCACAAAAGTCAATGCCTATATCACACTAGTCCTACCCCACTTAGAATACTGCGCTTCAATCTGGAACCCTCACACAAAAGAACAAGTAAAGAAAATTGAAATGGTCCAAAGAAGAACAGCACGTTTTACCACCAACCGTTACCGCAATACCAGCAGCGTTACCGATATGTTGCATCTACTTCAATGGGAATCTCTTGAGGACAGACGCACAAAACACCAGCTAGTTATTATGTACAAGATCATACATGAACTTGTCGACATACCAAGTGATGCCTACCTATCAGAAGCACCAGCGCGAACACGTCGGAACATGCATAGCTTGACATACAACCACTACTCAACATCATCAGATGTCTTTAAGTTCAGTTTCTTGCCAAGAACCATCCCAGTGTGGAACAGACTACTAGCTACAGTAGCTGAGGCCCCCTCTTTTGTATCCTTCAAGAGGGAGCAGGGAGCTAGCGACGCTGCATTTCTAACATGGGGTTTCACTCCCCGCTGGTTGTATGACCAGCTGGGATTATCTCTCTTTTTCCTTCCTTTTACTATGTATCTATTCTTATTATTCCTAATTTAAATATGTAGTATTGTGTACTTTAAGTTTAACTGTATTGTCTCTTCTAACCTTATATACTCTAAATATATACTATAATAGTGTACTTAATGTGTATCACCTCTTGTATTTTTTACATAATCTATCTTTCTATCCATCTCTATACTTTTGTATTTAGCGCCACTACCCGTTGAGTAATTGTCAAGTTTGACTGGTCAACGTACCGATGTAGATGTAGATGTAAAACTACTAATGGTAAATAGTGAGCAACTGAGACAGTATTGTTATTTCCATACTCAAGCTCCCGCCATCTTAACTTGTGCAAGAACTGCGTGAATCGTGACAAACTGTGGCGGTATTGGCGTTTCCACATTCTTGTGTCAACTACCTGAACTTGGATAAGGATAGAGAAGAATATCAAAAAATGCTGGCAACTGAGACAGTATTTGGTTTTCCACATTCATGCTCCGAATACTTTTAGTTAGATATGTATTGAGATTGGTGCTTCCACAGTCACGCGATATAGAAACTAGGATAGCGATATTGATAAATGTCAATGACAAACGTGGGCAGTTGATAATGACAAAACTTATTTTAAAGGTCTTCAAAAAAGTGTTTCAAGCATTTGACCGAAGCAGAATAATCTTTATATGTGCATTTAAAGGGATTTGTTCAAAGATCAAAGATTCGGGTATTTTTTAAGCGTTTCAGTAAATGCCTAAAATTGTAAATCATTTTGCGTGCGTAGCGCTTTATAATGTTAGCCATTTTAAATAAGTATTCATACATGAAGCTGTATTTTCAGCAAGAAACGACGTCATTAGTGGTATTTCGCTCCCTGATTTACATTTCTCTTTTATTTTTGATTGCGTAACAAAACATTGGAAAATAACGCAATCGAGCTTAAATAAATAGGTTTAAACTAATAGCGAAATTACATAACCAGTAAATTACATACGATCAAATTTGACCCTCTGCAAACACGTGGGTAAGGAGTTCAGGGCCCGCCGCAGCCACTCATCCAACTGCATGGAGAAATGTCGAATCACCTGCGTCAGGCTGAAATAGAATCAATCATTTGTATTTTAACCTCGCTCAGTGAAAAGAGGTCTGTAATGCATGTGCGTAAAGTGTCGTCCCAGATTAGCCTGTGCAGTCCGCACAGGCTTATCAGGAACGACACTTTCCGCATAAGCTGGATTTCTGCTAAAAAGGGACTTTCTTTAAACGAAAAATATCATCAAAGCGGAAAGTGTCGTCCATTATAAGCCTTTGCGGACTGCACAGGCTAATCTGGGACGACATTTTACGCACATGCAATGAACCCCCTTTTCTCAGAGCGCGTCCCATTTGTTTCATTAATTATATATAACATCTTTTATGTACTAGTATTTTTTTAATTAAGTTTTTTAGCATTCTTAGATAATACATGTATAAAATTGCACACGAAAAACTAACTTAATTATTAACATCATGATAAAGTACTAAATATTTGGAAGAACTCGCCATGTTACCTTTCACTTATTTAAAGTGAATTTATTATTTTTACAGTTTGACAAAGAGATTGGTAGAAGACATTATACTTTCAATTAGTAAATTGATACACTCTATATTTCTTCTTTGACCAAACTTTAATCATTGGTCGGTTTCGATTGGTATATTGCGACTTGCTAGTTAATTGTTGTGCTTTATAATCAAGGACGTTGTTAATATTTTAATTTAACCCATTTATGCCTAGTGGACTCTCCCATCCTTCTAAATTGGATCAATTTATTTCCAAAATTAGGGATGTCTAGTATATTTATTTCTATATTTAGAATATTTCTTACAGAAATTCCTTTAAGCAAACAGCGCAGACCCTGATGAGACGCCGCAACATGCGGCGTCTCATCTGGGTCTACGCTGTTTGCCAAGGCCTTTTCTAGACGCTAGGCATAAATGGGTTAAGAAGTTATTGGTAACAATGCTTCGTGGTTTAACCAAATAACTAAAACGTTGTAACGAGTTAACCCTGTTATTATACCACGTTTTGAACATAAGATACATATAAATGAAAAGTCTGATACACCTTTGAAATCGACCATAACGGTGCCAACTCGCGTGCTATTGCTATTTAGGCAAAGGTTTGCCTAAAAGGTTGCCGTTTATCTGACCTTGTCGACAACTGTCTGGCCGATATACATGACATGTATACGATACAATATTGCCAATATTAACCTGACACTGTCTTTTAAATAAAGGGGGTAAAATCCAAGCGTATAATGTATACTAATGAAGTTCAAGAGTGTCGGGTTATTGTTGTCGAGCTATACCAGCACGGATACTGTTACATTGTATATTAAAGGGACTTGTTCACAGTTTACCAAAATAAGAATTTTTGAACTTTTTGTCACAGATTCAAGAAATAAACGAACAGTGTACGTCAGTGTGCGAAATAACACTAATGCCGCAGACTAATACACTTTCGTTTACGAAAAATCATCGTTAGAAATTGATAAAATTTTAAAGCGTCTCAGACGCGAAACGATTAAAAATTTCGATTTTTTGTGTTGTCGTTATATTTTGTAACAACACGTCGATGGTTATACAACGTATAAAATAAATGGCAACCCATGTGAAGACGGATGGTCAGGTCCGCACATAATGTAGTCGTAAAGACTAACGACGACCCAAACATAAACTCTGAATTACACACAAACACACGTGAAAACATATGGCTGAGTGCTTTCGGCGCTTGGCATTTACTCCATGGGTCAGTGGTTCGAGCCCTGGTGTGGTTAACTTTTTTGCTCTTTTTTTACTTTTATTCTTCTTTTTATATTGTAGCTCTTTAGTTTTGATGTTTATATTTATCGATTTAAAGCATTTAATGGCAAACTTCAAAATATGCCAAAATCTGTGAACAAGTCCCTTTAATCGAAATGGTATGTAAATAAATTCATGCATTTAGGTCAGTGCTAGGTTAAAATTGGCGAACATTACCTGTCTGGTAGCGGCTGGAGGACGGTGGGCATGAGGACGTTGGCGATGGCCTTGTAGAGGATGGAGTCGCAGACGCCGACGAGCGTCACGAGGACCTGGCTCTCCAATATCATCTTAATGTGCGTCGGCATGCCCTGCCAGAAGTGCAACAGGAAGCTCTGCACCTGAGTACAGAAAGGCATGCCAATCACCAAGAAGTCATCTCGGAATGAGCCAAGTTCTGGGAAAACTTGGCTTTATGCATGTGCGGAAAGTGTCGTCCCTGATTAGCCTGTGCGGACTACACAGGCTAATCTGGGACGACACTTTACGCACGTGCATTAAGCCCAGTTTTCCCAGAACGAGACTCAAATGGTTACGTTGTTGTCCTGAAATATCTGTATTGTCGTGATAACAATTCGTGAACACTTATATGTGAATTATTGTATATGTGTGCTACGTTTTTCACTTTTTGTCGATTGAAACGTCAATGAGTCTGAAAAACAAATTTGGGATATCCAAATGCATTGCAAACAATCATATGTGGAGAAGAGCGACATTAAATACATTAGACGCGTACCGCTGTACATAGTTTCGTGATACACATATTGAGTTGAAATGATTAGTATAATATCCACATTGACAGGAGTGGCGGTTTAACTGGAAAAGTTTGCAGAAAAGAGAGCGGGAAATAAATTTACACAATAGAATGTGCAATGTGATATTAGTGTATGCAATTCAGGTTATAGTAATAACAATGCTGTTCTTTTATCGGTACCAACCTCATCAAAGTTGGCTCTAATTACGGTGTCCAGAATTCTTTGGCAATGGGTTCGATACATCACCAGGAACGTCAACACCTGCAGCAAACTCACACAATGTAATACGGGCCTCGCTCTGTGAAAAGGGGGTTAAATGCATGTGCGTAAAGTGTCGTCCCAGATTAGCCTGTGAAGTCCGCACAGGCTTTTCAGTGACGACACTATCCGCCTAAACTGGATTTTTGCTAAGAAGAGACTTTCTTAAATCGAAAAATATTATAAACGCGGAAAGTGTCATCCCTCATTAGCCCCGTTTTCAATGAGCAGTGGATCGTGTTATCAATATGTAACTTAGCTTAAAGAATAATTAATTATGCGAAAATGTTAAAAGTATCCACGTGCTATAATTGCGTTGCAGGACGAAGCGTACCAGTGCCTTAGTGTACCAATTTAGGACGTAGAGTTCCACCTATATATATCGATGTGTATTTAGTTAATACTATTAACAGTAAGATTCGCTCTCTACTTATAACATTGATTGCTCCGCCTAGCTGTTTGAGTATATTGGTGTTTGTCCTGAGATTAGAAATAAATCAATTAGATTATGCAAGCAACACGAGCATTCATTAACCAATACAAAATAAACCCATGAAATGGGAAACTATATTTTAGAAAGATAAGTCTTGTTTGGTACATGGTGTCTTACCTTGTCTTCCTCCACTTCCGGGGGCAGCTTGATGTCTTTGATATCCGGGAAGTCCGGCAGAAGAGTCCCGAGCTTGGAGCGCGGCGAGTATGCAATGATCTGGATCACATGTGAGAGAATCGAGCATTACTGTGGACTCATTTCAGACGCCAAAAAGATACATGGATACGTAGATTGCAATCCCAATAAAAAAAATCATTTTTTAAATTGTGCAAGTGTCCGAAAGAAGTAATTGTTTAAAAAAAATCATCTATAGTTGTGTCTTTTTTATTCTTGCCACAAAAAGAAACGCTTCTTATGATGCACATTGCCATTATAATAAAATGATACTACATCAATGGCATAGCATACATGTTTGAATGTCTTCTTCTTGCAAATCAATACACAATATTAGGCGCTCGGTTGAAATTTAGCAGCCTATCCCAGTACTCTTCGCAAACGTACCTGTTTTGAAGGGTCTTTTTTACCATCTGATGCACTGAAACATTAAGGACTAATTCTAATTACAAACACATACTCTGTATTCATTAATTGTTACTGAAACACAATTGTGATATGGAACTTTCACAAACGAAACGATCAAAGTGTCAAATAAAACTAAAACTTAATTTATGTCATGCATTCGAAAAAAAAACATCCAGTAAACCCAGATTTCGTTTGATATATTTACTTTTACTTAATTAATTTCCTTTATTATTTTATCCTTAGGGCGTTGATTTATTTTAAATAAAAGAAACTACCGATTTCATATATTAAGTCTAAATGATTGTGTAGTGTAACAAGTATTAGTATAACCTTTGCGCTCCTTTAGCCGAAAATCCGAACTCATAATACTCGGATGTTTCTCTTACGCCTATGCCGTAGTAATGGTATCTGGAATGAATTGGGAGCCAAGTAGTCTTAAAATCATGAAAACATAAAAAAAAACTTGTTGAACCCTAGTTATAAGTTTATATATCATGGATCTAAGTAAGTGAAGTTTTATTAAGGATAATGGATTAAGGAAGGATAATCCGTATTCCTGCTGTAATTAAAAGTATATACTTATGTACATACATGTGCTTTAGTAAAACATATTTATTAAGTTAATAAAAGAAAATATACTATAAAATGAGGAATTTGATAGAAAGAAATTAGCAAAAGTCAGAAAATAGTGGGTATTAAATTCATGACTTATGAGCCGTACGAAGAAATGATTAACGGTGCTATCATGCTTGGAAAAATACTATGTCGGATACTCACAATACTGACGTCAAAATGTTAACATAGCAAGGGCAAAAACAAACGAGCCACATAGTACACAATGATTGTTATCTAAGAGTGCACAAACTATTTTCTTATTATATATAGCGAGTTTAATTATTTATTATACGACATCAGTACTTTTTTCACTTAGAGATTTTTTTTTAGAAATTGACCCTTTGTGATCCACTTATGTACATATGACATATTACAGAACATATAACCATGAAGCTGAAAAACAATACAAACACAACTGAGTGCTGATGTAATGCAGGTTCTGAAAACTCATTAATTGCGCATGTGCAGTAAACTTCGATATGTTTCGGAGTCACGTGTTCTTGCGGAGCTTACTTGGACTGACCACGAGTTCCTAGTCGCCTTGTTGTCAACTGTGGAAACTGTTGGCGAATGATCTGCAAGAATAATGCATAATGAAAGAAGGTAAGGTATAACATATTAAGTGAATCTGGTTATATTTGTATGTGAATTTTTGTTCAATTGTTTGTCTGGATGAAGTCATGGAATATCATATCATGTTAAATCACCTAGCCAAAAAACATAACTCCCTAACGGACCAACACAATTACTAGAATTTTAAATCACATTAAACCAAATACATCGTGTTTAACCATGGCAGCAAAACAAGTATATTAAAATAACGCTCGACTGGTTATTGTCGGCTCAGGTACTACTTAAAAGTACCCCGAGTACTCTTAAGTATACTAAAAGGTACCCAGAGTACGGAAAATATACTAATAAGTACCCCGGAGTATATCTGGGTACCTTTACGCGTATTTTCCGTACCCGGTTTACATTCTAGTATACTTAAGAGTACACGGGGTACTGTTAAGTAGTATCTGAGCCGAAAACGACCAATTCTTCTTCTTCTTCCCATTAATTGCATGGCTCCTCTGGAGCATCGACGCAATTTGACTATTCAATGTCTTGGGCCTGGGTAGAACCAGTACTTGGTGTCTTTGGGAGAGATTTAAAGAACGCTCCCACAGTGGGAATCGAACCTGTGACCTCCCGATCGCCAGGCGGACACCATATCCACCACAACATGGTAATTGAGTAATAACTACAGTACCTTTCCAAAGCTGGCGGCGTTAACGGGTTGTGTGTCGTGTTTCTCGCAGTAGTCCAGGTAATGCACGTACAGGGTGCTGCGCGGTATGCAGACACCTTCCGCTATCTCGTAGTTCTCCTCCAACCTGGACAGTAAACAACCACATGAGACACGCTCTGGGGAATCGGGGCTTAATGCATGTGCGAACAGTGTTGTCCCAGATAAGCCTGTGCAGTCCTCACAGGCTATCAGGGACGAGACTTTCCGCTTTTATGGTATTCTTTGTTTAAAGGAAGTTTCTTCTTAGCGAAAATACAGTTTAGAAGGAAAAGTGTCGTCCTTGATAAGCCTATGCGGACTGCACATGTATTAAACTCCGTGTTCACAGAGCGCGGCTGAATATGTATGTTATCAACAGGGACGCAACCTTTCCGTACTCTTGAAAGCACACGTCTCGAATATAACATTATCATGAAAACTGAGGTATTATTTGCTGACTGGCAAAAAAATACAATCGAGTCCGTTTTACATTCTGGTTAGAAAATATACACATATTAATATTCATAATCGCTTATTATCTGCAAATATAGTCATGGCTTTATTTGATTCGTGTTTGAGTATAAAAGAACACAAGAAGACCAACTCCAGCACCACATACCGACTGAGTCGCATACAATGTATGTATATACCTACCATTTCAACGTCTGTGGGGTGGAGTGAGGTTTGGACGCAGACCGAAGGCGTGTGTAGGTTCCTGCAAAATGGACCAAAACAAAAAAATGTTTTTGCTTTTATATTATGTTTAAAAACGGCGGAAAAAAAAACACACACACAAACCAACAAACACATCATTCTTTATGTTTACATTTTATTCGCTTGAACTGAGTCGATTCTTTGAAACTGATTTCAATTTGACCATTACAATTGCAATATGTCAAATGGCGTTGTGAATATACAGGGAGTGTTTTGGCAGATAATTTGCAAGGCTTACCTTTGCTATCTTCTGCTGTCTGAGAACATGTGTCGCCATCTGCGTCATTGATGACGTCATTGTCGTCTGATTTCGGCTCTACAGACAAACAACTATCTAGCCAATCTGGAAAAACAAGGGCAGAACAATACGAGTTTCCATTAAGTACTTTTAAATTTCCTTGTGTATGTATTTAATTCTTTATCTGATATAGGCCTACACTTATGAATTTGTATATATATTCTTGAACAAAATTATGCAGCAAAGGTTCATATTCTGGTGCTCAAGAAACTTCATGTATCTATAAAGTTAAATGCGAACGGAATTAGCAAATTTTACCAATAAAATCTCGAACCATTAGCTGGTTATGTTTAATATTATTTCATTAAGAATTACTTTTTTGCATAAAAACGATAAATATTACACTAATATTTATCTATTAAACTGTTTTCGACACAAAAAATACAAACTCCAGTGGCGGCCGTGTATAAGAATTTATGTAAATAGTTATAATAACGAAATCATAAAAAGTGACTAATAAAAAAAAAAAATATATAATATAAATGTTGCTTAAAAATAGCAGAGATGCTACTTAATCAAAATATTAAGAATATATATTAAGATGATAAATAAACATAATTATAACCTGTGCCATTGACATTCAACTTTTGTTATACTTAAATCATAAATGAAAAGTAAATAATATAATACATGTGTATGCATTGNTTATGCAGCAAAGGTTCATATTCTGGTGCTCAAGAAACTTCATGTATCTATAAAGTTAAATGCGAACGGAATTAGCAAATTTTACCAATAAAATCTCGAACCATTAGCTGGTTATGTTTAATATTATTTCATTAAGAATTACTTTTTTGCATAAAAACGATAAATATTACACTAATATTTATCTATTAAACTGTTTTCGACACAAAAAATACAAACTCCAGTGGCGGCCGTGTATAAGAATTTATGTAAATAGTTATAATAACGAAATCATAAAAAGTGACTAATATAAAAAAAAAAAGTTATAATATAAATGTTGCTAAAAAATAGCAGAGATGTACTTAATCAAAATATTAAGAATACATATTAAGATGATAAATAAACATAATTATAACCTGTGCCATTGACAGTCAACTTTTGTTATACTTATATCATAAATGAAAAGTAAATAATAAAATACATGTGTATGCATTGAGGAATAATTGTTCTAGTAAAATATGTATTTGTTATTTGCTTTCATTAATTAAAACGTGGGTTTCATATTTGATGTGTGTTACAAAAAATACGCACTTAACATTTTAAGTATGCTTTAACATTTCGCTTATTTGAATATTACTATGAACGGGCGCAGATGACACTAGTGTCGTGTATATCTAAATTCATTAATTTGTTAGAACTTATTTATTTATGATAGGGAATACGTATATTTACTCATGATTTAGAACTATCTAAAGCTTGATCCCAACTAAGTTTGTTTGTGCCATCCATTTGCATATGTATGTACTTATAAAAACTGCTTTACAGTTTGATTGAGATTTGGATTATTTAGGTTTTTAGTCAAAACACGCACTGATCCAACAAAAGAACGAAAATTCTCTTGTTCACACGGAGTCACTAAAGATTTACAAAAAGAAGTTTATTCATTATACAAATCCCGCTATAAATTCTAACAATACTTTTTAAAGACATTATCTCGCATTCACTTTTTAACAATAACAACATTCTCGTACAAGACACCTCTGTATCCTGGCAACGACTGCGAATGCGTATGAAGGCCATGAAAAAGAGATTTGTACTGTCGGTTTAAGAATGGAAATATGTTAATGAGGGAGAGAAACTATTCTGAAGTGCTGAATTTCTTCATCGACGCAAATCAGCTTGTTGGTTGAAGCAGATTTGAATGGTTATATACTTTAAATAAGAAGATAAGTTGGGCAAAGTTTTTAACGGTCAACAAGAAAGTACCTCAAGCTTTCTGTTTTTATTTTTTTTAAAGTATGCTTCACAATTATGGAATGGTTTAAAAAAAAAACATGTTTTTTATGACCATACAAATGTAAAACACATTATAGCCACAACATACAGTTCAAGCTGAAATTCATACAAATGTAAACATACAGTCATAAATTAACTCCAAATTTTACTTATTGGTACTGCTTGGTTTTGCCGATGTAAATGACAACTATGTGGCCATTGTCATGGACACTCAAAAGTGTTTTTTTCCATCGTTTCGTTTCGTTTATTTCAATATGCACATTTTCACAACATGTGAAAAGAATGAGCAAATACAGTTTATATAACATAATAACAGAGTCACGTCATTTACAGGAAACAAAAGTAGGTTTCCTGTAAATGACGTGACTCTGTTATTATGTTATATAAACTGTATTTGCTCATTCAAACAGACAAAATACTCATTTTTGTCTAGTCTTAAATGTATTCAAATATTAGCTTTAAATAATGTAAACATCCGCAGCAAGTGAATCGTGAACTTGATTGTACAGTGTATGTAATTTATATGTTCGTGAATTACTAAAACAATTATTGCTTTCGTAACTCATTTACTTATTAGCTTGCACATTTTAAATACAATTTAAATATTATCGGTTGTTATACGTTATATTTATATTTTTTTGTGTTGTGTAATATATTCGCAACCTTTTGATTTAGTAATTTATAGTTATGCATAAAACATATATATGCAGACTAAAATGCAGTGTATTCATCGAAGATTGGGTATAACAGCTTGTGAAACGATACTAATAACACAATTAAAGACACGTGAAATATTGTGAAACATTAATAATCATGTTATTTTGTAAAACTGTTACACGACTTCATTGGGCATTTATATACATATAGTTCATTTTTCGTTAGCGTGTGAAAATTAAAAATGTTCAGGCTTAGTACACTGACTGTAAATAACTTTTGTTGAGTGTCTATTACGAACACACTCTTATAAAAAACAACAACAACAAAAAACAGTAAGAAAGATAATAAAAATTAGTATCAAGATTAAGGGAGTGTGTCTTAAAAACAACACTAAAAATAAATTAAATCAAACATGCCCGTGAATAAATATATTCGGTACTTTTGGAATAATATTTAACAATATATTGATTTATATATTTATAAATCATATAGCTCGGTAGTACTTTGTTTGAGATCATGTGAAATACGCTTATTTTAACTTGTTAAGGAGTATTTTGGAACAGGTGCATAAGTTCTCAACGTGAAATAAACCATAAAAGCGGGTATATACGATCTTACAACTGTTTTTTCAAAACAGACAAAACGTTGATGGATCAAAACCTATAATACAAGTACAGAAGAAGTAATATGAGAAAAAAAAACGAAAAAAAACTGAGTTTTATTTAATTGCAAATATTTTTCTGTACAGCAGAAATTTCATTCATATACACAAAAGATGCACTATGCTGAGAAATCCCCATTAGTCTGTGCAGATTCGTTTATAATGTATCATGTTATTTAAGGATAATACTTGTAGACTTCGTAACTGTTGGGTTGCATGCGGGGGATACCACACATCACACTATTTTATTTGACGGGGTTAACCCAGGTTTTTTTTGTGTTATTAAAATTAAAGTAATAGTGCTGTTAGATGTGTGAGGTCTTCCGGGTGTGACACTTCAGATAACATTTCAACCAGTTGGATATTATGCGTTGGTTTGATTTTATGCCATATACAGTATCTGTGGCTACTATAATGACAAAATGAGAACATATTCCATGCATCCCTTATGTAATATGATCAAATCAACGGTTTTATCTAGCTGTATAATACTAGTCATATAATTATGAAGGTTTTTTGATGCTTTCATCGTCTCTTGTAAATCAAACTATTGATTGGCAACACTTTTATGATGGTTTTATATATGTGATTTGTATAATGTATAGTGTTGATGAGATGTAAATAAAATAAAATAAAATTCATACTACACATGTATACAATTTTGGTTCAACAAGAAATACGAGTCGCTGTCGGCGTAAAATTGCTGGTCATAAATTTAACTTAAATAAACAATTTCGATTGATGGTATCATATAGAGACAGTTAATTAATTTTAATTAACATTCACCGGTCTTATTCATGTGTTGATTTAAAGGGACTTTAAACCACGAATGACGAAAAAAGAAAAGTTCTAAAATACCGTATTTTTTTACAATTATTAGTTTATATTGATTAAAATATCACGACTGGTATATAACATTACTTGAAAAAAAAAAAAAACATTTTTACTTTATTTTTGTATTTTTTTATTTTTACTTGGTATGTATACCAGGGTACTACCAGTTAACGATAAATAACGCAAGTAGATTGATCATCATCGTCACGTGGTAAACCCAGGAATGCAAATTGTGCATGCGTAGTGAATTGTATATATTTGATATATAAAATTATCAATCTACTTGCGTTATTTATAGTGTGTATATCGTTATGTCACCTATTTTCGCGATGTACTTTCGATTTTACATCGCGCAATTTTATTACCGAATATACTGAAAATATGAACTTTTTTCAATTTATGTAGTATACCAATCATGATATTTTAATCAATATAAGCTAATAATTGTAAAAAATACGGTATTTTAGAACTTTTCTTTTTTCGACATTCGTGGTTTACTCTCCCTTTAAGATTGCGAAAACAAGCTGTTGGCATTGATATCGTATACCATTATATTGTACGAAAACACAGCAATAATATTTTCAAAAGGTGGACATACAAATTTAATGTTGTCGAAAATGTAGATATGTATGTCTGAGGATAACGCTTGTTTAGGACAATTTAAACAGAAATACAAAATCTTCTTTAATGCATATAAATGGATGTATAAGTATAAAATATATGTTCAATTTGTATAAAATATTTCAAACAATACTATTTTTCGGCATTATTGTCAAAATAATTTCAAAAAGTAACATGATCTAATGCCTTTACTCGCATCTGTTTCTAATATACAACGGTTTTACAAGTCGATTCTTATAGTATTTTAATATTTCAATGACATGGACTATAATACGTTCAGCAAAGACAATCTGCTGCAGCTAAGTGTTGTAACAAATAACCTCGCTACGTGTTTTATGATTTATCTATAAACTTTGTAATAATTATTATTATTTTGATTATTACTATTATTATTATTTTATTTTTATTTTTATCGTCATCATCATCATCATCATCATCATCATCATTATTATTATTATTATTATTATTATTATTATTATTATTATTATATCAAGTATTGGATGCTAAGGTATTATAAGCACGGCAAAATAAGTAAAACCTGATTTAGGGCGTTGACATTTTCTATAATTTACATGAAATCTGTATAGAATCTAATGATTAAAAATCACACACAAAAAAGAAACAATCTGTTTTGCTTAATTTCTTTTACTCATTGTTTCGATTCAACACCCTCGAAAAGAGAAATAAACGATACAAATGAGGATTTTACTCTATTTAAATTTCTCTTGTCTTTTCTTTTGAAAATAGTTGAAAAAGAAATATATTCGAGATTAAAGCCTAATGGGCTTAGAAAAATATTTAAGGTATGGTAAATATAATATACATATCTTGGCCTGCAGTTATTCACGTTTGATTATGTTAATCAATATGAAGTAAAATATCATATAAATTGCATTATCATCTCGTTTTTAAACGTGTTCTTTACTGTAAGTCATATGTTAATTGATTGCTCCGACCTAGCATAAATTCATGATATTTCAAATTTAAGTCTTTGAAAGAGCTTTTCTAAACAGTGCCACCACATACGTGTATATTAATAAATAGTGTTTGAGGTCGCCGTGGCGTACTAGATATGTTGTCCGCCTAGCGACCAAGAAGTCATGGGTTCGATCCCAACTGTGAGATTTGCTCCAAAGACATCAATTACTGGCTCTACACGTGAAACGGACTCGAAAGCGTTTCAATAAGCCTTAGGCTTTCGATCTAAAAGTGATTGATTTAAACTTATTATTTTGCTAAGAGAGATAAATACGTACAACACAAGTTAGTATACATTGCTTTATTGATTTCAACATCAAAATGTGTAAACCGCACGAGATAACCTTTATGTGCTGAGCTGCCGTTAAACCCCAAATAAACAAACAAAAACATATTTCATCACCAGTCAATAATTATATAAAATTAAATCACTCATTTGCGTCAGTTTTTCTCGTCATAGTTGACGAAGAAACTTGTGTGTGAAAACATAATAAACTGTTCCAATTTAACGTTTACTCCGAGAAAAAAAAACAAATATGCTTCATTGAAAAAAACAAACGCTGATCAAACGTATGTAGTTATGATTTCAATTATTGCTTTCCGACAACATCAAAATGGCATGTCTGAACCAAATAATGACACACTGAATAAAAAGCGAAAACTTAAAATGATAAAATAAAAAGCCAGTTCAAAAAAAATAAGTATAATGCCTCACTAATGAATTGTTTAAAACGATTAATGAAGAAACAACATGATTATACGTGAGGCAAAATTAAGGTAACATAATTCCAATACTTACAGAGCAATTCCTAAGATAAGCATACATTCTATTCCAAATAGTCCGAATCGATTTTTATGAATAATAGGGTAAATACAAACGTTCAGACACAAGTGTCTACCAAATACAACAGACGAAGATTTCAGCGCATTCTAACGCTGAACTCGCCAAACCATACCGCAGGAGCGCAGCCACATTTTTCAGACACTTAACCATTGCTAGGTAACGAAAAGTGTCTCAGAAATTCTCTCCAAGCCATAAGAGTAATTACAGTTTCCCACTCACCTGGGTAACTGGCCATGTTGTCCATTGTGTCCGGGAGACACGCACTGGTCTGCATGCTATAGCCGGGCGACGGGCAATCCGTTTGAAATCATGCCCAAAAGAGGCGGTCCTATTAACCCGCACGTCTACAACCTTTTAAATATAGCGGTTAGCGCAGCTACAGCCCGTTTCAGATGTCGCAGACGTATTGGTTACTATTTTTAGCCGTCTTATGTTTACAAATGATATTAGCTAATGGATTGTGTGAGTGAAAATAAGTGCATATTTTGCATCGTGGCTAAAAGCATTAAGCACATTTAATGTTGTATGTAACTCCAGATACTCAAACTGCAAAGTACAACTTAATTTCGCTAATAAAGCACTCAAATCGCTTGTCTCATCTTCAAGTAAAACACGTTAAATTAGGTAACTTTAAATAACACCATATAGTGACACCGGCCGGTTTTTCAGTTACAAATTATCAACGAAATATATTGATCAAAATGTAGAGAACAGAATGTAAAAAAACTCATTGGTGACTCATGGTTGTTCACGTTTGCCTATACAGTACCGGTACACAAACTAATTGATTCGACGCAGCAGGAATATGAATGGATTTAAGTACATTCACAGATGGGTAATTTAATAACAGTAATTTCGTTTACACGTATACAAAGTGCATTTAAATTAATTTAGATCCAGATGTGTATGTGCTCGGTGTCGTGAATAAATACTGTTTTATCTGGCTCTTCAGATCTTCAAATAAAATCTAATTAATCCTTCATCAAAAGTGAAAAAAATCTTAAACACATATCATTTTATTGTGACTGTTTCGCCTCAAAGAAATAACACATAAAAGCTATATTACCCTCATCGTTTTTCAATTTGCGTGAATTACTTCGAACCAGCGTTAAAGTTTGTAATAAAATTACGATTTTTCGCGTGAGCGCCTCATGAGGATATGTTCTATTCATGAGATTACAGAAACAAGCCGGCCGATTGTAAAGCCGGATTGTCGCACAAGATGCCGTGAAGAAGATCGGGCTAATCAAGCGTGACTCTTGACGACTTCATTTCCAAAATGGCGGAAGAGAGCGTTGTCTGCATCCAATACGAACGAAAATAAATGCTGGTGGAATGTGATTAATTTCAGAAATATGCAAATGATGGCTGTGTTCTACGACGTTGGTAGAATAGTACACGTGCCTCTTGTAAGACGTACATGACCATTTGTTGGCATCTGCATTTCATTGATTGGTTTTAATACATATTATTAACAACTCCCATTTCATGAGATGCTGTCTAATCAATTTCATGGCAAGTTGAGTTTATATATATATAATGTTCAGAGTGCTCTATCGTCTAACCCATATTAAAGGGACTTGCTCACAGATTGGGACATTTTTGAAGTTTGGCAGTAAGTGCCTTAAATTATTAGATTTTAACCACGTAACTGTTGAACTTCATTATACTAAACAATATAATTGCAGAAAGAAAAAATGAAAAAGTTTGTTCTAGCGAGGCTTAAACCAATTTCCTTTGGCTGTTGTCCTTCCTTACCACTCGCTCATCAAGACTGTTATTTGACTTTAGTCATTAAATGTGGCGTGTTCTGAGAAAACTGGTCAAAATGCTTGTGCGTAAAGTGTCATCCCAGATTAGCCTGTGCAGTCCGCACAGGCTAATCCGGGACGACACTTTCCGCCTTAACTGGATTTTCGCTAAGCAGAGACATCATTTAAACGAAAAATTCCTTAAAAACGGAAATTGTCGTCCCTGATTAGCCTGTGCGGACTGCACAGGCTAATCTGGGATGACAAATTACGCACAAGAATTATGCCCAGTTTTCTCAGAACACGCCACAAATATGTGATAAATGTCATCCACATGCTGTAACAAAATTTTACAAAAACAGCAGAATCATTCCAAACTATTCACTCGTTTCGCGCTATTATTTTCAAAAGGCGATAATTCATAAACGACGCTGTAGTTTTAGTACAGTACGAGTCTAGGTTATTAGTGGATTTGTGCTCCTTGATTTAAAGTTATCTTTTCTCTCTTTTTTGTATTCTTTGACAAAAAAAAGTTGGACAATTTTCATTTCGACAATCTGTGAACAAGTCTCTTTCATCGACATTAATTTGCATTGCCAAAAACAAAACATTAATAATTCGGTGACTTACTTATATTATACATTTTATTCGCAACAAGCTGAATAATTGTGTTAATTATTCAATAACTGTTTGTGCTCTACAAGTATAAGAATATGAGTCTGTGGTTGCAGCAAAATTAAAATTTAAACAAACATTTTCGTATATAATGTCAGTTACAATAGGCCATTGCATGTTGACGTTCTCTGTGCGGTGTGCATTTAGTTTCCGAGTCTCAGAAGCAATCAGTGTTAAGTGAGCTTCAATTCTTGAGGAGCAATGAACAATATTACCAAAAACAATGGCTTAAGGCAACTAATGGAGTCATTTAAGGATAAGCCCTACCTACAAAAAATCCACATTTGTTTCCGTTGGGCATGATGATACATACGGCTTACTTAGTTTTTAAAATGACCCAACACCTTATTGTTGCAAAGCAACATGACATCGTTATTCAAATGATATAAGTATGTGTCATTATAGTGTAGTCATTTGTCTAGCTAATCATATGTTTATTTCCTTATTTTTCGTATCCGTTTTTATAAACATGTAGAACCATAAAAAAAAACAATTGCAATTTTCATGACTACACTGGTTAATGGTTCTTTGCAGACTCGAGTAGCATCTATTCAGTATATCTTAAACTTGCTAAAGCTAATACTAAAGCTATACACAATCAAACAGAACGCACTTCAGGAAACACAACCTGCATCAGCACTTCATTGCAACGAAATCGTACCGTAAGCCTTTGACAGACATACATAGGATTTTCATCAAACTAATTAATTATATATTTAACTTCTATGTGAGGTGTATTTTTTTATACGTGATAACCACGTAAAGCCACAAAACAAACAATAATATACCTCAAACAATTAAGGCGTAAATTAACGTGTTATTTATAAGTTGAATCGGTAATTGGGATACGTCAAGTGTACATGCAAGTTACTCCGTAAATCGCGACTAACGAACTGCATGCATGCATATTGATTTCAGGCGTGTTCGGATTCCTTTGATTTCTAGCGTCGGGAACACGGATGCGCTAAATACTAGTTCACATGACATTGTATAGATTTCCTTTTTTTTTTTTTTGAATGGTCATGATTAGTGTCGCTGGCTGGGCAAGATGATTGCTGTGCACAGTTTAGACCTTACTCATGCTGGTCTGATTACAATTCTTAATAGTGATTAATCGCGAAGCATAATTCAAGTTTACGATGTTTTAGAAAACAATACAACTTTTTTTAACAACTGATGTAATTTAAAGCATTTTATTGAAACATAGTGTAGGCAACTCTGATCAACATCAAAGGCAGACTTTGTAAAAAAAAATGTGCACTTCTTACCAACAACACCTTAGTTTACTCAAAATTCGTCATTGATATTTATTCTAGACTGATTGTCATGCGACCGAGTTGTGTGTATGCCGATACACATTCTTGCACATTATTGTGGAACTAATAAACGCAAATCCCGGCAGTTGGAGGCCATTTTATTCATCCGGAAACAATATGTGCGCCTTTTGGTAACCCCCAACTCCCTCCCACCCCAAGGACATTTTTGTCAAACTATTTTTTCAATCTCCCCAGAAGTTAATATGTCGTTTAAAGATTTGTCTATAGTATTTTAAACTGTGCTGCGGCCCGAAACCATATCATTGAGGCACATCTGTGGCATGACCACTTTATAAGTAGTCCGTGCAAAGGTTTATGGAGATGCTTGCTTACTTGCGTATTCCCTTGAGCGTCGTGTGGAGCATAGGACCTCGGCAAGAGTCCCCCAGAGTACGATGTTTTGTGCTGCTTTCTTTAGCTCTCCCCATGAACTGTTACAGTTCTTCATTTCTTCCTCGCATGATAGCCTCCGGCAGGTCTTAGAGCGTCCGTCACGTCTCTTGCTCCGGGGATTCCACAGGCCTCCCGGGTGATGTCTTCTTGAGGTTTTCGCAAGGTGTTACCAATCCAACACCATTTCCATCGTGTTATCTGTTTTCCGATGGGATCCTGTTTTGCCTGTTTCGATAGGCCGGTGTTCTTGACTTTGTATGTCCATCTGATCTTGAGGATGTTTCGGAGGCACCTGTTCTTGGATGACTTGGATTTTGTTGGTCAGAGTGTTGGTGACTCTCCAGGTCTCAGAGCCGTAGAGGAGGACAGACTTGACGTTGCGGTTAAAGATCCGGAGTGTACTGTGGATAGTGAGGGGTGCTGCTTTTCAGAATGGCCTTAGAGTGTTGAAGACATATCTGGCTTTTCCAAGTCTAGTCTTGATGTCATCATCAGAACCGCCTGATGCTGACAAGACGCTTCCCAGGTAGACGATGGAGTCGAGCTCTTTGTCTCCCAGGGTAATAGGCTTCTGCTGTTTCTTGTTCACGGCCATGGTCTCTGTCTTTTTCAGGTTTATTTGCAGTCAGGTTTTTTCTGCTTCTCTTGCAAGGTTGTCGGTTTTTTGCTGCATGTGTTGGAAGCATTGGGACATCCGGCAAAAGTCATCCGCAAAGTCAAGGTCCTCCAAGGTCTATGTTAGGGTCCACTTGATTCCGGTCTAACCTGTTTTGGTTGTCTCCCGCATGACACAATCCACCACAAGCATGAAGATCATCGGTGATAGCATGCATTCTTGGCGGTCTCCTGTAGTCACCTCAAAATCCGCTATCAGTTTGCCGCTGTGGATCACCTGGCACGTGGCATCCTCGTATAGTTGCTGGATCAGGTTGACAAATTTGGCGGGATTCCATAGTGATGGAGGAGTCTCCATATGGCCTCTATGTTAACACCGTCGAACGCTTGGCGGAAGTCGACGAAGTTTAGGTACAGCGTTGACTGCCACTCCAGGGACTGTTCAATGATGACTCTGAGCGGGGCGATCTGGTCCGTGCACGTCTTGTCTTTTCTGAAGCCAGCTTGTTCTGAGTCTTTTGTCGACTGTATCTTCAAATCGCTCCAAGATGATGCGGATTAGTACTTTGCTTGGAACTGACAGTCGCCAGTTGTCCTTTTTCCAATCTGCTGGGACTCTTCCTCCTGCCCAGAATTTCTGCAGTAGGGGCAGCATCGTGGTTTCCGTGGTGGAAAATTCTGTCTTTAGTGCTTCTGGAGGAATTCCCTGCGGTTCGGCTGCTTTACTGTTTTCAGCGCCTTCTGGATAACTTCTTGTGTTTGATGGTTGATGTTGACTCTGAGTGCAGTGTTTGTCGGAAGGATATCCGGTCTCTCTGATGGTTGAGGTCGGTTTAAAGGGTGCTTGAAATGTTCGGCCCATCGTTGCATCTGATTTTGTATTCCTTGGTGAGAGTATGTCCCTCGTTGTCTTTGACTGATATGTTAAGTTGGACTCCTTGGAAGAGAGGGTTCTGGTGATCTTATACAGAGTGCTAAGGTCTCTATTTTCAGCTGCTTGTTCTGTTTCTGCTGCCAGTGTGTCGTAGAAGACTCTCTTGTCTGTCCTGTCACTTTTCTTAATTTCTCTGTTCATGCTATTGAATTCTTTTTGGAGCACACTATTTCCATCTTCATTCTTGGTGTTGTTAATTTTCTGTTTGATGTCTCGCCTGTTCTGTACCAGGTTCCAGGTGTTGCCGGAGAGCCATTCTTTTAATGTGTTGTCTCTTTCTATGTGTCCCTCAGGCAGCTCCAATGTTCTTCCAGTGGCATTTCTTCTGTCACCATACCTAAAGACTTAAATCTGTTCTTAAGAGAAACTGAGAAGGTATCCTTGAAGCATGTTTCTTTAAGTCGTTGAATGCTGAATCTATCCTGAGGTCCATCTGCTGTGTCTCTGAAGGCCGGTTACTTTATCTTGATGACTCCAATCACTAGTTGATGGTCTGAAGCTACGTCGGCTCCTCTTTTGGATACTGTGTCCTGCAGGCTGCATCTCCACTTTCTTGAGAAAATTATGTAGTCTATCTGGTTCTTTGTTTGCCATCTGGTGAGATCCAGGTTACTTTGTAGATGTCTTTGTGTTTGAACGTGCTGCGAACATCTCGCCATTTTCATTAATATCTGCGAGGGCCTGGGTACCCATGATACATTCTTTCCCTGTGTTGTCTTTCCCTATCTTTGCGTTCATGTCACCCATCAATAGCTGGATGTGTCTCTTGGGTAGTTCGTTGACTACTGTTTGCAGTGTTTTGTCGAACGTTTCCTTTGTCTCTCCATCTGCATCGTTAGTGGTGGCATGGTACTGGATGATGGTCACTTTCCTCCCTTCAGTGTTGAATCTTGCTGTCATGATTCTGGAGGCAACTGGCTGCCACTCCATTAGTGTGTTAGCAGCTGCATGGGACATCATAATGGCAACTCCTCTGTGTAGTCATGGTTCTCTTAAGCGTGTCCCTAGTAGAGGATCTTCTCTCTAGATGCTAGTGTGGTCAGCCCGGATCCATTCCATCTACTTTCAAATATTCCTAGTACTTGCATGTTGTAGCGCTTCATCTTATTTGCTACTTGAGCTGCTTTACCTTTTTCATACATAGTTCGTACATTCCAAGTTCCGATTTTTGTTGTTGCTTTCATCGTCGGAAGATGTATAGGCAGCCTGCCTATACATCTTCCGACGATGAAAGCAACAAGCTTTCACCAACCTGCGTCATGGGTCCCTTTGTAGAGGCATCTTCTTGAATCGAGGAAAAAACACTGCAGTTTCTTCATAAAGTCGTGCATCAGGGTGAGTCGTTAAGCAAAAAGTGGCAAACTAAGACGCTTACTGAACGATTTAATGGGAAACGAGTGAATGAGTATTGTTTTATATTTTGGTCGTGGATTGGAGAGCGTCTGGATTCGGGAATGTGTACCAGGGTGCAGGATCACGTGACTGTGTTGGGTTCACAATTACACGTTCATGGATGTAAACACACAGATAAGTGGTGCTTCTTTCAAATAACTTTTTTAAACAATTTTTCTTAAGAATTTCAACGTGTGCATAAAATTCGATGTGTTCAGCATTCATGTACACGGTTATGCTTCACGCCACGTGAAATTTTGCCACCGATTTAATACGTATTCAATGATTTATTCTTCACTCTTAAGATATCGGCACACACAGCAAGACAAACTGTCTTTTGTCCACTAGCGATTTTTTTGCATTTTTTTCAATAACTGGAGATATTTGCAAAAATAAAGTTCTTACCGTTGTGTTTACATTCCGTCCAGCCCGTGTGTAAACCTCTGAAAACCCCGTTGATCCTGTACCCTGTTACTGTAATTATGTATTGGAGACGGGCTACCGTTGTGACGATGTGTTATCTCTACCGACAGTTTTTAGTAACATGCATATGTGCAAATTCCATGAATGATCAACTTCAGGAATCCTTTGAAATATGAAAATAACTAATAAGAGCAGACATGTGTTTTGTTTGCTTTATTGAATAATCAGTTGTGCACCAAATTGCTTCATGTATACATAAACACCATGTAAATGACCAAAATACAACCACACTGCAAAATAAGGTATACATTATGTATGCACCACGTGTTGGTCTTCGTGACGAAGGAACCAAAACAAGAAAACTACAGATCTACCAGTTATAAGATCGGCAAGAGAATCAAACATAAAATCAAAACAACAGTGCAAAAGGTTATAATACTGCTGGGTATTATTGTACAAAACAATGTGCGTTGCCTGTTTTGGTAATTTTGTCTTAAATTATTGTTTGTTTTATTTTTAAGCTTAATGTGTCTAGTTTAAACGTCACATACACCATCTTCTAAAATTGTTTCTCACCAAGTGTATGCTTTAGTTCCTAACGAACGTCGACTGGGCCAAATTTGAAATCAACCTTCACAGAATGTACGTTCGAGAAATTTGAATCATTTTACACGAAAAAAACTGAATGTACAAACAAACAAGTATTTAACGAATTTTATATCATTCTCAAATATTTGTAATTCATAGCACGTAATTTTAAGAATATTAAACGTTCACTTGTAAGCTATTTGAGATACAAAAATGTGTTTTTTCGAAATGCTGAAAACTGAATTAGATGATTTGAAACAAAATGTGCCATACGATATCATGGAATGTAACAGCAAGGTGGATATTTTTACTATTAGTACAGATTTTATTAAAATAAATGTTTTGTCTTTATAATAACGTAATCAAGAATTGCAGTAAGCCTACCACTGACATGTATATGAAAATTTTTAATAACGTATTTACTAGCTTTAAATTTTCAAATGTTCTAGTTTAAAACATACATAATACAATTGCACTTACACTTATATCAAAACAAAAGAGAAACATTAATGTGCCCATCGTACACTGATGCCCCCGCTTAATGCCACTGGACACATACATGAGTGTTGGGTGAGCAGTCATCATGTGACTTTATTACGTTTACATATTAAGTACTAAAATTAACAAAGGGAAATAACTTTAAAAATATGGCAGTGAGAGAGCTATGGTTATTTTAACCTGCACAACTTCTAAATAAGATCTCTGAAGTTTTAAGTTGATACCTCTTTTTGTTTTCAAGATATGCTTTGGACTAAATACAAGTACACAAATTAACAAAGGGTAATAATTCAAGGGTAATAGCTTTCAAGGGCCATAACTACAAAGTAACTACGTGTAGTGCAATTTGGTTGTTTCTTCAACTTGTTTAAAAGTTACCAAAGGGCAGTAACTCTAAAAATATGGAAGCAAGAGTTATGTTTCTTTTACACTGCACATCACTCAATGAGATCCACTTACATATTAAGTTTCAAATTTATACCTCGTTTAGTTTTTTATATATCTCGAGACAAAATTTAAGTACAATAATTAACAAAGGGCAATAATTCAAGGGCCATCACTTTCAAAGGCCGCAACTACAAAGTAATTAGTGCGATATGGCCTCCATTTTATGCTAATCAACATTTTTGGAACGTTTGGTGATAATCTGATATAAACTTGTAGAGGAATCGAGTGGAAACCAAAAAGTGTGGAAAGACTGACATAGTGACATACAGACTGACTGACAGGCAGTGCAGAAACTATATGCCTCTATTCAGGAGGCATAAAAAAAAAACATTATTATTTACACATAAAAGCTTAAAATCCTTTGTCCATGTTTTAAATACTTGTAAATCAATCTTCCATAAAATATTAAAAAAAATATATAATAATTAAGACTTAATTATCACATCATTAAATCTGAGACAGTTAAAAATTCTGAAAAAAATGTAAGAAAAAAGACACAAAACGTTTCTATTCTGATTTCTGAACATCATTATCTTAAATTATAATATCAATGTGATAATTCTTGAAACAAAACATATACACATACAAGATGGCACATGAAAAGCAATATTTTATACTTCCAATCCGTCAGATTACAAGTATTATCTAGTATATGTAAGCAGACAGCTTTGGTCAACAAATGAACACAATCCAATATCTTTTTAAGCAGAACACATCGTTAAACTTTATCAGAACAGATCTATGCAACAAAAACTTCTCTACATGTAACCTTTAACTAACAAATATTATCCCTTTATTCTTAACCGGACAGCAAAAAAAGAAAGCAAAGAAAAAGATAATTTCTAACAAAAAAAAACAACATCCACAGACAACAAAGAAACATCAGGATGCCTTGATAAACTTGCAGACATATATATGTAACCTGACAAACGCTGACATTGTTCCCTCATAGTTGTAAGCATGGTCCCAACCAGTAATCACTTCCGATCTTCTAGCATGAGAATATGTATATGATAGTAGGGCTCATGGCCGCACCAGGAACCATATTCTTCAACACATTCCTAATTATTAAACTGAGACAAGAGGGCCATGATGGCCTTTAACCACTCCACTGAGTATGGGCACCAATTTTTGGAAGACTTGGTGATCTAGTTTTTGACCCAGATTCAAACCCGTTCCAGATATTGTCAAGATAAAAACTATGATCATGTTTCATTTAGATTGAGTAATAAATGTGGTCGCTAATTTGGCTTGCTTACCTAGTTTTTTAAAGCCTGTGTGAGATTTCATATTCAGCCTCAATATGGCCAAGATAAACATTCTGACCAAGTTTCATCAAGATTGAGTCATAAATGTGGCCTCTAAGATTTGACCTGATGACTTAGTTTTTGGACACACATAACCATGATTCTAAATCAGCCTAGAAAATATACAGATAAACATTCTGAAAAGGATTCATCAAGATTGAGCCATAAATGTTTTATCTAAAGTGGTAACAATTATTTTTTTAAAGTTTTAACCTGGTGACCCTGTCTTTGAACGCACATGATTAAGAATCTTACTCGGGCTTATTTTTGTGAAGATAAACATTCTGACAAAGTTTCATCGAGATTGAGTTATAAATGTGGCCTAAACAGTGGTAACAAGTTTTTTCAAGATTTGACCTGGTGACCTACATGTAATTTTTAGATGCACATAGCCCAGATTCAAACATTCTTACCAAGTCTCATCAAGATTGAATGAAAAATGTGGTAACCAGCTAAATATTGACAACGCACACTGCACAACTGACGCCGGACATAGGATGCATAGGAAGACCACAATAGCTCACCTTGACCTCTTATCAGATTCAAGAACAAAGTTAGGCCCAAGAACAAAAATTCACAGTTAGAATATAAACTTTGTTTTTCACCATTTTTGGAAAATGACCTAGGGAATATCTTCATTAATTTACTTGAAATTTGATGACAAAACTTCTGTGATTATTTACATTTGAATGCATTGACTAAACAGACATATAAAAGAAAATCCTGAACAAAAATCAAATCATTAAAATAATTATTGCAACTGTAGTCTTTATTTCTACACAGATCCCTTTTTATTTCCTGTAATCTAAAAGGAAGTCCATCAATTTGGCACTTTTGGACTGGATTTAGGAAAAAAAGCATACTTTTTCCAATGAGAACATGACCCAATAATGAAATCAGGTAAAAAAAAGACTTGAGTATACATTGACAGTCCGGCTACTTATGATTGTCATGTCATTTAACTTTTTTAAGTTTAATGAATTAAAAAGATGGTAACTGCCCAAAAAAATACTAAAAATTTAAGCCCCTGTAAAACATTACAATTTAAGAATATTATTTATTCTTTGGTTTCTTTGTATAAGAATTGTATGGTGAAAACTGTCCTGTCTGCAAGATACAGCTGCGTTCAATCTTCATTTGCATGAACACCAAGGGACTTTATGCTTTTATTAATTTAACATGAAATTCTTTAGAATACTGAGTACCTCTTATTAATAGTCATAAACAATGATGACTTTTTTCTAGTAAACAGAAAACCTTAATTAAAAGGTGAAGAAGGTGATTCTCAGCCGTCCATGATTGACTTGACCTTTATCCAAAACTCGCATTTATGATATTCTTAGCAGTTACCAACTTCTTAGAACATGAACAGTTGAATACAATACCTACAGATTAACAACAGAACAAAACTAGAAATGTGTCGCAGACACTTATGCCCCCACAACCTTGTTTTGAAAAAAAAACAACTAAATATTCAGTAGTGGACAAAAAGACAAAGAGCGGTCGCAGTAAAAATTCCTTTCCTTATGATACTCTTCACAATAAGGTCATTTAACTGTGAACTTTTGAGCGAGATCCCCCCAGTAAATAGTGTCGTGTTCTGAGAAAACTGGACAAAATGATGTGCGTAAAGGTTCGTCCCAGATTAGCCTGTGCAGTCCGCACAGGCTAATCAGGGACAAAACTTTCCGCCTAAACTGGATTTTCGCTAAGAAGAGACATCATTTAAACAACAAATTCCATAAAAGCGGAAATTGTCGTCCCTGATTAGCCTGTGCGGACTGCACAGGCTAATCTGGGATGACAATTTATGCACAAGCATTATGCCCAGTTTTCTCAGAACACGACACAAAATAGATGAGTTCAAAACACATGCTTCAACGTATGGACCTACAAGTGCAATTCTTAATGCCTCCAACTCCATGGGAGCATAAAACTAAATTAGAATCAATGGATTTCTATACAGATCAAATCTAAATTAAGATTGGTTTGAACTTAAGAATTCCTTAAAGATGACAAATACCTACGCAATGGCTCATTTATTTCAAGCAGGTACAAAACTTGAGTGTTGCTATTATTTATCTAAAATGTGTGCTGTTTGCTTCGTCTTCAAATTGGTCACTCACAAATACAAAAATCTGGAATGGCACATAACTCATAAAGAATATTGAGACATACACACAAATTGTGTCTTGCAACATACTATAAACAACATATCCATAACGTTTCATGTTGATAGGCAATGACTTAATAACAATGTAGCCAAGTTTCATGAAAATCCTGCAATGGGTTTAGACTTACTATAAAAGTCATGTCCAAGAAATTCTTAATGTAGCCCAAATAGTTTCAAGTAATTGTAAGGACAAGCTTTTCCATCTACAGGGCATTATTTTTCAACGTGTGGTCATTTTGACCATAACCATTGATCGACAGACCCCAAAAGCAATATTAAACTTCAACGAGCCACAAACAAGCTAACTACAAAGTTTCATTAACTGAGGTCTAAAAGACTTTTGGAGGATATTTCTAGGACAATGTTAGATCTACTGATATACCAATGGACAAATAACCGACTGACAAACATTTGCAAGGCAATATACACCCTCTTCCTTAAAAGGGGGCATAATAGACTTATCCCGGAAAAGCACGAGTTTAGAAAAACCCACTAATTACCCCGGTACAAACAACACTGGTCCACTATATCAACCAGTGATAGCTAACTTTAGATCCTAAAGGTTGATACAGTGTGTGATTTTGAAAGGATTATAAATGGGTCAGCTTTAGTTGTACCAGCAGATTAGTGGGTTTTTCCAAAAAAGTTTTTTTCCGGGATACATATATTGTAAATAAAAGTGGCTGTACATAAATTATAATACTGTTGACAAAATGCTCCACCGGGTAAATGCAGAATTGAAGAAAAATCAGACTAGAATTGTACATGCATATATGAACCTGAATTGAACAATAAAACCCAAAATTTATTACTGACCAGAATTCCAGTACAAAATGGAAATGTCATTAAAAATGTATATTGTATTTTAACCAAAAGAGCCAAAATGGGCCTGGTCTCTCACCTTCACCTGAGTTAAATGTATCATAATCATAACTGTTCATTCAAAACAAAATAATTTTAAAATCCAGCTAGTTATTACTGGCTCAAATATATTACAAGTTTTCAATAAACAGGTTGCTTTATAAGAAAAACAGACCAAACACTTGGAAGCCAATTGTTTAAAGAAAAAAAGGCGAGCTTAAAACAACCACCAATATTGCTAGCGAGCTGACTATATCAATTCCGGCGTTTATATACAACCATAAACAGTAATGTTCTTCTTGGAAGAAACAAAGCTGTACAACATCACAAAAACTACAACTTCTAGTAAAAGATGAAACAAGAGACTTCCACAAGTGACTTGTGAAGATGAAGATTATGGATTACAATTAAAGAGCCCAAAGTTAAAACAGCCCCAAATTAAAATGTTCCCAAAAGTGGTTAAAACAGCCCCTCATTTTTCAAACATGGTTCAGAACAATGGCCCCCCTTTTGGTTTAACACCCACACTTACAGCTAAAAAGGCTACATAAGTGGTTAAAAGGGCCTCACATGTGTGAACCAATAAATAAAATAGGGCTATAAGGCTGGATTTTTAATATTAAAATATAATTATNCTCATCTGCGAGTCATGATCAATGTTCCTATGAAGTTTCATGATCCTAGGCCCAAGCGTTCTTGAGTTATCATCCAGAAACCACCTGGTGGACGGACCGACCGACCGACTGACCTACCGACATGTGCAAAGCAATATACCCCCTTTTCTTCGAAAGGGGGCATAATAAAGGAGCAGCCAGATAATGTCACTGTTGTTGAAATTTAATATTCAATGCATTACCCAATCATAATGCATCAGCTGTGTTGTTATAACAGTATTCTGATAATGTCCCATGGTCTTTAATATGATTTTAATTAGTCACCTTTTGTTCACAAAGGATAGGAAAAGCAAGTATAAAGCGCACTTATGGGCCAAATATAAATGTATAATTTTTAATCTAGTTATATAATTCCAAAATCTGAGTATGAATGCTTATTATATTCAATTGTAATTAGTATTGCAATATTCTTATTTACTTCTTCTTTCAGTTAAGTAGCCAATGAATTGGCCACAACACAAAAAACGATTCATACAAAATATGCCAAAATGTTCTTTATTATAATCAATTTAATTGAAATAAATATACAATATTATTTTCCGAAACTCATCTGAAACTCCTAATGTTATGTATGTACTTGGCTTGATAGCAGATTATATTTTAAATATTATATGACATTATTGTATTAAGCAATTAGGCTATCAAATAAATTTAAATAAAAGACAAATTGTGTTGTTTTTACATAAAATGAAAGTACTTAAATCACTAAAAAATATGTAGCCGTTTTCACCACTTTAACTTTGGAACTGTGGCAATTTAAACCATTGAGAGGCCACTTTAACTTGTGGTCGTTTTAACCAGGGCTGTTTTAACTTGCTCCCTTGATAATAACTGTTTCCAGTGCATTTCAACTGTATCAAGAATGAAACTTGTGCCTTACAACAATGAAAAGAATGCCATAACTAACTGTGCTTCAAATAAAACAGTATTGTAGATGATCTCAATCACCCAAGGGAAGAAACTCTGCTTGGCAGTGGCAAGGTGAGCAACCAACAGCTCCATAAAGAGTCGTCTCCCATTGATGCACTTAGAGCGGTGGCTGTATATTGACATGCATCCTCTCGATAATAAAACTGTAATAGGGCTCTGAAATAAACAACAACAGCAATAAAGAGCATTGGGAATATGGTTGATTATAAAAAATAAATTTGGAAACATTGTTACATATGATGGTTTTCTTTTGTATATATATATTTGACCCTCGCTCCGGGAAAATGGAGTTTAATGCACAAGCGAAAAAAGTGTCGTCCCGGATTAGCCCGTGCAGTCCGCACAGTCTAATCAGGGATGACACTTTACCCAAAAACTAGATTTTTGCTAAGAAGAGACGTCCTTGAAACAATAAATACAATAAAAGTGTAAAGTGTGGTCCATGAGTAGCATGTGCAGACTGCACAGGCTAATCTGGGAAAAACTTTACCTACATGCATTTAGCCCTGTTTTCCCAGAGTGAGGCTCATTTATATATATATATATTTATATTTATTTTAAACATTTGACAAATATTACTTTTCCAATATTTAACAAGAATCATTGACACTTTTTCAGGCATCAAAGGAAGAAAAATAAGAAAATATTGACATAAATAAAATTTATCACATGCTATACATGTACCTTGTTTTCAATGTTATACAGACATTACGTATTTTTTTATATTACACATGTGTAATACAATATTTGTAAGCGTTTTCATTGGCTACAGAATCAATAACTAACCAATTGCATGGCTTTATTTTGGTAATATGACGGCGTCAACATAAAATGCCATCACGATAGTAAACAACTTTTAGATCTATCAGCATTTGTTTGGTCAATTAAGATGCATTTTATTTAGTTTAAAAGCATGTGATAAAAGCTCGCCAAAGGCTCGCTTACTAACAAAATTCCTGAACTTGTTTAATAAAATATGGTATGATATGACAACTCATGTCAGATCCTATATTATCATGTTATTGTTAAGACTAAAGATGTCACCCTTTATGGAATATCACTTTTCTTTTTTAGACGCAAATGAGATCAACAAATTGCTAATACTCCAATACAAAGTCAGGAAGAAAGCGAATTAAAATGAACCAATTCATTTGAGTTTCATTTCACAAAGAACTGTTGATATGGCCATAAAATATAGATAAACTTGTATCATGTTTGGTGTACATATCATTTATCAATTATATTGTGTTCAAAATTAAATTCTGATTAACATTGCAGGCTATTTTACAAACCTTCATCAGGGGTAAGTAATCCATGTCTAACCATGAAGTCTACGATGACCAAAGCACAGTTGGGCTTGAATTCCTCAGCTATTATTTTTTGCTGCACCTACATTTTAGAAAGATAAGGTGAAGAAAATTAACAGATGTTCCCACATTCCATTTTTTTAAAAACTTGCTAAAATTATGTCTGGAACAAAAGTGTACTTAAATACCAATGAACACAAAAACACATAGTCATAAATATGTTTCTTTCAGTTTTATAATTCAATCGAAAATTTGTTTACAGTTTCATGCGACATTTGGCAAAAAAGGGCAACACGTTTGCTTTTGTTGGAAAAAAAAGCACATACAATTTTAGATTTGCAATTTCAACTGCTGGTGAAATGAGCCTACCTCCTCCATAGTAAGCTGATAGAACATGGCCACTTCACTACAAATGAGAACATTCACTACAAATGAGGATATTCACTTCAAATGAGAACATTCACTACAAATGAGAACATTCACTACAAATGAAGACATTCACTTCAAATGAGAACATTCACTATAAATGAGGACATTCATTACAAATGAGGACATTCACTACAAATGAGGATATTCACTACAAATGAGGACATTCACTACAAATGAGGACATTCACTACAAATGAGGACATTCACTACAAATGAGGGTATTCACTACAAATGAGAATATTCACTTAAAATGAGGACATTCACTACAAATGAGGACATGAGGACATTCACTACAAATGAGGACATTCACTGCAAATGAGGACATTCACTACAAATGAGGACATTCACTACAAATGAGGACATTCACTACAAATGAGGACATTCATGACAAATGAGAACATTCACTACAAATGAGGACATTCACTACAAATGAGGACATCAGGACATTCACTACAAATGAGGACATTCACTACAAATGAGGTCATGAGGACATTCACTGCTAATGAGGACATTCACAACAAATGAGGACATTCACTAGTCTATAAATAAGGACATTCACTACAAATGAGGACATTCACTACAAATGAGGACATTCACTATAAATGAGGACATTCACTCCAAATGAGGACATTCACTACAAATGAGGACATTCACTACAAATGAGGACATGCGGACATTCACTACAAATGAGGACATTTACTACAAATGAGGACATGAGGACATTCACTGCAAATGAGGACATTCACTTCAAATGAGGTCATGAGGACATTCACTACAAATGAGGACATTCACTACAAATAAGGACATTCACTACAAATGAGGACATGAGGACATTCACTACAAATGAGGACATTCACTACAAAAGAGGTCATGAGGACATTCACTGCAAATGAGGACATTCACGACAAATGAGGACATTTACTATAAATAAGGACATTCACTACAAATGATGACATTCATTACAAATGAGGACATTCACTACAAATGAGGACATTCACAAATGAGGACATTCACTACAAATGAGGACATGCGGACATTCACTACAAATGAGGACATTTACTACAAATGAGGACCTGAGGACATTCACTGCAAATGAGGACATTCACTACAAATGAGGTCATGAGGACATTCACTACAAATGAGGACATTCACTTCAAACAAAGACATTAACTATAAACGTGAAATGAGTCTACCTCCTCCATAGTGAGCTGATAGAACATGGACATTTCACCATCTCCACTCTTTGGCACGAAGTCAGGGGACACCTCAAGGTCATACACATACTCGGTCTCTGGAAGAATTCCTCTCTTATCTTTGTAGCAGTAGCTGAAAAGGTTACATCAGAGTTGTCCAGATACATGTTTCCCCAGATAAATAATGTTAAAGCACAATGTAAGCAAGGTGCACATGTCTCCTCAAAATTTTATTTTACAAATTCCGAGGTTAAAAAACGGTTTTTGCTTTTAATTTGCCTTATGCTTTATGTAAAAAGATTTAAAGTACATTTGTAAATTGATCTGATTTTGTTACCATGTGCCATAATTAACAACATAAATATAATAACTTGGCAACAGTTCATAAATATGGATTCTTTATGGCTCATCAGTCCTTACTTCACATCAGATAACATAAACACCACTCATATTATGTTCAACAAATAAGTTTTCTTAACTCTGCTTTTTCTCAAACCACAAGCTATGAATAATGCAAACCTCAAAAGCCAAAATACTATGGGCAGTAATAGCACACACGAATAATTAGTTTTAGTATTAACTTTCATGCACAAAGTATAAACTTAAACTGTTAAAGTTTGCAGCTAAAAAGCCACAGTAAGAAGTTCAGATGCATGTTATTACATCTAAATATCTGTACCTAGATTACTCAACACTAAACTCTCAAATTTATCTTTCTTTGCAAAAACACTTAGGGGCCTATATTTTTTACAAGTGTATACATGTATTTACAAGAAGATATTTTTGTTGTTGAAACCAAACAGATTTTATAATCATCAAAACATTCAAAGTGATTAAAAAGAGTTAGGAGCCCATAGCGCAGCCTCAGGCGCGGAAGGACTTTAACCCATTACGCCTCAGATACTCACTTTGAAGCGTTTGTAGTCCCTAAAATTTAATTTAAGACCTTTCTTACTAGATGCAAGTTTTAAAGGCTTCATTTACAACCCCAAGACACTTATGAGCAGCAAACAGCATAAAACCGGAACAGTCTGCAGGTAACTCACAGGTGCTTCTGGTTTTATACTGGTTGCATATAGCTATTTTCACTTTGCTTCTGACCAGGAAAGGGTTAAAGCCCGAACCAAAAAGCCGCAGCCTTGCAGTGTCCTCTACCTGATGGTTCCGGCGGGTGTGAGCCTCTCCAACGTCGCGTCGTCAACACTGGCCTCCTCCTGGCACTCCTTATGGGCGCACTCCAGGATGCCCAGACCCGACGCAAGGCCCCCCGCACACTGCACACAAGTGAAAGTACAGAACATTGTGGGTTAGTTTTAACCTATTTATTTTAGCTAGATTGCACTGAAAGCCTAAGGCTTATTGAAACGTTATCGAGTCCATTTACTGGGACTAGAACCAGTACTTGGTGTCTTTGGGGGAGATCAAAAGAACGCTCCCACTGTGGGGATCAAACCCGTGACCTCCCAATTGCTAGGCAGGCACAATATCCACTACACCATAGCGACATTGAGTGTTCATTGCTGATGATACAGTTATATGTCACTCAAATAATAGCAGAAATTCTTTCACACTGACAATTTAACCTGAGTGGGTAAGTTTTTCTTATAAAAAACAATATATATTTTTAACAGATTATCAAAGACATAATTTTAAGAAATAACAAAAATGAGGACAAATATAACTTCATTAACTTCACATCCTGTGAAATAAAGCAAAGAATCACAATCTAATATTGTCATTCTTTGGCAAATCATTTTCAGGTGCATATCCTAATATTTTGTAATGTTCTATCTTTTATCATCAAAATTTTGACTTCAAATAATAAGCAACACAGAATTCTATGCAAGTGTTAAAGTGTTTTTTTCATCATTTTGGGAATGGCCCATTACCATTTGGATTGGGAAAAATGGCATTGTTTTAGCTAAAATTGGGATATAAGTTTTGCTATCTTTTGGCTTACAAATACTAGAAAATCGAGAATAAAAATTATTTGCATACATTTCCTAAGGATTAACTTATACAGCTTGATGGGAGATGAACATAATTTTTAGATTTATTTAATAAACACAAAAAAAACATTTTACACCTATAATTGGGAATTTTTAGGTCCCATTTGGGAAAAATATACACTTTTTTTCCATTGGGAATGGGTCCCCCTTCAGGCCCCAAATTTGAACGAAAAAAACAAACTGTTAAATAAAGATTCAAAGGCACCCACCATGTTATCGAGCATGTTGGGATAGGTGGGCTTGGTTGGCGATCTTCGCCCCACCCACATCATCATCGTCCCATCACGGTATGTGTACCCATTGATGTGTACGCCATACTGGATAAAACCAAAAAGGGCTGCAAGGCACAAACAGGGCTTAATCAAGTACCTTACTGCGAATCTTACTGTCTGTTACTAGGTATGTTTGAACCTTATGTACAATTTATGAAAAGCATGGTAGATTTTAGAGAATAAAAAAATCTCTCTCAAAATATCAAAATTAAACAATTCAAAGTGTTAACAAAGTTATCAACTTAGTGCTTATAGACACAAGTTATGGTTATTAAGAGAAGAATTTTTAATAGGTTCTTTTATTAAGTAAAATATGCCCATACAAACACTTTAGATACTATTGTAAACTTTTGTTTATATGTGTCGTGTTCTGAGAAAACTGGGCATAATGCATGTGCGTAAATTGTCATCCCAGATTAGCCTGTGCAGTCCGCACAGGCTAATCAGGGACAACAATTTCTGCTTTTATGGTATTTATTGTTTAAATGATGTCTCTGCTTAGCTAAAAACCAGTTTAGGCGTAAAGTGTCATCCCTGATTAGCCTGCGGACTGCAAAGGCTAATCTGGGATGACACTTTACGCACAAGCATTTTGCCCGGTTTTCTCACGACGCTCCACATATGTAATTTATGTCTTTGATGAAATCATAAATCATGAATATGTCTGCCATTTTAGAGACTTCAGCCAGTAATAAATTTGAAACAAAAGTACAGGTTATCTACCAAATGAGATTCCTTAGCAAACCACTACACCCCACTATACATATTTTCAGTAGAGGGCTTAGTACCATTTTCTATTGAATTTCTATTTTCAATACTGTTTATGAAAACACCTTTAATTCAAAATAAAAATCATTTGCCACCAGCACACATGTCCATACCACATCCAGATCTCTCTACGTGGCAGAGCGGTGGGTCCTTTTTTCTGAAGTACACACCATACGTCTGAAACAATACAAGACAGGAAGTGAACACTTGTCTCCATAAAAGGATTCTGTGGTTAAGTATACTTCAGCTTAGCCTTGGGAAGTGGAATAAGTATGTTATTTACAGTTTGTATCTGCAGACAGCATTTACATCTCAGACTGCGCAACAATTAATCAATAGCATGTAGTTATATTTCACACCCCTGCAGGAACATAATACATTTCATTGCATATAATCACTCACTTTTGAGTGCTGCCATACAAATACATCAATTGATAATGATGATTGTTGTTGTTTTTGATGAATATTAAATGGATGAAATGTTTGCATCTTATGGGGAAATATTACCCTGTATTTGTACGCCTATATGCGTGAGCAACCTTATTCAGCTGTCAAAATGAAACATCAAGTATAGTATAATATAGTTTAAATTTTCACTTGCAAAAAATAGGTAGTCATCTAAAAGGAAGGAAACTTATGTAGAGCTCATATAATTTTTAATTGCGAAATATGTAACAAACAACACTCCTGCGAACCGGTCCACCAGAAGTTATATATACCTGATTGGAAGCTATGAATACCTCACTGGAAGCTATGAATACCTCATTGGAAGCTATGAATACCTCATTGAAAGCTCTGAATACCTCATTGGATGCTATGAATACCTCATATGAAGCTATGAATACATCATTGCAAGTTACGAATACCTCATTGTAAGCTATCATTACCACATTGGAAGCTATCATTACCGCATCGGAAGCTATGAATACCTCATTTGAAGCTATAAATACCTCATTAGAAGCTATGAATACCTGATTGGAAGCTATGAATACCTCATTGGAAGCTATGAATTCCTCACTAGAAGCTACATTTACCTCATATGAAGCTATGAATACCTCATATGAAGCTATGAATACCTCCTTAGAAGATATGAACACCTCATTGGAAGCTATGAATACAACATTGGAAGCTATGAATACCGCATTGGAAGCTATGAATACCTCTTTGGAAGCTATGAATTCCTCATTGGAAGCTATGAATACCTCATTGGAAGCTATGAATACCTCATGCAAAGCTATTACTTCATCACTTGAAGCTATGAAGACCTCATTGGAAGCTATGAATACCTCATTGGAAGCTATGAATACCTCTTTGTAAGCTGTTAATACCTCATTGGAAGCTATGAATACCTCATGGGAAGCTATTACTTCCTCACTGGAAGCTATGAATACCTCACTGGAAGCTTTGAATACCCCATTGGAAGCTATGAATACATAATAGGAAGCTAGAAATACCTCATGGGAAGCTATGAATACCTCATTGTAAGCTATGAATACCTCATTGGAAGCTATGAATACCTCATTGAAAGCTATTAATACATCATAAGAAGCTATGAATACCTCATTGGAAGCTATGAATACATCATAGGTAGGGATCAATACCTCACTGGAAGCTATGAATACATCATAGGAATGGATCAATACCTCATTGGAAGCTATGAATACCTAATTTGAAGCTATTATTACCTCATTCCTCCATCCTCTTAAACTGAAAAACTTGTCTTTCTCCCTCAGGTCATTGAGCACCTTGTTGAATGCCTCAGTTTTTTCTTCCTGTGTAGTGAACCTCTCATCCAGGTATACTGCCTTGTGAACCTAGGCAAGAAAAGGGGGGCATAACTGAACAATATCTTGGGCAATTTTAACTGATTATTATATTTTGAAGAGAAATTATTTATGTTAAAATTTGTGTAGATCAGTATCAAACTAAGGAACTTACAAAAGTGGAAACCAACATGGTCATCAGACTGATTGACTGACTAACTAAATAGGTTAACACATATGACTTTGATGGAAGCATATTAAAGAGAGTATATACGATTGCAATGTCTAGATGAATATGAACGAGGAATGGTATCATAAGTGAAATGTTTAAGTCAGTGAAATTTATAACGAGCAAGTTATCACCAATACCAACACTTTTACTGTTATTTGTTGCAGAACCAAAATTGTGTCTACATGTATGTGTCGTATAAACGAGTCTGCTCGGACAAATGGGTATTTCTCAACAATGAACATGACCTGTGTGAATGAAGGAGTTTTCTGAGTTTCATTAACAATTGAATAAAACTCCACTTCTGTTTATTTTCTTGTACTGCTTATTTTGGACTTTTATTTTAGTTTTTTTATTCGTCAACGTTTTTATCTTTTTTATCTTTAATGTTAAAAAAACAATAAGATAATATAAACTCGCTTTAAAATCCAATAAAAATAACAGATAATTGTTTTAAAAGGGGCAACAATAAGTCAATAGTTTAACACAATAATAAAAAATATTCCAACATGCCTTCAGCAGTTTCAGCTTTAAGAAATAAGTGTCACTAGCTTTCGTTAGAGGAAAACTAATTTGGGAAATAAAATACAATACATCTAGATCAAGTGTGAATTGTGAAACAACAATAGAACAATAGCTTTCACACATTCACAGACAAATGTTTCTCACACGACATTTTATAAGTGCCCACTCATTCTTTATAGACACATTCTCAGGGCTATGAAACAATGTGAGCCTGCAGTAAGACAGCTACATATACATATACATAGAGGATGGTATGTGCAACAAAACTAACCGATCCATATCTCACTAGACTGGTTGGCACTTAATCAATTGTGAAACTGCACCATTCCAGTAAATAGCAGATATGCACACAAGGTTTGATCAGTAAAACTGATGAATGCTCCTCAGTTGGTCTGCAGTGAGAAAGGGAGAATTATTTACATGACCAAAATCAATGTAACTAATTTAAAGACAAGATCTTACACCAAAATAGTATGTGAACATGATGCATAGTTGAAAATACAATATGAATATGTGGATCAGGCAAAATTTAAACAAGAGGGCCATGAAGCGCTCACCTGAGTTCAAGGCACACCAATTTTCAAGACTTGACCTGGTGACATAGTAATTTATCCCACTTAACCTAAATTCAAACGTGGCCTTGTAAACATTGTCGAGATTAACATTCGTACCAAGTTTAATCAAGGACTTATTTATAAATGTGGCTTCTAGACTGGTACATGTAATATTAGTTTCCCAAGATTTAACTTGGTGACCTAAATTTTAGAAACATGTGACTCAAATTCACACTCGGCCTATACATTTTCGAGATAAACATTCTGATCAAGTGACTTTTTAGACACAAATGAACCAGATACGATCAAGGCTTGACATTGTACTACGCAGAAGCATACATATATAAAATGTTTGATTGAAGGTCATTAATAACTCCATAACAGTAATACTTTTGAGGACCCCAGTAAATAAGTTTAGCACAACAACAGCTGTCGATCAAACCTGTGAAAAACCTATGCTATACTTAGGCAACACTGGTTGTTTGGATTGGGACAAAATTATAAGAGGGATTGCAGTGTGCGTTAGAAAAATCAATATTGATCACTGGCTGTGCCATTGCTCTACAGACAGTATCTACATGTACATGTAGTGGGTGCAGTTTACTTAATTTTGGCACAGTATTACAAATAACCAGAGTGGATATCCAGTTGAGATTTGTACGTCCTGTGTAAACAGAGTAAATGCGGCTAATCGGAGTCGCACAAGGGACTTCCAAAGATTGTAAATGGACGTACAACAGTTATTTACGCCCTGATGTCAATTAACAAAAGGGCTGGCCGTAAATGTAAACAAGGTATTTCTAAGATCTATCATCATCTGACCCGGTGACATACTTTTTGGAATCACATGCTGGGATTCAAACTCTGACTAGATATTGGAAAGATAAACATTGTGACAAATTATCATCAAGATTGGAAAAAAATTGGTAACAAGCTGACAGTTGACAATGCCCACCGCACGGCAACAGACGGCGGCATAACGTAATCACAACAGGTCAACTTAAGCCCATCGTGCTTAGGTGAGCTAAAATGTAAAACATATGTCAACAACTTCAAACAAAATCAAAGTGAAGAATCAATTCTGTAATATTATTATTTATCATACTAGATAGTTGTTAGTAAAGTCCCATTACTCTTAGAAAAACCATTGAAACAAAACATAGTGGTCATGAGCACATCTACTTTTGGTAATGAAGCTTCATTTTGTTTAATTTCTACCTGAAACAAACAGTTGTTGAGAAATAGCCCAGAGAAGTTAGAGAAGTCTAGACTTCTGCAATGTGCACTGCACATGCTCTAGTAATAGCAATCTTCAGAGTGTCATAACTCTGAGAAAAATCAATGAAGCAGTTCATCCTCAGGGATTTGAAGCAGAATCATGCTTTTTGATGCAAGCATTTTGCAATTTCATCACTTTTGACTCCTGCAAATGATCTGCCTTGCAACATTTTGATTCAAATGTAACCATGAAACTAACATAAAATGTATTTTGTATTACACAAAATGTTGTTTTTTAGTTAAGCAAGATATATTAAGTTATACAAAGCAATATTTGTAGAGCAATCAGCAAATATCAAGAAACAAAATATATAGATATCAGTATTTTGACCTCTGAAAAGATTTGACCCCTGAGAATTTCAAGCACAGGGTCATTTGACTCCTGGTTTTCTAAAGCTTTTGAAATCCCTGATCCTGTTAGCATGCACACCTTCTCCTGATAAGGAAGATTCACACAGTTTTATTGAATTCCAGTCAGCAGATGCTTCAATATCCCCCAAACAAGAAAGGGACAGAACAAAACTACCGTACATTTCCCCCAAAAATACCTCTTTCTTGGCCAATTATTGTTAAAAATATTAACATAAATGGAATAAATATGGTCGTTTTTAAAGTAAAGTAGATGAAAGATATATACTTTTGGGGTTTAGGTCCAAATTTAAGCCACGCAAATAATATATAAAAAGGAAATTCGTTGAATTGATATCCCCCGCAACATAAATTTTGTTTTTGGATGGGTGCAAATCGGACGGATGGATGGATGGACGGACAACACCAATTCTATATCCCTCTGCCTTTGGCCATGGACAAATATTATCTGCTGCCTTAGTTTGTAAGCTGATTTAACATGTACAGCGAATTTAGTGAGACTGCAGACTTGTCATATTAATAATTTGGTTAAATGCATTTTATATGTGATAAAAAAAAAAGCAAAATCTTAACAAGAGGGACATGATGGCACTGAAGAGCTCACTTGAGAATAAAATACTAGCTCCTTATGGAGTACAATACCGTTCACCACCCCATAATGAACTGTTTGTTACAAAAGTAGGTCATACATGTAACATGAGGACCAAATGTATTGGATGAATGCGAGTATTAAATTAAAAAAAAAATACTCACCATATTCTTATATTTGACATGGTTATGATTGTTGGGGGATGTCTCAACCACTTTAAATACATCAGGGTAAGATTCTAGTTCCTTGAACACTTCTGGAGATATGATGCCCACTCTCTTTCCATCAATGTAGAATGGTATACATCCAAGCCTTTTAAATGCTCCTGAAAATAAGAGACATATGTGTCGTGTTCTGAGAAAACTGGGCATAATGCGTGTGCGTAAAGTGTCGTCCCAGATTAGCCTGTGCAGTCCACACAGGCAAATCCGGGACGACACTTTCCGCCTTAACTGGATTTTCGCTAAGAAGAGACATCATTTAAACAAAAAATTCCATAAAAGCGGAAATTGTAGTCCCTGATTATGTAGCCTGTGCGGACTGCACAGGCTAATCTGGGATGACAATTTACAAAAAAGCATTATGCCCAGTTTTCTCAGAACACGACACATATAAGAAACTGTTATACAGACTACCTAGCATCAACAATCATTTCTCGCTATTTATGTCTTTTTGAAACAAAAATACTTTGTAAAGGTATATACCTATAGGTCTACTTAAAAAGTCACATTTCACGTCCAAATATATATAATTGCATTTTTAAAGCACATTATTTTGAAGAATTATATGTTATCCAGAAACTGAATGTGCAAAAAATGATCAAAAGGCATTCCAACTCACTAGAGATGAGATAAACAAATGTATATTTAAACTAGGAAAAATTGTTTTGTAGGTGAGTTTATGAGCACTTAATCAACTCATGTATACTAACAGATTTTCAGTAACAACAATGAATAACATCAACAATGAAAATATCATTCATATCTAAAGGGTAAAACATACAATAAGTACCATTAGAAATATACATGTCCTTAAAATCAATGTGTGACCAGTCACCTCATATTACTATTAATTCATTCTTAGGGTGAGTTGAACCGCAACATTTAGGCTGCCTTGTTCAACCTATCAGTTACATGCCAGAAAATAAGTTATTTACTTATTAAAAAATTTGGAGTCAACTGGTAATTATATGCAATTTGTATCTATAAAAAAAACAAGGCTTGTCACCATAGGATGACATATGGCCCCTTTTTCTACATTTTTCGAAACCTTAACGCAAAACCTAAACGCAAAGTGTGACAGAAAGAAGGACAGACAGACAGACAGTGCGATCACTATATGCCCAACTTCAGGGGCATAAAAAAGAAACAAAATAGCTGTTCATTTCTTCATAATTTAAGTCAAAGAAACTTATTCACAGGGTTTTTATTTGTGTAGCATGTCATTCAATGTGTTTGCTCCACTGATTTCAGGTATTAGAAATGTATAAACATTTTAGTAATATCGCCTTATTTCATACCATCACTCCAAACAATTTCAGAGAAAGCGCATAAAGCTATGAGAAATTGGTCAAATTCGCTTTGAAATATTAAATGTTAACCTGGCAAATTAAGTTTACAAAACAAAATCAAAAGCCTCATTGGTGTAGAGAAAGACCCTTGAAATTACTTCAAAAGGTCTCTGACAGGTTCAATTCCCGCGGAAAGCAAACTTTTTATTTAACATCTTGCTAGTACATTTTAGGCTATTCCAAATTTTCCGCAATCTTTTTCATTATTAACGAGACATGTGTCCATAGGGCACTGATGACCTCACATTCCACTATTTTGTAAAACCCCCACTTTTGTCAAAACAATGTGTTTATGGCCAAATTTGACTTGTGACCCCTTAGTGTGACCTTGACATTTGAGGTCATGAGACGGTGATACACGCGACAGTCAGTCTCCTCATGGTGGTCATTTGTGGAAAATTGTATTAAAATTGAATAATGAATGAAAAAGTTACAGCCTGGACAAGCTGTGTTATGGCCAAATTTGATCTTTGAACTCTATGTGTCAACCTGACCACTGAGTTAGCGAGACAGATTTTTATATGATATGAAGTGTCATCATGGTTGTCATTAGTGATAAGTTATCTAAAAAAGCATGATAAATGAGTTCAGAATAAGCTGTTTTATTGCAAAATTTGATCTTTGAAGTGTGACCATGACATTTGAGGTAGGGAGACGAGTGTAACACGAGGCACAAATCCATCAGTATACCGGTATGGCAAGGTGAGGGCAGAGACAGTAATTCTCAAGCTGTTTTATGGCCAAATCTGACTCTGGCCTCGAAGAATTTCTCCAGAGCCACTCGCCCTGCAGGGCGAGTAAGCCTGACAATCCACTCGCCCTTCACTTTAATCTTCTCGCCCTGCATTTAAAAAAAATATCTATATTTATAGTAATGGTCAACCAAAACCTTTGTCTAAACTTAAACTATCTATCATATATATGTTTAATTGTTTTTTTTTTATATTGTTTTAAGCCTTTCCCGGCCGCATAGCTAGTAAAATCCTGACTTGAACTCTTATCTTATCTTATGTTAAATATCTTATCTTATAGATTTGATGCAATATTCCCACTGAACATGGGTAAATCCTGTTGTAAGCGTGTTTGTACAACAATCAATACTCCCACGCTTTCCATGCAAATATAATGATTCGACATTGTTCATGCTGCATTATTTTCGCACCCGTTTTATTGAGACAAAAGGTCAACACAAAATAACTTAGCCGTTATGTATTTTTTTTTTTTTTTATTTACATTTAAATGAAATTATATCCTTCACTGAATGAAAAATATATTTAAAACTGTCTTTTCACAATAAATCAATTAGCTAAGAGCACTGACATCTTCTAAACGAGCGCAGAATTATTTTTTTCTGTGCCCATGACATCATTTTTCATTGTCAAAACGAAAGTGCAGTTTCTTTGTGTACTAAACCTATTTTTAGTTCCTTCGAAAAATAGTTCGCAATTTGTATCGATGTGGCAGGAGTTCTGGACCTGAATTTATATATCTCAACTTGAAAAACAGCACTTGCAGAGTATTTAACAAACTTTACTCGCCCGACCGTCAACTTCACTCGCAAATTCGAGCGGTCGAGTGGATTCTTCGAGGCCTGTGACTTTTGACATTTTTGTGAGACCTTGACATTTAAGGTACAGAGGCAGGTGCTACTCAGGACACATCATATTATGATGTAAGATAGTGTGAGAAGTTATTTCAAAATAAATCAATATATATATGGCAAAGTTAGGGCTGAGACAGGAAATTTCTCACAGACGTACAATGCAACTGCTATATGCCCCTAGGTGACCTACCTTAATTTCTCCAAGGGTTCGGACTAAGGGTACATGTATCACGTTTACAGATTTTTCTAAACGTTTAAACGAAATGAAATAAACGAAACGTTACCGTTTAAACGGTATCCCTATGCCCGTTTTAAAAGCATCAGTACCATCGCATTTACAAACTGAAAGTAGTAATTATTTTCGGAAGATATATTCAGTGCATATCCCATTCGCGCAATGACGTCATATTTAAACCATTAAATATTATAAACCAGACCATCCGTTTCACCGTATGTGTATTTGTCATTCTATAAAATCAATTTAAAAAACGTAGAAAATAATGTAAAATCGACGAAAAATACTGTATCCGAAAACGACACTCTGAAAAAAAATGTACGTATTTTGCACATGCAATACAATATGCATATCGTTTGACTGCAGAAAATGTAAAACCAGTTAACTAGCAAAAACGTAATCAATATATAATTTGGTTAAAATATTGCTTTCAACATGCTGCCGCAGTGCTTTACTTTGCTTATCAATCACTTAAAATATTTCAAGATTGCGGCATATGCACTGTTTCGTTGCCATGTTGTAAGATTTTCGGAAAGTAGCGAAGATCTTCCGTTAGTTTCCGTTCATGTCCGCTATCATCTGCTTACCAATCAGAAATAAATTACTGCCGCATTCGGTAGTGCCCGGATTTACCGCAAGTACGCCGATTTCGCAGTTCGTCATCGATATACTTTGTACGGCTAGTCGGCTATGTTATTTGCACCCAAATATTTATTATAATGATATTGACTGTCATTAACACATTTACTGTTTTTGTAAACTTTTTTTAGCAAAACACGAAACGCGACCGTTTAAACGTCTAAACGTGATACCCTTAGTTCGGACACTTAAAAAAAATTGTGACTAAAAATTAAGATACGAAAAATATTTAAAAAATACAGGTGTCCCAAAATTAAGAGACAAATCTAAAAAGATTGCATTGACGATCAGATACAGATATGCAATATGTATAACGTCCAAGACTCAATTGTATCAATGACTTATTAGCACGTGCTTGTAAAATACCACGCCACCATGCTACCCTTTAACAAATGATAGAGACCAAAACATTAATAAACATAAAACATCCTGATAACTTCATACAATATCATTTCAAATGCCGTTTGGTGAATCCATTGTTTAATACATGTACACACGGTCATGTACCATATCATGCACATGCTATCGTCCGAAAACAGTGCAGAAATCTGGTAAAATAGTGCTGCAATATATACTGTCCGAAAATGTAGTCATTAATTATGGATGAAAACCCGTACTTCTGAAAATTAAGAGTCAAGAAAAATATTTATTTTGGCTAAAAAGTCATAAATGTATAGTCAGGGGTTTTTTACCTTATATAACAGACGCCGAATATCGGCGTCTTCCCCCACCAAACTAGGCTGGTTTTTCCCCTTTCAGGACCAGAAAATTCCCCCTAAAAAAAAAAAAAAAAAAAAAAAAAAATAAAAA
>VMBQ01000695.1:344161-356184 GCA_007657795.1 Dreissena rostriformis | reverse complement strand
CAAACTACTTAAGAAATAATGTCATGATAATTCAACACACGCGTTGTGTGGCAGCAGGGATGGAAATTAGTGGTTGCCCGTGAGCCCGGGGCGAGTAGATTTTGGCCCGGGCAACTCAATTTCAAAAGTTGTTAGTCCGGCTGGGCAACTTACTTTTTTGTTAAAGCTTGAAACTATTCAGTGCCATCAAAATTGGCGACTGTGGATCAATAATGAGTAAAATAATATTAATTTATTATTTAGGTATAGGAAATGATTCAATCCAGGCTCAGAATAATGATACATAATGCATTGAAAGTTTGTCATGTCAGCAATATTATTTAATTATCTATTATTGTATTTAAAGAATGTATAAGATACACATGACACAACATGTACATATTTCTGGGCTTGTTACTCTTTAGCTGGGCAACCAAGATACTAAAGATGGTTGCCCGTGCGGGCAACCAATAGTAAAAAGTTAGTTTCCATCCCTGACAGTGATTCTTTTCACTGGATATTTAAAGGGGAATATTGACGGTAAATACGCTATAATATTTTCAAAACCTAAATTATTTTTTAATATTATTTATATTTAAAAATTGGTTGCTTAATACCTACCAGTATATCTTGTTTTTAATGAAATGTACATGAAGTACTGTACGACTATATGCTTGCACACTATTAATTACGGGACTTTCTGGTAGTAAATTTCTCATTGAAGAAGTGTTTTTTGATGGCGTAATTCATTCGATCAAATCCCACTAAAGGAATAATAAAAAAAAAATGCATTTTATAAATTGTTACCGGTAAGCCCCCACCATGATAATGGCAGATGGGTTTAAAGTATAACCCATGTTTGTGCGTGTTTCTGTTTGTGTGACATTTGATGTCCATGTAGTAAATTTGTGGTACACGATGGGAAATATTCTTAATATACAATTCTAGTTATCTTAATGATTTTATCAATGCAACAAATTGTTTATAGAATTATCTACAGATAAACAGGGAATTAACACTGTTTTAATAAAACTTTAAAAGCCAATATTTTGGGGTAAATACCATCTTTATGTCCCTTTAATTTGTCCAATTGAATTATTACCCAGTAAGAACTTTGCGCTATTTTTATTATATGGTCATATTTATATACATTTTCAGGTACAAAACGTAAGATGGCCCATACTGCAGCCCTTACAGAAGACGAGGTGAAGACCCAAGAAGGGGCCGTGGAGGTACCAGGCGGATCACAGGACATACCTTTTGGACTAAAACCCAAACTGGACAAGATCTTCAAAGAGGTGGTGGAGAATCTCCCGGATATAGACTTTGATCTGTCAGATGTGAGTTTGGGTTGGTTTTATTAGATTGGAACAGAAGTGTAAATATGTCAATAATGGGCAGCTGATGTTGCAAATGATTGACTACCCTGTTAATCACCATGTTTTATTCATACATTTATGTAATCTTAACTGGAGTATGGATACTTTGGATAGTTTTCAAGGTCAAAATGAGGTCCGGTGAAGTGGATGTGATGAGAGTGTTCATAGATCAACCATACAAGTATTAAAGTTGGGGTATTGCGGTATTGATGTTGACGAAATGTGTCATTTTGGGTTAACTAAGAACTTGGACCTTCTGAATTAGTCCAAGCATAGGGTAATGTCAAGGACAATATTATGTCAGGTGATGTGGGTGTATCGCTAATGGTTAAACACATCATCCATGCAAGTGTCAAAATTTGGTAGGAAGCATTATTGATGTTAGACAAACTGCATCATTTTGGGTAAACCAAGAATTTGAACCTTCTGAATTAGTCCCAAGCCCAAAAGTAGGTCAATGTCAAAATCAAAATGAGGTCAGATGAATTTAGTGTGCTGATAGTGTTAAAAGACATTATCATTGCAGGTATCAAAGCTTTGTAGGAAGAATTATTGATGTTAGATGATATGCATCATTTTGATTTAACCTTGTAAGGATGGACATGCGTAAAAACTAGCAGACATGCCAATCACTATATGCCTCTTGGCATCTGTAGATGCTGGGGGCATTAAAAAGCATTCACAAAAACAACATAAAAGCCCCGTTAATACTCATAATCAACGAATATTTCGTAAAATATTTTGTATATCGTTTAATCTATGTTGCCAGACCACCTCTGACATTGAAGTTTTGGCTATTGCTATAAGGAACACTGATTTTTTATGGGTTAACTTGATTTTACGAAATATTTTACGAAATATTCGTTGATTTTGAGTGTTAATGGGGCTTTAAGTTCTCATAATGGTATGATGACAATTATTCATTCTGTTTTCAGGATTATTCAGATGATGAGGATGTGACCCCGATGACCTTCAACCATCCAATCAAATCGCTGGAGGAGGATAAAGATTTAGACACCAGCCAGGGGAGTGAATCACTACTGGAACTTTCAAATATCAGCTCAAATAAAGGTACAATATCTGTTTTAAATCACAGCAAAATGTATCTATTTTAAGTTGTCATAAATACCATTATTTAAAAATACTTTTCTGTTGTGATGCGTTGTAAAAATGCGCCAAAAGCATTTAGTCAAAGCTCAAGGCTAAACAAATGCCTTCAGAGTATACATATTTACCTTGGACATTGTAAGATTGGGCTATAAAAATAACAATAGTTCTGAGCCTTCCAGCATTGCAACGCTGAAGAGCTCCTGTCTGTTCTAATGCACTTTAATGCAATAAGAGTCTGCTAGCCTCTGATACTGGGCAGTTCTTGAGAACCTATGACAGCCTTCTTGCACAGGGAGAACTACATGTATACAGATTAATGAAGTCTGTTAGGAGTTCCTATATAAGAAATAGAAAACCTCACTGAGGGCCCTATGACAGAAAAGTGACCAGCCATTTAGCCACGAATAGTATAGGGACCGAAGCCAAAAGCTGAGGTCGATATACTATTCAGGGCTGCCTGGCTGGTCACTATTCTGCCATTGGGCCCGAAGTGAGGTTTTCTATTTCTTNATTTTTTTTTTCATGTGTATCTCATTGACCTGCACATATTCAGTGGTGAAAAGGTCAAGGTCAATGATAACCTTCAAGGTCAAAGGTAAAAAATAATAAAAATCCAAGCACCCACAGCCGAGCTTTGGCATCCGCTTGACGGTGCTCTTGTTAAGTTTTCTTACAATGAAACTGTAACTGAAATATATTTGCGTTGTGAAACTTGCACAACATTCTAGCGGGCACTATTAGATGCGCGGGCATCTAGTCAGCGGACGCTATACTGAATAGCGCCAGCTGACTAGATGCGCGTTTATCTTTACCGGCCACTTTTCAAATCAACGGACCTGTGTAGTTTATATATGCAAAGAATAAACATAAGTATGTGAGGTACATCGTATACTATTTATGAATGACAATGTCTATTGTTGGTATTATACTCTAGCTTCTTCTGTTATTGTGGGTGTTTGATAACTGTTGAAATTTGTTTATTTTATAAATAAAACATTGGGCATTAAGGAGAAAGTAAATATGCTGGTTACTTGTATTGTTGTTTCTACAAAAACCCATAAAATTCTTATGATTTTGATTTAATAGCATGAAAATGTGTATATATGTGAAGTATTTATTTATGAAAGCTTGTTTCTTATTTTCATATATTGCTGTTGTGATTTTGAGTCTTGTTGACAGATGAGGATAATGACACCAGCTTCCAAATGCGTGTCTTTGACAACGACCTTGCATACGAGCTGCAGAAAAGTGGCGTTAACATTACCCCACCTACAGTGTCCTCCTGGTCGGATATACCAACACCCCGAGAAAAAGACAAGAACAGACAGGAAGCACCAGTTTCATCCTGGAATGACACGCTCAAATCTCCGTCGGATTCCAGTGATATAAACATGGAGAAAACTGTTGACAAAAATAAAAAGAAGATCGACAGTGATACGACTGATAACAAGTTTGTAACAGAATCCCATGGCCAACTGAGTTTAAATAGTATGGACGATAAGCTGATACGACGTCAGCTGAGCAGGGAGGCAAACAGGAACAAGGACAGAGAGATGGCCACCAGTATTATCTCCCCTAGAGCACCTGTCCTGTCTACGGAGGTGCTTGAAAACATTGATATAGGTAGGAAAATTATTTGTTTATTGATTTTCTGTTAATTCAGTTAGTCCTTTATGGGATATTATCATGCCTTTACAATGTTTCCCTTGATTCACTATGCTCAAGTTAACTTTGTTGTTTTAAAGATTCATGTTTTTTTTTTTACTTTTTGATTAATGAATATAATACTTCTATGAGGCTTTGCTTAATTTTAAAAAGAAACCTTATCGTCTCGATCTTGATTTCCAAAAAGAAAGTTTTTTTTATATAATTATTTTACTGAAAAAGTGTGTTGTTTTGCCATCCACAGATGCTTTGCTTCAAAACTTCAACACAGACAACCAGTCTGTACCATCAACCCCCAAACAGGCATGGGTAGAACCAGTCCTTAGACCTGCCAATCACAGGGGAGCAGGGGAGAACAGGAACTTAATTGAGAATAGTAAGTATTAACCACATATAAACAATGACTTAACCCTTTTGCCACTCAGATACGCACTTTGATGCATTTGTAGTCCCTTAGAAAATCTAAATAAATTTAAGATCCTTCTTACTGGATTCAAGTTTTAAAGGCTTAATTTCAAACCCTTAGATACTGATGATCAGCAAACAGCATTTGATTAAACCTGAACAGCCTGCGAGTTAATCATATCGCCATTTTTACCTTGCTTCCGAGAGGGAAAGGGTTAAAAACAATTAACCTCATTTATTCTTTATCATATCTGGTTTCAAAATAAATTTTGTAAAATAAATCTCTTATTCTCTCTTTTTTTGTTAATAATTTAGCTATTTGGCTATTTTCAATATAACTTTACAAGCTTACCCTGGAATCGTACAAGGAGGCAGTGCCCCTTATACTTATTTTGGAAATAGGATTTTCACCCATTGATTTTGAAAAAAAGAGTGATTTCAATGCAGAAATAGGGTGAAATAAGTTATTAAAATGTAAACCTCATAATAATTGCTGCTTTACTTCTGTCAATGCTGTTCACTCCTATTGATTCAATGAAACTGCTAACTGTCTTGATTAAAATGTAAATGATGAAATTATAATTAAACAAACTGATGTTAACTGACATCTTTGAAATTAAACTTTTACAAACTGATGTTTACTGACTTATTGGCCATAAATAATGTAGTCAGACACTTTATGTATTCTGAAATCGTGTCCGAAGAGCGTTTGAATAACTTTGATTGCCGCGGCATAATAATTATTCCAAAGAGAAAAAAAAATGATAATTAGCTAAACATTTGCGATCGAGGCTCTTGTATCATACGCAGCAAATTTAAAGGATTTGTGTCAAAGTCAAAATGGTTGCATTTTCCATACGCATCATATTCTATTTCATTGTGTTTTTAAACATTTTTATTGGGTGAAATATGCGGATACGCAGCTTATCTGGGGCACTGAAGTAGGTGAATTGACCTCCTTTTATATGACTGAAATACTAACAAGTATGGTTAAAATTCAAACAGACATCATTTATGAAGTGAAATAAAAAAAACAACACCCTATTTATTATCATAACAAAGAGTTATTGTCATACAATTATTCTTAAGGTAAAACTGGTGATGGACTGACCTTAATTCAACGGCTGGCCAAGATGTCCATGAGTCAGTATGGGTGTGACCTCACTGACATAGACCCCAGCACTGGGGCGAGGAAGAAGAACACGGACAACACAAACAATAATCGCAACCCGTCCGACACCAAGCTTGGCAATGGTCATGAGAAAAGTACTGCTAATTCTGATGCAGATGGCAAATGGGCCGTGAAGGTTGGACCTGCACAAACAGGTTTGGTGTAGTTAATAGTTTGCCTTTTTTCTAAGTGGATTATTGTGGTATTGTCTTTCATAACTTTTTAGGCAATATAATGCATAATAAATAATGACCATAAATATGTTGACTATTTTAAAAGGAACACGCATACTTGTTTTCTGGAAAATCTTTTAAAGAACAACAACAAAAATGAAATAAAGAGAACATTTTTTCTTCCATGGTTTATCACATGCTATAATTTATTTTCTGTTTAATCCATTTTGCATTTTTTTATCTTGAAAGTAACATTTTGAGCTGTTCAAAGGCTACATATATTTTTCAACTGACTAACCACATGGTATTATTTGAACAAAATGATGTAAAAATTCAATCATGTCATGTCAGTTATTTGTTGTTTGGATTTATCACGATGTTTTGGGAACATCAGAAGGCGTTGTTTTCATTTTCATTTAAAAGCATGTGATGAAAAAGATCTTACTCTTTTTGTCATTCCATGCCATTTTGTATTTTATCCCATCCTTGTTTACACTTTATTGGAATAACATTGCATGTGCCGATCTGATAAAATTTTGTGTATTCTACAATCTTGAAATACAACTAACACGAGCAGTGTAGTGACAGCATTTTCTTTACAATATGTCATTTGATGTTCAGTTTTTTTATGCCCTCGGTAGGGTGGCATATAGCAGTTGAACTGTCAGTCCGTCTGTCTGTCAGTCTGTGATTCAGTCCAAAAACTTTAACATTGGCCATAACTTTTGCAATATTGAAGTTAGCAAATTTATATTTGTGTATATGTGTATCTAATGGAGCTGCACATTTTGAGTGCTGAAAGGTCAAGGTCATTCTTCAAGGTCAAAGTTCAAAAAACGAAATCCAAGGGAAGTAACAAGCTTTAAAGGGAGATAATTTCTATTTATCATTTGACAGGTACAGATCATTTTCACAAGGGAAGTTATAATTTTTAAAGGGATATAATCAAAAAAATATTTTTTTAATTCAAAGCGGCGCAGTTGGTCGCATTGTGTTTCTGACAAACACATCTCTGGTTCACAATATTTCATTTTCTTGGCTGAATGAAAATAAAAAAATGATTGGATAAATAGAATACCTGGAAAGTGTTAAATACAGATGAGTTTATTTGCCAGGTACTAAAACCTGAACCACATGCTATTGCTCGTGGTAAAGGTTTTTTTAACCTTGCTCAATGAACTAATTTGTAATTAACACTTACCTAGTATTTTTTATAAACTCAAAAATCAAAATGAGAAAGTAAGATTATCATAGGCTCGCTAAATAACACAATTCCTGAACATGTTTAATGGCAAATGATATGATATATAGATGAGATCATAGTATATTTGAGCCTAGGTCTGGGAAAACTGGACTTAATGCATGTGCGTAAAGTGTTGTCCCAGATTAGCCTGTGCATTCCGCACTTTATAATCTGGGATGAATATTTACGCACATGCATTAAGCCCAGTTGTCCCAGAACGAGGCTAATTTCTGCCTTTGTGTGTGTTGATGTAGCAGGCAAGAAGCAGACAGCATCCTGTGGTACCAGCACCAGCAATGAGGGCCAGCCCCTCAGAGTCATCACCCCTAGGGTCCCGCCCAAATCTACCCCACCCACTCTACCTACTGCACCAAACAATCTCCAAGGTGGGACAGGCATTTGCTTGTTTTCAACTTCTCTTTTAAGCCTTTATGACTATGAAAATCTAGAGAAGTGGTAAGCAATGCTTGATTGAAAATAATTTAACAGAAATGTTGAATAGGTGGTTCTGAAATATTATGGACATTGTCTTTGTTTTACCTTGATCCTGCTGTCAAATAATTTTGTATAATGCTGAATAATCTTTCATTAAAAATGTTCTTGTACTGATATGAAACAGATATTAATAGATACACACATTTTAATATGCATACACTTTTATAAACCAAAGAAAAACCATATATTTATTCAATGTTAAGATATATTGTGGACAAACTGTTACATGTTCTTGTTGTTTCCCCATGTACAGGGCCCGTGACCGGGAGCAAGGAGCCCACTGTGTACATAGACCTGCGTAACTTTGAGCAGCTGCGTCAGGAGCAGCAACAGAGCATTGAACGAGTACAGCAAGTCCTGGGAATACAGAACGATCACATGTGAGGCCTACAGATTTGAAATATGTTTATACCAAATAAAAATAAAATCTAAGAGTTTTCTCAAATATTTTTTAGCTCAACTTTTTGAAGGAAAGGCAAGCTATTCTTATTACTCCGACGTCAGCGTCGGCCTTTGTGTCCAAGCTAACTTTAAGTTTTTCTGTAAGCTAGAAAAGAAATACTTATACATAGCATTAAAACTACACTGCAACTTCATTATATCGAGGTTTGCGGGATCCACGGATCGCGATCTCGATATATCCGTATCGCGATATAACATGTCAGGTCATTCATGCATGAATATGTATGTATTAGCATAGTTTGGCAATCTCAAAACACGCTATTTACCTACCTTATTGAATTATTTGTTATATGCATATGTGATACATTGGTATAACATAAAAATTATTCAATGTAAGTATTTTAAATGCATATAATTAAATTTGTAATTCGAAAAGCATTGCCAAGTTTTATTGTTCAAGAAAGATTACAAAATCTGGCTACAAATAAACAGTCCTTGTGTATTTGTTTGTGTTAATCCTTAGTCTTGATTAAAAGCATGCAAAAATTAGACCCCATGAATGATATCACATTATTCTCCGTATGGAAAGCATGGGCTTAAATATTTGATTGCTGAATAAAAACTTTGTAGCGCATGGGAGACAACTCACTTTACTTTTGGATAAACAATTGGTAGTGCATTTTAACAAACTGTGGAAACTTTTCATCTAAATTTAAATAAAGTCGTTTACGCTGTATCTTAACGCACAAAGGTTGTTGAGATAGGTCAGTATTAATCTGTGACATTAACTGTTATTGTATACACCTTCATGTGGAGACTGAGTATTCGGCAGTTCAAAGCAAATTCAATAGAGAATGGTGACACGCAAAATGACCTGTGATGTTTTGCAAGTGGAGATATTGTTTGTTGCAGTACACAAGCCTTAATGTGATGTACAATGATGGCAAACAATCTGGACCAAACTAAATTTATGAATGTTGAATTATACAGAAAATTAAAGTGGGTGAAAAAATGGGGTCCACAGCCAACTTGCGATATATTGGACATCACAATATAATGGAGTTGCAGTGTACTAATTATGTGCCTCATCAAAGATGCCAGGGTTTCTGGGGTGGCTATCACAGGCTTGTTTGTCTTTCAGTAGACCTCTTATTTTCTCTCTGTAAATTTTACAGTTTTTGTCCAATCTGGATCGAACTTCAAACAAATGTTTATTGGAATATTGTCTAGGACTTGTTTGATAACCATCTCAAGAATTGTTGAATAATGATGTTTGAACTACGTAAAACTTGCCTTTTTGTGTCGCCTGACAATGGTCAGGGGACATATAGGTGTTACTTGCGTCTGCGGCGGCGGCGGCGCACTTTTCAAAAAAAGCCTCATAACTTCTGTGTCCCTTCAGATATTGCTTTCATATTTGATATGCATGTGTTTTTGGACAACACCTTTCCATGCGCATACAATTTTTTACCCCTGTGACCTTGAACTTGAGGTCAGCGTTCAGGTTTCGAAATCTGCGACTGCGATTTGAAATCTGTGACTGATTTGAAAAAGGCTCATAACTACTGTGTCCCTTCAGATATTGCTTTCATATTTGGTATGCATGTGTATCTGGACAACACCTTTAAATGCACTCAAAATGTTTGACCCCTGTGACCTTGAACTTGAGGTCAGCGTTCAGGTTTCAAAATCTGCGACCGCGATTCCTAAAAGGCTCATAACTACTGTGTCCCTTCAGATATTGCTTTCATATTTGGTATGCATGTGTATCTGGACAACACCTTTCCATGCGTATACAATTTTTGACCCATGTGACCTTGACCTTGAACTGAGGGTCCGCGTTTAGATTTTGAAATCTGCGACCGCGACCCAAAAAAGGTTCATAACTAAAATGTCTTGAGCTTTACTTTAAACATTTTTTTTTTTTTTATAGATTTTTCTTATGCCACCAGCATCTACGATGCGGGAGGCATATAGCGTTTGTCCTGGTTGATTAACCCATTTTGACCGTTTCGTCTGACATCGATACCGCTTGCTACTTGATACTTGCATGGATGTTGTCTCTCATCACCCTGCACACAACAGTATCACCCAACCTCATTTTGACCTTGACCTTATTTTGGTTAACCCATTACCATCAGGCGACACATCCAACGCGCGGAGTTCTAGTTATCTGTTTACATTCTCTTAAAGTATGACAGTTTCATTCTATCATCATGAAAATGTTTTAGGTCCTAATATCTCTCTATTTAAGATCAATTATAAGTACTATCAATCAATGAATTGTTCAGTTATCACTCATTTTATCTCATGATAGCTTTTAGCTTCAAGGTTTGGCAAGCATTTCTGTTTTACAAAGAGCTCAACACTTTCCCGCTCAGAAGCAGAGTAAAAATTGCTATATGCAACCAGCATAAAACCAGAACAGCCTGCGATAACACACAGTCTTCAGGTTTTATGCTGTTTGCTGCTCATAAGTACCCCAGGCTCGGAAATGAAGCCTTTAAAACTTGAATCTAGTTAGAAAGGTCGTAAATTTAATTAGAATTTCTAAGGGACTACAAAAGCGTTCAAGTGCATATCTGAGTGGTAATGGGTTAAGTTTTATACCCCATTTCACACATTGCACTGCATGCTGTGTATTACAGACCTGTGGTGGAGAGCAGTGACTCAGAGGAGGACCCAGATGACTGGAGAATGCAGAGACAGCAGTTCAAGAAGCAAACCTTCAACTCTGCCAGGACCACCAAGAAGTCCTATACAGCCACCGATAAACCACCAATGTACGCATAGATTTTCTAACACTCTAGAATCATGATATTTGTGTCCATTCACAGATAAACAAACTGCTGAACATACATGTATGTTTCAGGTAGTGATAATCTACATACATTGTATCGTAAGCAAATGTTATGTGCAACCTATGCGAAAGACAAAAAAATCTTACCGGACATGAGGTTCGATAACTTTTCAAATTTACTGGCACCCACCATAATTTACCAGACCTTGTCATTCTTTAATCAAACAATAAAAAAAAACCTTCTATAGAGTTTATTTTTATTATTATGACTTTCAAAATGTTCGCAAACATATGGTAAAACTTTCAATTAAGAGTGAAGAAAGCTTTGCGATTTTCTTTTAACATAACCAGTAATTTGATCGTTGAAACAGCCGATTCTACTGCTTACTTTCGCATCAAATCTTGACACGGAACAGGCGACAGTCAGGTGGTTCCCCACTTTCGATTTACGATCATCACAAGGATTGACACCAGTAAAATTCAATTCAACCAATAAAAAACTTGTGTCGCCTACATCACGAAACAAAGTGCAATATTTGACTGGTTCTAATAATCCCACTTGGAGTTTGTTACATCACCAGCAAAGATAGCAAGTTCAACTGGTTGGTAAAATCCGTTTAATTCAAATTTAAAAAATCTATCAAAGTAAAATAAACATTTACCATTCTGTGTTTTTTAAACATTTTTCTAGTTTCATTTTAATTTTACCCTTAACAATTTTTTTACATATTGTTTTTTTTTTGGACAGTTTTGGGAATAATACCGGACCTCAGCAAATTTTATCAGAAATGTCCAAGGTTCGACGTCTTTGGCATGGGTTGCTTTTGTGTAACAAATTAATAGCATCAGCAGTGTTTTTATGCTCCCCATATATATATATATGGGGGAGCATATAGTCGCCGCTTCGTCTGTCCGTCCTGTCCGTGCCTTTTGTCCGGGCTATTTCTCAGCAACTAATGACGGGAATTCAATGAAACTTTATGGGAAGCTTAACTACCAATGGGAGATGTGCATATTATCAGGGGGTTCTGGTCAGACGATTTTTCACAGAGTTATGGCCCTTTGAATTTTTTTCATTAACTGTACATATAGTGCAATTTTTCTTGTCCGGGCTATTTCTCAGCAACTAATGACCGGAATTCAATGAAACTTTATGGGAAGCTTCACTACCAAGAGGAGATGTGCATATTATCAGCGGGTT
>VMBQ01000695.1:308955-343993 GCA_007657795.1 Dreissena rostriformis | reverse complement strand
GTGGTGAAAAGGTCAAGGTCAATGATGACCTTCAAGGTCAAAGGTCAAAAAAAGAAAATCCAAGCACATTGGCCATAACTTTTGCAATATTGAAGATAGCAACTTGATATTTGGCATGCATGTGTATCTCATGGAGCTGCACATTTTGAGTGGTGAAAGGTCAAGGTCATCCTTCAAGGTCAAAGGTCAAAACAATTTTATTATTTTTTTGGTTTTTCATGTGTATCTCATCGACCTGCACATTTGGAGTGGTGAAAAGGTCATGGTCAATGATGACCTTCAAGGTCAAAGGTCAAAAAAACAAAATCCAAGCACCCACAGCTGAGCATTGGCACCTGCTATGCGGTGCTCTTGTTTAGAGAGTTACGGCCCTTTGAAATATTTAAGTTGCTAAACCATCCATTGTATTATTTTGTCCAAAGTTATGCCCCTCAAGACGTTTCCTTTTATCTGAATATATAGTGCAATATTGTGACAAAAAAAAACTTTGGAGAGCATCACCCGTCTCCGACGGTTTCTTGTTGCTTTGAGTTGCTTAAAAGTTAAACAGCCTATAGTTATCCCTTGCCCGCTTTGGATTGTTTAACAGTTTAACGGCTTCTTGTTATCCCTCATGAAAAAGGCTCAGGGATATAGAAATGGTAAGCGTCCATGTGTTTGTGCGTGCATGTATGCATGCATGCTTCCTTTAGTCACACTCTTCAGTGTGCAATACGTCCTACATGTTGCATTGATTTTTGTCGAATTTTTACAGAATAGTTATCTTCAAGTGCTAGAGTGCATAATTCAAGGTTTTGCGATTTAGGAGTTATTTCGTTATAAAATTACATACAAAAGCTTCTGTGCACAACTCCTACATTTTGAATGCGATTTTTGTCAAACTTTTAAAGAATTATAATCTGCCTGTGCTACAGTGCATTTTGTAAAGCTGTCACGTCGTGATTGCATTGTTTGTGAATGAATTATTGTCCTTTGTTTAAAATAAGATATGAAAACTTCTGTGCACAACTCCTATATTTTGCATGCTGTTTTAATCAAACTTTAACAGAACTATTATTTCTAAGTGATAAACAAGTATTGTCAAGGTTTCATGAATTTTCATATTTTTTGTAGGAGTTATTGTCATTTGTTTAAAATTACATCATGCCATGGCCTCATGAATGCAGATTTTCGTTTTTTTCTTGAAATTAAATCGCAAATTCTAACTGTTCCCTTTGGACATCATTCAGTAAGTTTGTATGATATTCTTGATCTATTTCAATCCATTCCAGAACATAAACCAATATATTGTACTTAAAAATATTCATGTATATAGGTCAGTGTCGGGTTTCTATTGGCAAGCTTCAGCTTAAAACCCGGTTCTATACGAGAACAAAATCCCTTCAGTTTATACTAGAACACCATTCTAAATACCAGTATGCAAAACCCCATCGGAAATTCTCAATGTATACAGGCACCGCCCCCCTCCTCGTGTGATCAACATGTCAGAGCTGCCCAGCCGCACACAGAGGCCCCAGGGTGAGGAGGGACCAGTAGAAGTCACGGCACCACAGAGGTCACCACCAGCGCAGAGGCTGGAGGGGGACATAGAGCGGGAACGACATGCTGAGATCATCAGGTAGGGTGATCTATAGGAGCCTCATTCCCGAAAACTCGGCTAAATGCTTGTGCGTAAAGTGTCGTCCCAGATTTAGCCTGTGCAGTCTGCAGAGGCTTATCAGTGACGACACTTTCCGCCAAGACTGGATTTTTGTTTAAAAGAGACTTCCATAAAAGTGTATAGTGTCTTCCCTGTTTTGCCTGTGCGGACTGTACAGGCTAATCTGGAACAACATTTAACTCACATTCATTAAGCCCAGTTTTCCCAAAACGAGGCTTACATGATGCTGTCTTATGTGCTATCATAGTTGTACATTTGGATATTCTTAAAGTTCTTTAATAGTTTACATTCAAGCATTTATCAATTAAACAAGCTTTTATAAGATCAATATTGAATCAATGCTTCGTATTTAAAGACAAGTATTTAATGAAAAAAAGGGATAACTATGTATATGTTTGTTAGCCTACATAACACTTTTTAGCAATATGTTTCAGTTTGACATAATCAATCAGCTCACATTATTTTTATGATGATGATGATTATTATTATAATTATGTTTAGATTGCAGAATTTTTGCTTCTGCAGTTTTCTCCTTGGCGCCAACCCATAATCTATACATGTAATATTGATGTCTTAGTCTAGTGTCTTGATTTGTGGCAAGACTGAAATTCTTGACTAATCTGTTCATAGTGATCCTAGACAATGATCAGCTAGAGGTCAACTGTAGTGTTGATGAGGGATCACAAAACAATGCGAACTTAGCATTATTTAAGAGCTTTTTCGTATTTAGGAATTATAAAACTCCCAACAATTATAGGGAGAGAAGTTCTTGTCATCATTTTCTAGTAATATTCAATTCAGCAGAATAAATTAAACACAACACTTAGCTATAAAATGATTAAATTTGTGGTCGCTGCCTTGGAATAGTCTATACAAAGCATTGATGGAGGGATAAATGGATTAAGGATTGAATACATGTATGGACAAGCGTTTATTAAACATATTTAATATTTCATTTTAAATGTATTTCGTGCCCCTAATGTTTCAGGAAACTTCGTGAGAAGCAGGAGAGTGAGCGGCAGACCAAGCTGCGCCTACAGAAGCGCCTGGAGGCCCTCAGACCTGCAGCCTCAGTGAGCGGCAAACACGACCCTGCTGAGGCCACACACACGCTCTTTGATATGGTACAGTCTGGCTCTGTCCCGCCTTATTTCTTAACCCTTTGCCACTCAGATATGCACTTTGACGGCTTTATAGTCCCTCAGAAAATCAAAAATAATTTAAGACCTTTCTTACTAGAATCAAGTGTTAAAGGCTTCATTTCCAACCCTAATGCACTGATGAGCAGCAAACAGCATAAAACCTGAACAGACTGCAAGTTACTCGCAGGCTGTTCTGGTTTCATGCTGGTTGCATATAGCCATTTTCATTATGCTTCCGAGAGGGACAAGTTTTAGTTGCATATAGAGTGGTATGGCTTTTAAGCTGCTTGTTTCAAATATTTTATACTCCATTTTGAGTTGATATTGTCCAGTTCTCTGTGTTGCTGGATATTTTCCTTGCTTATCTGTATTACAGTAAAGACCAACTTAATTTGTTCTAAACAATTATCATTCAACCTGAATTATTACAAAATATTTATGTTAAATTGTGGAAATCCCATTTTATACGAAACGCTCTTTCTAGGAAAACGGGCTTATTGAATGTGCATAAAGTGTCCTATGTTAAAAATACTGCATAGGCTAATCTGGGACGACACATTCCGCTTATATGGATATTGTAGTTTAATAAAGGAAGTCTCTTATAAACGAAAATTCAGTTTGAGTGGAAAGTGTAGTCCCTGATTGGCCTGTGCGGAATTCAAAGGCTAATCTGGGACAACACTTTGCGCACATGCATTTAACCCCATTTTCCCAGTGCGAGGCTCAGTTTAAATATTTAATTTTACTCACAATATATAAAATGCCCTCTGTTGTACAAACCATTCCTCTATATTCTGTTATCAGGAGGCCTCCTATGAGTCTGCCCCCAGGAATCTGCCCCCTGTGCTGACCTCCGATACAGACTGCGTGCTACTTGCCATTCATCTGTCGGCTAATGGAGAGATTGTCCTGCACAGGGGAAGTGGCAACAAGAGTGTGGACACAGGTAAATGCTGTAGATTGTCCTGCACAGGGGTAGTGGCAACAACAGTGTGGACACAGGTAAATGCTGTAGATTGTCCTGCACAGGGGTAGTGAGAACAAGAGTGTGGATACAGGTAAATGTTGTCATGGATATAACCAAGATTGTCCCGCACAGGAGAAGTGGGAACAAGAGTGGGGACACAGGTAAATGGAGAGATTGTCCTGCGCAGGGGTATTAGGAACAACAGTGTGGACACAGGTAAATGTTGTCATGGAAATAACCAAGATTGTCCAGCACAGGGGTAGTGGGAACAAGAGTGTGGACTGAGGTAAATGGAGAGATTGTTCTGCACAGGGGTAGTGGCAACAACAGTGTGGACACAGGTAATTGGAGAGATTGTCCTGCACAGGGGTAGTGGCAACAACAGTGTGGACACAGGTAAATGCAGTAGATTGACCTGCACAGGGATAGTGGGAACAAAAGTGTGGACACAGGTAAATGTTATGATGTGGAGAGATTGTCCTGCACAGGGGTAGTGGGAACAACAGTGTGGACACAGGTAAATGGAGAGATTGTCCTGCACAGGGGTAGTGGGAACAAGAGTGTGGACACAGGTAAATGGAGAGATTGTCCTGCACAGGGGTAGTGGGAACAAGAGTGTGGACACAGGTAAATGGAGAGATTGTCCTGCACAGGGGTAGTGGGAACAAGAGTGTGGACACAGGTAAATGGAGAGATTGTCCTGCACAGGGGTAGTGGGAACAAGAGTGTGGACACAGGTAAATGGAGAGATTGTCCTGCACAGGGGTAGTGGGAACAAGAGTGTGGACACAGGTAAATGGAGAGATTGTCCTGCACAGGGGTAGTGGGAACAAGAGTGTGGACACAGGTAAATGGAGAGATTGTCCTGCACAGGGGTAGTGGGAACAAGAGTGTGGACACAGGTAAATGGAGAGATTGTCCTGCACAGGGGTAGTGGGAACAAGAGTGTGGACACAGGTAAATGGAGAGATTGTCCTGCACAGGGGTAGTGGGAACAAGAGTGTGGACACAGGTAAATGGAGAGATTGTCCTGCACAGGGGTAGTGGGAACAAGAGTGTGGACACAGGTAAATGGAGAGATTGTCCTGCACAGGGGTAGTGGGAACAAGAGTGTGGACACAGGTAAATGGAGAGATTGTCCTGCACAGGGGTAGTGGGAACAAGAGTGTGGACACAGGTAAATGGAGAGATTGTCCTGCACAGGGGTAGTGGGAACAAGAGTGTGGACACAGGTAAATGGAGAGATTGTCCTGCACAGGGGTAGTGGGAACAAGAGTGTGGACACAGGTAAATGGAGAGATTGTCCTGCACAGGGGTAGTGGGAACAAGAGTGTGGACACAGGTAAATGGAGAGATTGTCCTGCACAGGGGTAGTGGGAACAAGAGTGTGGACACAGGTAAATGGAGAGATTGTCCTGCACAGGGGTAGTGGGAACAAGAGTGTGGACACAGGTAAATGGAGAGATTGTCCTGCACAGGGGTAGTGGGAACAAGAGTGTGGACACAGGTAAATGGAGAGATTGTCCTGCACAGGGGTAGTGGGAACAAGAGTGTGGACACAGGTAAATGGAGAGATTGTCCTGCACAGGGGTAGTGGGAACAAGAGTGTGGACACAGGTAAATGGAGAGATTGTCCTGCACAGGGGTAGTGGGAACAAGAGTGTGGACACAGGTAAATGGAGAGATTGTCCTGCACAGGGGTAGTGGGAACAAGAGTGTGGACACAGGTAAATGGAGAGATTGTCCTGCACAGGGGTAGTGGGAACAAGAGTGTGGACACAGGTAAATGGAGAGATTGTCCTGCACAGGGGTAGTGGGAACAAGAGTGTGGACACAGGTAAATGGAGAGATTGTCCTGCACAGGTGTAGTGGGAACAAGAGTGTGGACACAGGTAAATGGAGAGATTGTCCTGCACAGGTGTAGTGGGAACAAGAGTGTGGACACAGGTAAATGGAGAGATTGTCCTGCGCAGGGGTAGTGGGAACAAGAGTGTGGACACAGGTAAATGGAGAGATTGTCCTGCTCAGGGGTAGTGGGAACAAGAGTGTGGACACAGGTAATTGCTGTAGATTGTCCTGCACAGGGAAAGTGTCAACAAGAGTGTGGACACAGGTAAATGGAGAGATTTTCTTGCACAGGGGTAGTGGGAACAAGAGTGTGGACACAGGTAAATGGAGAGATTGTCCTGCACAGGGGAAGTGGCAACAAGAGTTTACACAGGTAAATGGAGAGATTGTCCTGCACAGGTGTAGTGGGAACAACAGTGTGGACACAGGTAAATGCTGTAGATTGTCCTGCACAGGGGTAGTGGCAACAAGAGTGTGGACACAGGTAAATGGAGGGATTGTCCTGCACAGGGTTAGTGGGAACAAAAGTGTGGACACAGGTAAATGGAGAGATTGTCCTGCACAGGGGTAGTGGGAACAAGAGTTCGGACACAGGTAAATGCTGTGGTCTAAATAACCACAAGTGTGTTGGCCCTGCATGGGTACTTGTTGACCTGCCTGGGCTAGTTCAGATTCTCAGTTGTATATAGACAGGAATGCAAAACGTTCTTGCTTTTATGTACGGTTATGTGCCACATGATGAGAAGAACCACCTTATGACAAGATATGTGACTTTGATTTTGCATTTGCATATTTTAACACTATCTTTGCCAGACATTCCTGAAAATTAAATTCATTCATTTCACCTATATTTGCTGAGATATAAGTAAATAAACTTCATCACCTTTATCTTTTTACGCAGAGGCTAATCAGGGACAACGCTTTCCACTTTAATGGAATTTTTCATTTAAAGATAGCCACTTGTAAACAAAAATCCAGTCTAGGCAAAAAGTGTCATTCCAGATTAGCCTGTGCAGAAAGTGCATGTATTAAGCACCATTTTCCCATAATGCTGCTCATATCAATTCAACTAACATTAAATATTTCAGGTACCGGTCTATCTGCCAGCTACACCACGCTGTTGTCATGGCTACTGACTCTGGTGCCCCAGGACTTCTCGTACCTCCAGGGCGGGGCTGCAGGGACCCAGACCCCCTGGGTGCAACCATTCCACGTTGTGGGGCTCCAGCAGGGTTTACTGGACGATCAGCTGTGTCTGATGGTGGCAGCCACTCCCGTGGAGCAGTTTGATGGAAAAGGCGTCCAGAAGGCAAAGAAAAATAAGGTATTGAATGCTATTTAGTAGCTTTAATTTTGGGAATTGTTTTAAATGTCACTGATGTTATTGAATGTTAGTTTGATGTCACTTATGTTATTGAATGTAAGATTGATGTTACTTATGTTAAGAAAATATGTTTGTAATATCGATAACGCAGTTTTCATATGTTATGGAGAGAAACAGTGGTGATAACCTTGTATTGGTTTTTTGAGTCTTTTTATCCCCACACTTTTTGAAAAAAAGGTGGGGATATTGTGGTGATCTCCGCCGTCCGTCTGTCCGTCTGTCCATCCGTCCTGGCCAATATCTCCTCCTACACTATTAGCACTAGAACCTTGAAACTTACACACATGGTAGCTATGATCATATGTGCGACCCTGCACTATTTGGAATTTTGATCTGACCCCTGGGTCAAAAGTTAGGGGTTGGGGTGGAGCCGCGTCAGAAATTATCACTAATTTTTTTAGGTTATTTTACATTTACTTCTTTATTTCTACACCGATTCACTTCAAATTGATACAAGACCTCTCTTATGACAATACGGTCAATCTCAACCATGCATGGCCCCATTCCCAACCCTGGGGCGCCCGCCCACATAGGCCACACCCACCAAAAATTTCCATTTACTATAATTTTTTCATTTCTACACGGATTCACTTCAAATTGATACTGAACTTCTCTTATGACATTAGGGTCAATCTCAACTATGCATGGCCCCATTACCAACCCTGGGGCGCCCCGCCCACATAGACCACACCCACCCAAAATTGCCTTTACTATAATTTCTTCATTTCTACACCGATTCACTTCAAATTGATACTGAACTTCTCTTATGACAATACGGTCAATCTCAACTATGCATGGCCCCATTACCAACCCTGGGGCGCCCTGCCCACATAGGTCACACCCACCCAAAATTGCCTTTACTATAACTTCTTCATTTCTACACCAATTCACTTCTAATTGATACTGAACTTCTCTATGACAATACGGTCAATCTCGACTATGCATGGCCCCATTACCAACCCTGGGGCACACCTAGGTCAAACATTCGGTGTGGGGATACGCGTCGGCCTCTGCCGCGCCATTTCTAGTTATAGACTTATCTTAAATTCACTAATTTGGGGAAAACCAAACTAACATGGGGGTTCAAACCAAGCTGACCAATTTAAAATCCTGTCAAAGTCACATACTATATGAACTTTTACGACTGGAATTAAACTACAAGTGAATCATAAATGGGGTCAGCGTTGTTTGACTTATTAAATAGAGGAGTTTTGTGGATTTCCAGATTACAGCTATTATTGGCTTTTTTTTCATGCAATGTTTTAGTCTAACAAAGAATTTGTCATCTAGCATTGTTTCTTAAATATCTTGTACCACCAGCAGAAGTTGGCTATTTAACAAATATTTATTGCAAAATTTGAAAATGATTTAATTTAGGCATTGGAAGTACAAACACTTTTTTTTTGCTGTTTTAGAAATCGGAACGTCTTACAAACACAGCATTCCATCAGCATCTCCAGAAGTACCTTGCAACCAACACCCTACACACTGTGTGTCCATGGTTACAGAACATGGTGTCTATGGATGTCACCCCCGGGGGAGAAGGGGAGGGATCCTCAGAGGACATGCCAAGTATGTTGCACAACAGCTATTCTGAATCTTTGTCTTTGTAGATATAATTCATACATATATTTATTTTTTCTGTTAATCGGTTATCATATACTTTTATTTTATATTAATGGAAAAAAATGAGTTCAACTGAGTTTCTGAGTTTTTATGACCACCACATCTACGGATGCGGAGGACATAATGTGATTGGCCCGTTTGTTTGTTTGTCTGTTGGTCCGTACAAGGTAAATCCCAAGATACACATTTTGTACAATTCAGAAGGTCAAACTTCTTGGTAAACCTAAGTTGATCATTTGTGGCGTGTTCTGAGAAAACTGGGCAAAATGCTTGTGCGTAAAGTGTCATCCCAGATTAGCCTGTGCAGGCCGCACAGGCTAATCAGGGACGACAATTTCCGCTTTTATGGAATTTTTCGTATAAATGATGTCTCTTCTTAGCGAAAATCCAGTTTAGGCGGAAAGTGTCGTCCCGGATTTGCCTGTGCAAATCTGGGATGACACTTTACGCACAAGTATTTTGCCCAGTTTTCTCAGAACACGCCACATTTTGTCTAGCATCAATGATACTTGCATGAATCTTTGTACACTATCAACATAACCACTTCACCTGACCTCTTTTTGACCTTGATTTTTTTTAGCTCTACTGGCCGAAGGCCGGAAGAGCTTATGTCATGGTGTGATTTCCGTCGTCCGTCCATCCGTCCGTGTGTGTGTGCGTGTGTGCGTCCGTTAGACTTTTTCTTGTTTACGCGATAAAGTCCACAGTTTTCATCCGATTCTTTTCAAACTTGTCCAGTGTCTTTATATTAATGAGGACTCAAACCCTATTGAAAATGGGTTACATCAGACCATCCGTCTGCCGTCCGTGCGTGCGTCCATTACACTTTTACTTGTTTACGCGATAAACTCCACGGTTTTCATCCGATTCTTTTCAAACTTGTTCAGTGTCTTTATATTAATGAGGACTCGAACCCTATTGAAAATGGGTTACATCAGAGCGTCCGTCTGCCGTCCGTGCGTGTGTCGGTGCGTACATTACACTTTTTCTTGTTTACGCAATAAACTCCACAGTTTTCATCCGATTCTTTTCAAACTTGTTCAGTGTCTTTATATTCATGAGGACTCAAACCCTATTGAAAATGGGTTACATCAGACCGTCCGTCTGCCGTCCGTGCGTGCGTCCGTGCATGCGTTAGACTTTTTCTTGTTTACGCGATAAACTCCACAGTTTTCATCCGATTCTTTTCAAACTTGTTCAGTGTCTTTATATTCATGAGGACTCGAACCCTATTGAAAATGGGTTACATCAGACCGTCCGTCTGCCGTCCGTGCGTGCGTCCGTCCGTGCGTTAGACTTTTTCTTGTTTACGCGATAAACTCCACAGTTTTCATCCGATTCTTTTCAAACTTGTTCAGTGTCTTTATATTCATGAGGACTCGAACCCTATTGAAAATGGGTTACATCAGACCGTCCGTCTGCCGTCCGTGCGTGCGTCCGTCCGTGCGTTAGACTTTTTCTTGTTTACGCGATAAACTCCACAGTTTTCATCCGATTCTTTTCAAACTTGTTCAGTGTCTTTATATTCATGAGGACTCGAACCCTATTGAAAATGGGTTACATCAGACCGTCCGTCTGCCGTCCGTGCGTGCGTCCGTCCGTGCGTTAGACTTTTTCTTGTTTACGCGATAAACTCCACAGTTTTCATCCGATTCTTTTCAAACTTGTTCAGTGTCTTTATATTCATGAGGACTCGAACCCTATTGAAAATGGGTTACATCAGACCGTCCGTCTGCCGTCCGTGCGTGCGTCCGTCCGTGCGTTAGACTTTTTCTTGTTTACGCGATAAACTCCACAGTTTTCATCCGATTCTTTTCAAACTTGTTCAGTGTCTTTATATTCATGAGGACTCGAACCCTATTGAAAATGGGTTACATCAGACCGTCCGTCTGCCGTCCGTGCGTGCGTCCGTCCGTGCGTTAGACTTTTTCTTGTTTACGCGATAAACTCCACAGTTTTCATCCGATTCTTTTCAAACTTGTTCAGTGCCTTTATATTCATGAGGACTCGAACCCTATTGAAAATGGGTTACATCAGACCGTCCGTCTGCCGTCCGTGCGTGCGTCCGTCCGTGCGTAAGACTTTTTCTTGTTTACGCGATAAACTCCACAGTTTTCATCTGATTCTTTTCAAACTTGTTCAGTGTCTTTATATTAATGAGGACTCGCACCCTATTGAAAATGGGTAACATCAGAGTAAAAAGTCCAGAATTATCTCCCCTTGAATTTGTATTGGTCCGAGGCGTTTAAGTAGGTTGTTTAATTGGTTGCAATTATTAATTTAAAATTAAATAAAATATAAGCCATCTGATAATTCATTTGGCAAGGATGAAAGGATTTGTGTTTTCAGTATTCCCTTGCATGTTGACTTTCCATTCCATTGACATTCCAGCCAGTAGAGCGATTCAGGCCCTCATGGGCCTCTTGTTTATATAATTTTGAACTAAGATATTCAAATGGGCTAATAAATCAATGCTGTCTAGTCTTCCACTTGGTGCATCAGAGTGTATTGAGTGCAGCATCTGGTTAATTCTGATACTATTGTACGAGTGTTTGAATATCTGAAATTGCTATATTATTTGCTTAAAGACTAACATTTCAAATTAATCTGACCCATTTAAAATCTTGTCAAAGTCACATACCATATCAACTGTAACTATTGGAATGAAACTTTGTTGTTAAAAATTATAAAATATACCTGCCTTTCTTTATATGACTCACACTTAAAACAAATATTGTTTACTGGATTAAAGAACTTAATAATTTATTACTTGATTATTACTTATATCTACTGAACATCATGTCAGTCAGTGCTGTCCTCTTCGATTTCAGATTATGCGTACCGGCCGCCGCTCCCCAACATCACGACCAAACCCCTGTCCACTTTTATTCACGTGAACCCCGATCCTCAGGCAGCCTCCAAAGTGTTTAACACAGCTGTGGGATTTTTCTGGCAAACGGTGGACAGCGATGAAACAAAGCTCGACCAGGACACGCACGATAAAGATGTTAATTATGACACCCAGAACACGTTGTCTCTGATTTATAAAAAGATTTATCAAGACCCATCAGCCATAATGGGAGTATTCAATCGTGTCTTGCAGCTCGGATTAGATATTTCCGGTATCCGGTTAGTGTACCCTTCCCCGGAGCAGATGAACATGCCCAAGGCTGACAATGCTTCGGTGCTAACAGACGTTGAGCTATTGAACAACATTGGTGCAGTTCTGGCCGTCTGTGTGCGAGGCACGTGTGCTAGGATGATCTGGCTTGATGCGGTTGGGCCATCGGACCCAGTTTTAGCTAGGAAAACGGACCCGAATTCCCTGTGTGCCTTGTACGGTGGTGACTCCAGGGACGAGTGTCTGTTGTTCTGCCCCAGGACTCCTGGAAGGGTTCACTCTGAACTCGTCAGGTGGTTTGGAGGGCGCGTACCACCGGGTAATGTAATCGATGTGGGAACCCCATACACCAAAAAGGATAATCTTAGAAGCGGGAGTCCAAAAGGACGTCGCAACAAGAAAGTGACATTTGCAGATGACCTTACTATGACAGAAGGGCAAGTCAATAATACTGTACACAGGCCTTTAGCAACACTAACAGCCACAACTAAAAATGAGATTATGCTGGTGATTTCCCCACTCGTGCCTCCGAAGTGTTTTGGAATCATTCTAGCTTCATGTCAGAGGCGGGGTTTCCAGGTCACTGGTGTGCGACGGGCTAGACTCTCCAGCAAAAAGGCTGCAGCTCTAGGTAACGGATTATGTTATGGTTGTGCTTAATTATTTTTATTGCGAAAAGGATTTTTCAGTTTTACTGTCAATATAATTATATAGGCAGTATTATCTGTGCCGCTTTTTTCCACCAAATTACTTAAAACATGTATTTGCTATGGATTATAATTTGTGTAAAAACGGACTGCTTGCTTTTATGCACACAAACTTAAATATTTTCAATGAATTTTAAAGTTGCTTAATATAAATGGGAAAATTATTAGAATCCACCAATAGGAAATATATTGATAATGTCTGGCGATAACTTTTTGAAGCTATTCAAAATTTATGTAACTTAATTTTATTAACAAAAAAGCCAAGTTGTAATTTATCTATATTATCCAACAATAAGTCACGTGCTTTACACGATTGATATACAGCATTGGATATGGTGTCCACCTTGCAACTGGACGGCACAATCCCCCACCCAGGGAGCGTTCTTAAGACCTTTCCAAAGACACCAACTTCCACGTACTGGTTCCTTTCAAGAAATCGACTCCTTAGTGTCTCTATAAGCGTGAGACTTTAAATACAAGCTAAAATAAATGAGCCAGGCTCTTGGAAAACAGGGCTTAATGCATGTGCATAAAGTGTCATCCCAGATTACACTGTGCAGTCTGAACAGGCTTATCAGGGGCGACACTTTTCACTTTCATAATATAGTTTTGTTTAAAGAAAGTCTCTTCTTAGCAAAAATCCAGTTAAGGTGGCAAGTGTCATCCCTGATTAGGCTGTTCTCTAATGAAGAAAATGGACTCTTGAGTGTCTCTATAAGTGTAAGGCTTTTAACTCAACAACTTTTGTGGTTTTATCGACAGGTATTACTGGTGCAGGCCTTACGACGTTCTGCCCAGGCTCACTGACCACTGAGTCGTTTGATGCCAGCCTCGCGGGACATGTGGATCCCCAGGGTCACCGCAGGTGGGCGGAGTCAACCTTTCCATCGACGATACTACAGCTTCTGAAGGAGAATGCCACTCACAGTGCGGCCAGTCTGGTGGAGGACTGCATGGTGCAGCTTACACGCCAAGGCATTATGGGTATAGTGACTTTTTGAAAGAAAAGAAAGAAGAAAATGATGCTATGGACATAGTTTTTTTTAAGGTTTAAAAAACATGAGATGGCTATGCAAAAATAGTATTGGATGGTGTTTATATAATTGTTTAGGGTTGATAGATTTAAACAGTTGATCTGTTTTCATCCCTAAGTAACTAGATCAGAGCTCTGTGTTTCAAAGGACGTACAAGTTGAGCTTATTTGTAGCCAGTCTATCACATGATGTGTACTTTATAGGTTGAAATGCCTAGTTAGTACCAATGTAATAGTAAAAATAAATGAGCCTTTCTCTGTGAAAAGGGGGTTTAAAGCATGTGTGTAATGTGTCATCCCAGATAAGCCAGTGCAGTCCGCACAGGCTAATCAGGGACAAAACTTTCTGCCTAAACTGGATTTTCATCAAGAAAAGTCTTCATTTAAATGAAAAAAATACAATAAACATGGAAAGTGTCGTCCCTGATTAGCATGTGCAGACTGCTTACTGGGATGACACTTTACGCACATGCATTAAAACCCCTTTTCTCAGAGCACGTCTCAAATCCAGGTATGTTTGATTTTAGGAGCTCTTCAGAAGAGAGAACAGTTTCCATTGGAGTCTGCTCACATGTTTCATGCTGCCAGGTTCTCTGAAGGGCTGCTGGCCACTCTTGGTGGAGAGTTTAGCAAGGTACCCAGACTTGTTTAAGCTCAGATAGAGGGAGAAATACCGTAAAGATGAATAATGGATAGAGGAGGGGGAATAATGGTTCAAATAAAAAAAAAATCTTTTTTTTCTTTTAAGATTTCTTTTCTGAGAACAACACATTTTTTACAGTCATTCAAAGAATTATATAGATTTGAGAATATTGTTTCTAACAAATGTAACTGAAAGAAATAGGGTTTGAGAAAATTATGGTTAGGAGAGAAGAAAGATATAGGTGGTATATCAATCTATGTTCAGTTGAGTCTATTGAAAGTGTAATATTAAGAAGAGATTGTTGTGTTCATACAGCTATATTTTCTAAGAATGTGCTCCATCTTTGCCTTAAGAATTTAAGTGTGATTTTTTTTGTTGTTGTTACCTTATTTGTTTTGAAAATAATTGCTGAAAATGCTTATAAACTGATACGATTGAGTTAAGAACAGTGCTCAAAAAGGTTCTAGAACAGTCTTGAATCCTGACCATAATGATATTCATTGTTATTGCAGTGTTTTGATCCCGAGATCCAGATCAACCCCAGCTATGTGATACCACAACTGTACACCAACCCAGAGCTGGAGCAGATCACAGTACTCATGCTGTTGGGGCATAATATACTAAAGTCGTCAGGAATATTGATTGGTAGGATTACATTCTGACATTGATTTTAACAGTGACAAACTTTTTAAAATTTACCTCTGAAACTGCTAAATTGATGCCTTAAATATTTGGTATGCGATATCCTCTAGAAGTGCTATACAAAGATTGTTTCAAGCCCCGAAGGTCTTAATGGCCAAGCCCTAGGAATCACATGGTTAATAAAGACTTAAATAGTAATATTATTTTTAAAACTTTCGTTTTAGAGACTGAATTGCCATCAGGTTTTGTATTTGACATTCAATGTAACATAGAATGATGGCCCTTTACAAACAGTTTAAGAGTTTCAACATTTTACCCCTATGCCCCACACCTAGGTGGAGTCACCTGCTTTATATTATTTTTTTCAATTTGCTCTACAGAAACCAAGAAAAACCCAGGTTTTGTAATTTGATATCTAATACTGTATGGCAAATTCTACGAAGAGTTATATAATCTTTCCCCTTAGGGTCCAATCTTGCCACTCACATGGAGTCACATTGCTTATATTTATTTAATTTCAAGGCAAAAAGTTTCATATTTGGCATGTTACACGTTAAGGTCCTCTACTAACTGTTACCCTAGAAAATGGCAATTCTCACAAACTCTTGGTTGTAAAACTTAAATTAAAGAAATGCAAAAATTATATATTAATAGAACAAATGAGATGAATGCAGTTGTCTTAATTACCACACACTTTTAATCCTGTGCTTGTCAATTTGGAACTCAAGAGGGCAGGAAACAGTTTGCTTACTCTCAAATAATGATAAAATTCAGATTTGTTTGGCTAGACTTTTTATTTCATTGACAGTAAATGCATACCTTGTATATCTTTGGAACTGAAGTATTTACCCCCATCCCTTGTGTGTTTCTGCCAGGTCGGCTACTTGGAATGGTTCCGTACAGTCGTCAGCCGGCCGCCCTGCCTTTCTCCGAGGGGCTGGAGCTGCTGGGCCTCAAGTGGCTGCCCAGGCTCACTGTGTCTCAGGCCAAGGAGGTGACGCCGTGTGAGGTGGGAGACAGGCTATGGAAGGACAGTCTGCACACACTCGCTGGAGGTAGGATTAGTTTAAACCTATTTTTATTTTAGCTCAATTGCATCTAAAAAATAAGGCTCATTGAAACACTCGTGAGTCTGTTTCCTGGGTAGAACCAGTACTTGATGTGGTTTTGGGAGATCTTAAGAACGGCCCCACAGTGAAGATCGAACCCATGAACTCCCGGTTGCTAGGCAGACGCCATATCCACTAAGCCACGGCCATATCATGGGTTATGGGAATTAGGGGTCTCTGAACTACTTTGTTGATAAAACATACAGTATGAACAACATATGCAATCTGCATACACTAGCTAGCGGTATGGAAATTTAAAGTTTCTCAGAACCAGATACAGTCTGCACAAAAACATTTACAGTCTGCACACACCGGCTAGTAGTTATGATATTTAGGTCTCAAAATCAACTTCTTGATGAAAATAAAAAAATATATCTACAGTGTTGACAATATCTTATATAATGAACAAGGTGAAAAACCAAACAGGCCTGACAACAATTTGTGTTCCTATGCTTACCATGTGACAACAATTTCATGGGAGCTCTTCTCTGACCAACTGTATAGGTTGTTAAATATTTACAAGCATTATTTAGAATGGACTCAACATGTTGCTGACAGTCATCTCGTTCTCACATTAAAAATAAACAGAACTATTAACATTTCGCCCCACTGGTGCAAAATGGTACCATGTGACATTAAATTTCAATAGCACACGGTACCTTTTTGCAACAAGGGGGCGATATATTCAAATGTCTTCTCCTGCAGCGCCGTGTCTAGTGCTAGCGCTCCGCGGCGTGAATGCCTTCGCCAAGCTGGAGAGCATAGTACCGCCGAGACCATCTCTAGGAACACCCGGGAACCAGTTCAATCTGGAGATGATTAACGCGCGCACCGCAGAGGAGGCGTACACCTTCATCAGACAGTTCTTCACAGAAAGGGAGCTCTTCTCTGATCCGCTCTCACGGCCCATGTTGCCCTATATCCCACAGTATAATTCACATCACGAGATCCATGGGTGAGTCCTGTGACTTTGTTGTGTTATCAGTGTTAATATTTCTTTTTTGTTTGAACAGTCGGTGCATCCCATAGTTGTTATTTGCATTCATCCATTGAAGTGCTCTATGAGATTGTAAATATAAAATTGTGCAATGAAATGTTTATTTCCAGCTATACATTTTGTACAAATAAATTTTAATTTTGGTGTGATGGTATAATTGTGTGGGAAACCGGGTTACGGGCATTAAAACCCTGCTTGTCTGGTTATTGTAGGAAAAAAACTCTGACCTGGATGAAAAGTGTGTGCATCAAACTACTTTGCTATAAGACATCCATCACAGCCTTCAGAATTCTAATGCTGTCATGTATTGCAGATATAAAGGCCCCCATGAGGCTTTGGCCATCTACCCAAAGGAGGAGTCTATCTTTAAGATGATAATGCTGTCATGTATTGCAGATATAAAGGCCCCCATGAGGCTTTGGCGACCTATCCAAAGGAGGAGTCTATCTTTGAGATGATAATGCTGTCATGTATTGCAGATATAAAGTCCCCCATTAGGCTGTGGCCACCTACCCAAAGGAGGAGTCTATCTTTGAGATGATAATGCTGTCATGTATTGCAGATATAAAGGCCCACATGAGGCTGTTGCCACCTACCCAAAAGAGGAATCCATCTTTGAGATGATGCAGTCCGGCCCTCGCCCCTTTCCCACTTTCCTGCTCATCAAGCCCAGGGCCCTGCACAAGCACCTCACCAAGATCCTCAAGAAGCTTGCACAGGAGAACTTCCGCATTGTGGCCTTGAAGCTCCTGGTGCTCTCTCCTGAACAGGCGGAGAGGGTCATACCGGAGGAGGTCAAGGTTAGTTTTAAAGCAGTACTGGGCCCTCAATCTGCATTATTTGGGGCAAAATATCATTCCCTTCCCCTATGAAAAAAGTTCAAAAAAAATGATTCCCCCTAGAAAAAATAATCTATTTTTTTAGAAAAAGTATCTTATGATTATTTTATCTAAATTTTATTTCAAGTAAATCTAGTCAAATATACTAAATTGTGAAAAAAATCTATGAATATTGTGCAAACATGTACAAATGTAAGTAAAAAAAATCCCCATAAAAGGGAAATGGCACGAAAATACCCCCTCATGAGGATGTGGGTAGCTTCCCCTGATGGCTGGAGAGGATCGCAGTAACAGATTTTTTTTTTTTTTTTTTTTAAATACTATAGTTATTTTCAGTTAAAGGATAATAAATTAATGAAATGATGTTGAAAACATTCACCGATAAACGTATGTTTAAGTCACAGTTATAGCTATGGTAACTTGTTCGTAAAAGGTAATTACTAACTCAATTAATATACAATCAGTAGAATGTGCATAACTAAAATCAATGACTTTTTAATTAATCATATACTTGGGTAGATATGGGTGATTTACTGGAATAAATTATAATTTCTCAACTCTTGCCTTGTGAATGTACATGCTGAAATTTCGTCGTATTAGGTATCAAGATGAAACTTTATCAGTAGGAAGCTTGCATTGTTGGGAAACCAGTTCTAATAAAAACTGTACTGCCAATGCCCTCTGACAAAGTGCCAGGTGGTATTTCAGGCATGACCGTGACAATTCTAATCGATGTTCTACCTTGCTTCACATTTATGGCTTGTCAAATACTTCAGTTTGTGACATAAGCGGTTCAAGTATGTTTTACTCAAATATGTTATAAAAGTGTGTTTCTCTATCAGACGTTAATTGATGAAATAGTAAGAAAGTGTTTATGAAATTAAATACCTGTAACAAAAGTGCATTTTGGTATTTCATCTTGCTGCAGTTGGAGGAAGATCGCAGCAAGCACTTGCAGTACCTGACAGGTGGTGCCAGCCTGTGTCTGTGTGTCGAGAGGGAGAATGCCGTGAAGAGGCTGTTAGACCTGTTGGGGCCAGAGGATCCCCAGAGTGCGCGCAGGCTCTCACAGTTCTACTGGAGAGGAGTCTTTGGAGGGGACATCGTCACCAATGCACTCTATGGTAAGCTTTGACTCGGTCTCAATCAAATAATGTTTTCCTGCACTTCTGATGTCTGAACATGCAAGTACAACTAAATCACTAATATGATCCTCACTCGAAGAAAACTTGGCATAATGTCCACACAAGCTTATCAGGGACAACACTTTCCGCCTAGACTGGATTTTTGTTAAGAAGAGAGCCTGTGCGGACTGCACAAGCTAGGACTGCACAGGCTTATCAGGGACAACACTTTCTGCCTAGACTGGATTTTTGTTAAGAAGAGAGCCTGTGCGGACTGCACAGGCTAGGACTGCACAGGCTTATATGGGACAACACTTTATGCCTATGCATTTAGCCCTGTTTTCAAGAGCGAGGCTCATATATATTTGTTTTATGTATCTTCAGGCTCCAAGAACTACAGACAGGCTGATGAGGATGTTCGATATTTCTTTCCAGCAGGACTCTGCAGTCAAGAGAGTGACATCTATACACAAGAACTGGTAGGTAGCAGTGGAAAATGTGTTCATTCTTTTAACAATATGTTCCACTGAAGAAATTATATTTTATATAATAGTTTCATGTAAAGTGACAATGAGTATAGTTTAATATAATAGTTTCATGTCTTGTTACAATGATTATTGTCTAATATGCATTTAAATTTTAAAAGAAAAAAAATGGTCACACAATCATGTAAAGAGTAAAAACTTTTAAGCCATGTTGCAGTTAGAACATGAAAATGATCATCAAATATGCAGTAAGCTTGGAAATAAATGAGCCAACAAATCAGCTTTTATAACATTCATTTCAATAAGCCCTGTTTAAAATTAACCGGTGCTTACTGTTTACAATCTTATTATTTTTTGCAATGATCACTGCTTTTTGTATATTTCCCATAAGCTGAAATTGTAATTGTTTTTATCGACACATAAATATGTCATATTTATGCTACCTGATTCTCTAGATCCAGAGTCCAGCAGTGGATATAGAGATAGACATCAAGTATGGCACAAGTAGAGATATTCTCTTTTCAAAAATGGAGAACTCAGCACAAGGTACCACTTACATTCTGATAAAGAAAATCTCCTTAATCAGTATCCCACAAAAAATACTACCTTAAAATTGTAGCAATTACTATCCTTTTGAACATAATACCATTTCCAATGAGTTGTTGTTTTTATATTATTTGTACATTAATTCATCTTTTTTTAATAATATTTTTTCAAGCAAATGTTGAACAAATATTAATTGTTCATGTCATGAAGTATTTTGACACTGAGCACTGTATGATAAATAATCTGTTTGTTTCAGATGCCTCGCACATATTTCTCAACCAGACGACCTGCCTCATTCTGACGCCAGTATTAATGAAAAAGTTTGGATCTCACTTCGGATATGTGGAGGTTATTGAGGGACTTGTGCATCAAGGGTAAGACAAATACAAATAAGACGGGCCAAAATAAGATATAAGCCCCAACTCTACAAAGAAATACTCCAAAGCATAATACATCCGAAAGAACAAATAAGACCAGGGCCCGTATTCACTCTCACAATTCTTAGACTTAAGTCTGAGAGAAAAAGAATATTCTTTAAATTGGACTTTTGAAGAATTGCTTTAATGTTTAGTCAAACCTGGCATTAACCACCTCTATTTACATCATCCTTCATGTAGAACACATTCTTAATGACATATTCACCAATGGTAGCCTTTATATATTCAAACGCTGGACGTATTTTTCTTGGTTCGAAGTCTATACTTTATTCTTAAGTATAAGAATGGGTTTGTGAATACAGGCCCTGTCCGTGACAAACTGTTCTTTAAAAAGATTAAGAAGACTAAAATGTTTGTAATTCACCTGGTACGTTATAAATTGAGGGATTCAGTTTTACAAATAATACAGGTAAAATGTTTCATCCATATGTAGTTTGGACTGGATTAAAGGCATTCTCTTTTGAATGACTCCACATATGAGCCTTAGTATGAAAAAACAGGTNAATGGCATTGTACACCATCTGTTAATTAGGGAGTTATGGCCCTTTGTATCTTGAAAAAATGCTTTTTACTATAGGCACTTTTGTGTCCTGAGCCATATCTTGGACGTGCTTTGGCGGATTTCATTGAAACTTGGTATGAGTATATATATGGATAAGACGATGATGCACGCCGAATGGCATTGTACACCATCTGTTAATAACGGAGTTATGGCCCTTTGTATCTTGAAGAAATGCTTTTCACTATAGGCACTTTTGTGTCTGGAGCCATATCTTGGAAGTTCTTTGGCGGATTTCATTGAAACTTGGTATGAGTATATATATGGATGAGAGGATAATGCACGCCAAATGGCATTGTACACCATCTGTTAATAATGGAGTTATGGCCCTTGGTATCTTGAAAAAATGCTTTTTTTTTAGGATTATACCATATATCAAGGGATTTGCACCCATACATAAAAAAAAATATTAGGCGGGGGATATCAATTCAACGAATTTTCTTGTTCACACCTTTATTGACCTTACACAACAGATTAACACCAATTGCCTGCCAAGTGTCTAAACCTCTAAGGGATTAAAATCGGTTAAACGGACTGTTGAATACAGCAATCAAGCTGTGAACGCCGCCATCTTTGAAGTTTTTTCTGGGGTCTTGAAAATACATGAAGTAGTTGCATAACATGGAAGCTTGGAGAAAAAACGGGATCCAAGCACCCCCCGCGTTATATTGGATACAGCGTTATAACGGATTGTGTTATATTGGATTTACAGTGTATTGCATGTGCATGAAGTGTTGTCCCAGATTAGCCTGTGCAGTCTGCACAAGCTAATCAAGTACTACACTTTCCACTTTTAGGCATTTTTTGTTTAACGGAAGTCTCTTCTTAGCAAAAATCCAACTTGAGCGGAAAGTGTTGTCTCTGCTTAGATTCTGATGTTTATTTCACCTGTTGAATATTTTGGTGTCCTGTAGGTTTGAGTTGGTGGGTGGCCGGATGGTCTGGTTCACCAATGAGCAGGCAGAGCATGCACTATGTGTACTGGAGGCGGGCAGCTTCCAACAGGTAACCAGTCTTATAACTACTTTACTACTCAGATACTGACTCTGACACATTTGTAGTTTCTTAGAAAATCTTATTTTATTTAGGACCTTTCTTACTAGATTTAATTTTTTAAGCCTTCATTTCCAATCCTAAGATACTGATAGCAGCAAACAGCATAAAACCTGAACAGCCTGCGAGTTATACTCGGAGGCTGTTCTGGTTTTATGCTGGTTGCATATAGCAATTTTCACTTTGCTTCTGAGCTATTAACTACTTCACTTCCAAAACTGAAAAACATGCTTCATTGTATATAATCAGCTATGTCTAATGATGTTGATATCTATACTGCAATGTGTAATATGTACTTTTATCCCATTATTTGTGTATGCATTATTGATATAAGACACTATTAAATACACAAAATCTACAAATTCACAGAAAAAAATAAAGGAAGTATAAACTTAAAACATGAGATTTTTTTATTTGTGTCTCTGTGAAACCTTTTAAGACAGCAAACAAACAAACTTAATTCTTTTAATGTTTTTCTTTAAAGTAAAACTGATATTTTACTTAACATGAATGGCTGAATATTAATTACCTTTTAAGAGATTTAGCAACATGATCTTTTATTGGTTCCTGTTTCAGGTTCCTCTGCTGGTGTCTGGTCCAAGTATTGTGCTCGCTGTACAGAGAGACAATGCTGTGCTAGCTTTTGACACAATATTACGGGAGTAAGTTTAAATAATTTTCCTTTTCCTGATTATGTAGTGTAATTTGGCTTCATATGATGCATTTTAATTCAGGGTTCGTACGGACCTTTAAAAGTCCTTGAAAATAAGGTTTACCTTGGAAAATAATGGAATCTAATTTTACCTAGAAGAAATGGTAAAAAGGTCCAGTAATCCTTAAAAAATTGTATTTGTGTTCTAATAGGTGAAGAAAAAAGTGGTGTTCCGTATGAGAATTTACAATCTATTATGGTTCCTGGGGGTAAAAATCTAACATTTTCTATTAGATACGTAATCAGTACGAATTGTGTTCTACTGGTGTAAAAAATGCCCCCTGTATAAAAATAATAAATTAGAAATAAATGTTATTTTAAGGTTAATTAGTTCAAATTGTGCATGGGTAACACATGTAAACAGAGATACATAGTAAACAAGGTGTGCTTTGTGTTTGAAAGATGTTCATCTTTCATGTTCCGTTGTGAAAAAGCATAAATATTGCATGTAAAAATTCAAATTTTGACCAAAATTACAATAGTGTTTCCACCCCATCAAAATTTCAAGAGTTAGTGCTACTGCTCAGAATTAGAAACCTCGAAAAATGTCTCAAAAGTAGAAAACAGAAAGTCAGAGATTCTGTGGACATTGTTAACTTATATTACCGGTTATGTTGTGTGTTTTTTTACCATGGTAATTATCAATATTTTATTCAGAATGCATCCTTGAATATACAATTTTAGCCTTGAAAAGTCCTGAAATTTAGTGATCGAAAATCTGTACAAACACCTTAAGTGCACTGGGTTTTATGAAAAACATATGCTTATTTATGTTATGTAACAATGTTTGAAAAAGTACAAACATCACCATGGTGACCTTATCTCAGCCGTATGATTGTTTCCTTGGTACCTTGTAACTTGTAAGCCTTATTTCAGGAACTTTCTATTTGTAATTGTCAATTTGTTAAAACTACAATATTCAAATGTTACTTAAAACGTGTGGTATAATCTTTGATACAAGGCCCTGGTATATGTCACATGTGATAATTTCTGCATGTCTATGTCTCTATCCAAACCATACATTGCAACCGCAACCAAGGCCCTGTTATCTGTCACATGCTATAATTTCTACATGTCTATGTCTCTAACCAGAACATATTCCTCCATGTCTATGTCTCTAACCAGAACATACAAGGCCCTGTTATCTGTCACATGCTATAATTTCTAAATGTCTATGTCTCTAACCAGAACATACAAGGCCCTGTTATCTGTCACATGCTATAAATTCTACATGTCTATGCCTCTATCCAGGACATACAAGGCCCTGTTATCTGCCACATGCCATAATTTCTACTCATGTATTTGTCTCTTACCAGGACATACAAGGCCCTGGTATATGTCACATGCTATATGTCTGTGTCTCTATTCAGGACCTTCAGTACAGAGACTACCCAGGGCAGGTCTGTGACAGATTCCATACTGCACAAATATGGCAGGTTCATCCTCCGTCCAAATGATATCAAACAGGTACAGAAGTGTTAATTGTGGTCAATATAACTACATGTATTATATTTGCAGTTTCAAAATTCTTTTCGGGAGTTGTTTGAAAAAAGCAGTAAATTGTCAACTTAAAGCTGCAAATTTCATGTTAGAATGCAACATTGAAGATTGCAAAAAAACAAAAAGTGTGTTTTTTTGTTTTTTAAATTTTGTAATATAAGAACCCCTTGTATCAATATTTACATTGAAACTTACACAGAAATATTAATAAGAATATTTTTAGGTGAGAGTTAAAATAATTTTTCAAAACTAAATTTATTATTTACCTTGTTTGCAAATAACATGAAATGCAGTACACGAATGTTGCTTGTTTCAGGCCAGTGATACCTTGAAGTTCTTCTTCAACCGGCTTACACCGGACAGCCAGGCACAGATAATACCCTTAGCTCAAAACTGAACACAGAAAATGGGGACCAAATATGTTTCTGCATAACTTATAATTGTTCATGTCGTCCTCCTTTGACATAAAAGAGACTCTTTTTATGGCTGTTACGTCAGTGTTGCTCAATTTTATTTCCCCCAGTATCTACAGGTGCCAGGAGGCAAATATCGATTGTCCTGTCCGTTCGTTTGTTTTTCCATCAATGGTGTGGTTAACCTAAAATGATGGTTCATACAAGTCTTTCAAACCTGAATTGATGATGTCTTTGAACATCTACATCACCTGATCTCATTTGAACTTTGACAATGACCTACTTTTCGGACAAAGACTAATTCTGAAGGTCCTAATTCTTGGTGAACCCAAAATGACGTATCAATAATGCTTCTTGCAAAGCTTTGTTATTTGCATCAATTTTATGTATGAGTGTTCTCAATACACCTACATCACCTTACCTCATTTTGACAATGACACTGACCTTCCTTAGACATAGACTTATTCTGAAAGTCAGAATTCTTGGTTAGCCTAAAATGATGTGTTCCGTCTTACAGCAATACTAATTTGCTACAAAGCTTGGACGTTTGCATGGAGGTTATCTATGAACTTTCTCAATACACTCAGATTCTTGACCTCATTTTGACCTTGACATTGACCTACTTTTGAAAGTAGACGTATTCAAATTGTCAATGAATCAATACTGAAAAGGCTTCCGATAGGGACAGATGCATTTATTTAATGCAGCATCTTGTATGGGATGTTTCTTTATGGCTCATGACTATCAAATAATTGAATTACCAATTCTTGTGTAATGATGCCTACTGTTTACCTTAGTGCTGTTGTTCATAAAGTGTAAGTTAATTATTTCATTGAGTCAGCGTTCTGTATGTTGTCATTGAGCGAAACATTGTTTAGATTAACATTGGTGCTTCGATGTTGCAGTTGTGCCTCTATCTTTGTTGAAAAATGTATGCATTTTGGAAATCTCGTACAAAAATAAATAGAAGTTAGAAGCAAACAAACCAATCAACAAACAGACTTAAATAGACTTACGTTTCTGTTCAATAACTTGAGGAAGGATGGAGTTATTATGCTAAACTTTTGTGTGTATGTTTCTTACATCCATACGTCCCTTGGGATTGCATTTGGGGCCATTTGGGCCGTGTTCACTGATTTATACAATGTATAAAGTGTTGCCGCTCAGTATTTTTAATTTAGATGGAGGTATTGCATTGAAATATTGTGTGTATGTAGTATACGTGCAGATTTGGATTGCAGTCAGTAAAATTGAATTTAATTAATGGGTAAAATGTTGGAAACCTGTCTTCATGACATTGCCACATTTCTAGTTCTGCTATAATATTGCTAAGATTAGTTTGCATCTTGTTATAACATGTATTACTTTATTTATTTGCCATTTAAAGTTATGTTCAGTTTCTTATTGACCTCGTAATAAACCTTAAAGATCTTGTTGTATTTTTTCTTGTAGGAAAAGCAGAATATGTTTTGAATTGTTAAGAGTTTTTTTATACATTGAGCGTGACTGAATATCAGAATTTTTGCATTCACTGTACTGTTTTAATAGTGTGTAAGCCAAGAGGAAGCTTCATTTGAGGCCAAAATGGCTGAACAACACTGTTGTGTAATTTAGAAAAATTTAACGGTTTTATTTAGATTATACAGTGCCAATATATGTGCCTTGTTATAATGTGTTTAAGATTTCCATTAAATAGCCTTAGCCATCGGTTCATATTGTTTGTTAAGTTGGAAACAATAATTTGAGGAACACAGTGTGTATCTGTTCGTATTTTTTGTCAAGTTTGAAACAATAATTTGACATTAAATACTTGTTCATGTGTGTCTATTTAAATAGTGTTGCTGTTTATTAAATGTTTTATTGAAGATAATTGTATTTTCATAGGTGTGTATTTATATATTATTGTTTATGAACATAAAGGAGTAATAAACGTGATTATTGTGTGAACATCACTTGCTAAATTTACCACATGTACATGTACGTTTGTTTTCTCAATTTTCTTTACAATATATAGAAGAAACATGTATAACAAATTAACACACTCTTATCATGTGTGTATATGTGCTAACATTGGAAAACTAGATTTTTCAGTTATTTATTAACAGTTTGTTGTTCTGAACTGAATTTCTGGCGCCAGTAATCCAGTTGAATGATTTCTTAGTCTATTGTTTAAACGCCTATTCTCAGACGTAAGAAGTCAATAACAACTGTGTAATCTTTTAGCTTTGTTTACATCTTGAAACTCCGTCCAATTATTTATTGTATTGCATATTTATTTATATATTTAAAACCAATAGATCTACCTTATGCACGTTTAATAAAGTTCATATTATATTTTTACAGCTGTCAAATGGATTTATTTACTGATCCAGTGATAATATACTTACTCCAGAATCTCTATGTACAAGAAAAGCTGAGCGATTTGTAAAACTTTAGAAATCACATACCTTATTTACTGGTATTATCTGATCGAAATTATCATTGGTGCATAAAATGGATCAGCGTTGTTTGTACCTAATGATTATATGAGTTTTTCCAGTGTAGACCGGATTTTAACTTTATATGCATGATGTAAGCTCAAAATGTATTCAACATTGTTTGTATTTCAAAATCTACAGCGTTTAACGGTTATGTAAATTGCTTTACAAGTTGTGTTTCTACATTTTATTTTTATACGTTGCCATGTTATATGTTGGCTTTCATATTGCTGTGGACACTACCTGATCTGCTGTAACCGTTAACAACTTGTTTACTGTTCATTGCACTGTCAACTTGTTTTGTAATAATTTATTTTGCTTTCCGAGTTTGACTATGGAAATAAAAGTTAATGAATGACTGATGTTGTCCGTTGAATCACAACGTTGTATTGCTAATGTATTGCCAATAGGTATAAAAGTGTGTCTCTGTATACAATGTGCATAGTACGTATACTCCAGCTAAAGGACATTGCCAATGATTAAGTCTTCACGAGGCTCATAGCTCTCAATGCATCGGGTGGTTTGTAGGATATTTACTGTCTTATATGTATTTATCTATTATAGAAACTATTTTAAAACGAGTATGAGAATGAAATACAGTTCGACAGTGTGTCGTATCTAATCGCATATTCAAAAACCGTTAAAGCAGTAATATAAGCCCCTTATTCGCGAAAGATTTCCAATTGGTGTGCTGGTTTATTCCTCAAGACCGCGGCCCAATATTTTTTGCTGCCGCGTCCCCAAAGTAATTGCAACCGCGAACCAATGTCTATTGCAGCCGCGGCCCTAAACTAATTGCAACCACGGACCCATGTCTATTGCTGCCGCGTCCCCAAACTAATTGCAACCGCGGACGCATGTCTATTGCTGCCGCGTCACCAAACTAATTGCAACCGCGGACCCATGTCTATTTCTATCGCGTCCCCAAACTTATTGCAACCGCGGACCCATGTGTAACGTCCACATCTCATCATGCCATTTGTCATTGCCTCAGCCAATGGCATGAGCATAATTTTATTTTCGTAGCCGTTGGCATTACCATCTAATAAGTAGCAACGGCCGTTGTCTTGAGCCGTTTTTCAAACCCCACTCGAATTTAATCGTTGATAAAAATGTTGTGTGTTCATTTGGGATGCTGTAATTTGGAATAACCGAAGACAAATGATTAAAGATTTCAATAAAATGTTGTTCATATATATTTAAAATATTTGTGTCGTGTGGTGTAACAGATTTATGAAAATTACCCACGACTCAACAGAAATATAGCATACTGATATTGCGATAGATAGTCAGCCGTCTAGAAACTTAATAAAACTTAAGTAAAATACTTAATTGAATTACCATGCTGACACAGATAATAATCTTCCCAAGTCCTTCAAGTTCTCGCTTCACAGTGTTGTTAAATGTTGCTTTTTAGAATTTCTGGCTTTACACGACTTTGCAGTTATGCGAAAACGCAGAATTTTGACAATTATCGACTGTCACCATAAAGACTCCATAAAGTGCTTTATAATGCATCACTGACTAAAACAATCAGCATAATTGGATAGGAGGATATTTTTTTTACAACAAAAGTAATGAGCACAATGAATAATACATTAGACAAAATATACTGTCTTTACACACCTTTTAGGGTTTTTGTTACAACTTAAAGGTTATTTCCTATTTATAAAATGATTATACCAGAGTATTTTACGTTTATGTGACTTAATCTGTTTTAAGTTACAAAACACGAGCCCTTTCTGTTTTGAAAGTAGACTTAATTCTATAATGTTAATCATTTGATTCCTTGCTGGTGCTTGTTTTAGAAACATACTATATGTTGCATACATAGAGAAGAAATGAAAGATGTAACATCAATATTTTAACAATATGTGAGTTGGTCATTATTGAATTACTGAGCAAACATTGTATTACAGAAACCAATGACAATTTGATCTGATGGTTGAGGTCAAATAGAAAATATTCATATGTCATTCTTGTCACGTGATCATACAACAATGGAGGTGTAATTGAACATGTATGCCAATTAGAGACATTTTCCAGTATTAGAAGATGCATTTGACATTTGCAATTTGCAAGGTTCGTTTTATCGTTTTTATACGCCCGTTTTTTCAATACGGGACGTATTATAGTTTCACCCTTGGCGGGCGGGCGGGCGGCGGCGTCCACAACAGTGTCCGCTCTTTAATTCAAATAGTTTTCATCCGAATTTCACCAAACTTGGTCAGAAGTTGTATCTAGACAATATCTAGGTCAAGTTCTAATATGGGTCATGCCGGTGCACCTGTAGCCGGGTCAAAACCTAGGTCACGGGGTCACTTAGTGCATTTCAAGGATAAACCTATCTTGTGACAGTTGGCACTCTTGTTACGATTTGTATTTGACAAAAAACGAACTGAAATAAAAAATCAATCGTTCAGAAAACGATTATGAAAATTGAAAACGAATTGAAATCGATTCTTCGTCGTTTTAGTTGTTCCGTGTTCCGCCGTTCCGCGTTTAATTATAATTAGTGTATTGTAACCTTGAGTGCAGCCGTAATATTTTTAGTTAGTTTATAAAGACACCGTTTTGGGCCGGTATCAATATAAAAAGTTACTTCCGCCGAAATAAGTTCGGGAAAATGTTCTCTGTTAAACGTGGACATTTTTGGAAACTTTCATAAATATTTTACAATTCGTAACGAGACCCAAACCGCCGGGAAAAGACACTGTTACGAGTATACTATCAGATTTAATAGCGCAGGTGGTGACAAATTCTGAAATATTCGGCTCAAAACACCGCTGCGATTCCGTGTTTCAAAAAACTAATAACATCTTGATTTCCACTGGCTTGTCATTGATGGAGAGGGTTTGGCACTTTGAGTATGCGCTGAGACTAAAATGCAGCAGTGTTGAAACTGGTTGAAACAACATGACCCCATCATCCATTTGTCAATATACTAATAATACTAATATTTACAAACAACCATTGTCACTGTGAATTTGTAATGACTTAATTGGAATAAGATTTGCTGAGAATTATCAATATCCAAAAATGAAGTGCTAATCTGATCCATAAATATATGTACGTTTTGATCAAATTGTAAAAAAAAACTAATTGACAAATAGTTTTGAGGGAAAAAACTAATTGTTACAAAAAGCTTGCAGTGAAAACTAATTGACCCACCATCTTATCTGTTGCCCTGCATACATGTATAATGTTTAACTGTATATGCACTAATTTCCTTCATAAATTTCAAAACTATTGATTTATAGCGTGACACAAATTTGTTACGACACTTTTCATTTTAATCATATACAACATCCGCGGTTTTACCTTAGCAAAATAAAATCCCTCCCCTCCAGTGTGGCTAAATTTCCTCAGTAAAAATCATAAACTACACTATGTGGATGCTTGGCTACTGAAAAAAGTTGATAGTGATTTTGTTTTATGACCCAATCAATCCCTAAGTGTCCAATATTATAACACCAGTGGCTTAGATAGGCATTTATCAAAACAATGACTTTGTTGGTTAGTTTGCAAACCGAAGTAGCTTATACAATTTAAAAAAGTTATTAGATCAGGGAATCCAGATATGATGAAACACCGCACTGACTGCAGATTAATTTCTTTATTGTTTTAAAAATTATCAATGTTACCCATTGTTGTTGCTTCTGTAAAACATAATAAACATACTCAAAAGTATCATACCTAACATTTCCTTTTGGATGAAACAAACGCGTTTAGCAACTTTACACGCTAAAAAATAAGGCCTAAGTAGTGAAAAAAATCTTGCTGGTAGACTTGTGAAACGGGGCTGGCTTCAGCAACAGGTCTAGTTCCTTAAGCTACAGAAGTTTAATACTTTTTTGTTATTGCTAAAATCGCTTAAAACGAACATCTTATCTACCGTATTTGCTGATGAAATTTCAGCATGGGTTGGTTGAATTAATTACGATGGACAGGGGCTTTAATACCCATTTATTTTGTACATGCAATGCGTTTAACTGATGTTTGACTTTTTCATCTTAAGGGCCAATTGAATTGTTGCTCAGATTTAACAGTTAAGTTTCAATGAAGACAGTGAAATTTTCCCGACTTTGAATGCTGAGTTTTGGTTTAAAGATGTGTAGAATTTACCTGTTGATCTCAAGAGGGAGAAACCATACTGCTTTGATGTAGATCTACTGGTAATTAAAAGTCATTTCTTTAATTTGCAGGCAAACCTGTGGACGTTAAGGGCAACAGGGGATGGTTTGCTATCCATGAGGCAGCACATCATGGTCACGTAGAATGTCTTAAAGTGCTATTAAAGCATGAAAGTGTTGATGTCAATGTTATGACATTTAAAAGTGAGACGCCCCTGTTCTGGGCTTCTATAGCCGGGCATGCTTTTTGTATCGAAGCGTTGTTGAAGGCAGGAGCAGATCCTTCCAAAGGGACAAATGAATTGTATACCCCACTCTGGGCAGCATGTGAATGTTCTCTAGATTGTGTAAAGCTATTAGTGAATGGTGGTGCTGATGTCAATTGTCAAACAGCTATGAAGGAAACTGGTCTGCATGAAGCTGCGAAATATGGAAACGCTGAGATTGTGGCATACCTAATAGAAAAGGGCCCAAATATTGAATTAAAAGATGAAAATGGCCTAACACCGCTTTTTGTTGCTGCTGACTTTGGGCAGTCAGACTGCTCGGTGTTACTGCTTGAGAAAGCTAAAAGTAAAGGAGTTGCGTTTTAAAGAAATATATTAACCACACCGCAGATGATGGCAATCCTCCTTTGTACATTGCAGCACAAGAGGGGTCTGTTACTTGTGCCCAAGCGTTGTTAGACCATGGAGCAAATCCTAAAATGCCGTTCATGACGGACTTTAATTTGGAGGGTCAGTGTTTACCAGTATATCCATTCCAGGTTGCCATAACCGTGTTTAGAAATGAAGAATGTACACGAGCGTTGGGACGTGTATCTGATCTTAGTGTGTACGAATGGGAGAAATATTCTAAAAATGTAAACATTGAATATCATCCAGTTGCGACGGTCAACATTCCTTGCTACTCTGAATATCACCCAGTTGTTGCGGCCCTTAGGACCAACACAGTGGTGCAAAAGAAAATTCTTATTGATTTAAAACATCCAAAAATGTTCCAATGCATTCCTGTAGAATGGTGGAAGCAAACTGAATTTGAACCAGCTGCTATCATGGCTATCAATGGCACGTCTTCTTTCCTCTTAAGGATGAAATTCCTATCACAAGAATGTGTAATTGAAAATTCTGCACGTGAGGATTTGAGGTGTATTTTGTTATTGTGTAGATTTGTGAAAAATAATTTAGAGGATGGGTACCTTTATTATGATCGTAATCCATGGAGGCGGAGAAATACCAGCTTAAATTTTATACAAGTTAATTTTGCATCCAAATTTTGTGCACTGGCAAAGTATAATCAGCTAACAATGTTTTTTTTTAGACCGGAGTTTTTTTATTTTCTGAGGAAATGGCTGTCAAAGAAATTTTCAAGATCATTCAGATTCATGAGGAGGTACAGCTAAATCACTGGTCTCATCAATTCTTCAACGAAACCTTTGGCAGCCTTCACTGTCCTAACGTTATGACACTGAACCACTATGCAAGAAAGACTTTAATACTGACTATGATAAGATCTGGGAACTACACACAGTCTGTAATTCAGCAGCTCGATATCCCAGAACATATGAAAGCATATGTGACCGTTCCAGCTCTGATATCTGCCTGTGAAGCAGTGAGTGCGGCAGAGGCGGAAGTTGACAAGTTCTTGGAGTTGGAAGATAAACATGGGGTTATTCTAAGGCAAACTGCAGGACTACGCTAAATAGATGGATATGTTGAAATAAATGTGTTGCTACTAGTTAATTGATATTAATTGGTTTTATGATAGTTGTGTGCACATATGCTTTTTATAAACTAGCTACTTTTACTATTGCTTTCCTTGATATGCCGAGGCTGTATTGTTTATAAGCGTTAAAGACGATTAGTAGTCATGCTTTTCTTCCTATTGTTTTGTAATTAGTATGAAAGCACCTGTTTTGACATGAAACACAAAAAATGACATGGCAAACATAAGTGTGAGACATTTCCGACCAGTATATAGTACATTTATACTGTATTATTGAAAATTGCTAATTCAACATTTAGAATTGCATATTCAGCTCGACGGCATATATTTTAGAGCAATGCCCTCTGTACAAATGATGTAACCAGTATGTCTGCTGTAGATCCTTACTGTTTATATTAAAAATATGAACATGCAACAAACAGAATGAGAATATATGATTATGATAATAAGAATACATTACTATGATTTATCATAAGCAAATATTTATACATGTACATTTTGTCTGCAACTAAAGAACTAGTTTTCAATTTAATCGCTATCAAACAAAAAGATACGGACTCATGTGATGATTACATGCATGATATACACGCTGGCGAATTCTATTGTACTGACATTCTATTGTACTGACATTTTAAATTCAGATTTTATTTTATATCTGGCTTATTTCGCATTACACGTGTTGTTCTTAACTTTTATTTTAATTTATATCGAAATATATGTATAATAAGTTTTTACACATTTTTTATATTAATTCATACATTTTTGACAAAATCGTATCATCTCGCTTTAACACTTGATCCGTATGGTCCGCCGATGTTCAAATTTAAACAAGTATTTTGTCATTAATGTCATTACAGATACATTATATTATATATTTTAATAAATTTATTGATACAATATTGAAAGACGTGGAACACGCAATCAATATTAAGTCAGACATGTTCCGTATGGTCCGCAAATCTGGACCGTATACTCCGTATATAAGTATTTGTCATTAAATGATTCATTAATGTTAGTACAGGAATTTTCACAATTTATTAAATTATGGAACACGGAAAATTTGTTCACCTTGAGAAATTTTGTTTTTCTTCTACTACTTGTGGAATCAATTATCTATAATCGTATTACATATTTTACTTTAACAAATCGACGACAATATACATTTTGTAAAAGTGTAGAATACATTTAATAGACTTACCGCAACAGAGCTGATGTGGCATCATAATCCAATCCATTTTTAAATGCACATTTGACACAAATGAAATTTAAACTTTTGTTTGACCATGATATTAGGTCATTGTCTGTAAGATAAGTACAACCGGCATGAGCCCATTTTTTACATCCCGTACAGAAGATAGTACCATTTTGGCACTCTTCCTCACATACAGAACACGGGTATTGCGCCATGCTTTACGATCATATTTTGGGGAATCTGACATTTTATATGGGTAATCATTGAAGATGAGCAATAAATGAGTAAAGGCGATTGAAAAAAAAACGACTTTTATTACATTCGAAGGACAATCATCAAACAAATCGAAATTCTTTATTGGCCAATTAGATATTGTATTCAATAAACACTCAAAATAACAATTTATTCTAATTAGTCAAAATCAGCATATGAGTAAAAACCATTTAAAAAATATCCTACTTTCATTTATTCAAAAGGACAATCATCAAACAAATCGGAACTCTTTTATAGCCAATTATCTATTATATATCTATTATATTCAATCAGACGTAGTGTCAAAAACTTGTGAATAGCGGATTAAAGACGCGTGAAACTAATAAAGGTAGTCAAAAAATCTGCAAACTGTAAAAAACGCAAAACAATTAGTGGAAGTGGAATTCGGTAACAGCCATTTATAAAACACGTTATTATACCTATTTAATACATGTTATTAAAATTTAGCAGTCAAATGCTTCATATTCTCAGATATGCCTGGCTACTTAATGTAAAGTGTGAAGGTGGATATTAAGAAATAAGATCCATTTTCGCATGACGCTGGCAGTATAGCATGTGGTCTTGTTTAAATAATACAAAGTTAAGACATGTATAAAATATAAATAAGACATATTTGAATCTTTCATTTCTTCACAAAATAAGCACGTTGTCACATATAAATAAGATACATTAAAGATACGGAAAAAATATA
>VMBQ01000695.1:285257-307985 GCA_007657795.1 Dreissena rostriformis | reverse complement strand
AGGAATGCAAATTGTGCATGCGTAGTGAATTGTATATATTTTATATATAAAATGATCAATCTACTTGCGTTATTTATAGTGTGTATATTGTTATGTCACCTATTTTTGCGATGTACTTTCGATTTCACATTGTGAAATTTTATTACCGAATATACTGAAAATATGAACTTTTTTCAAGTAATGTTATATACCAGTCGTGATATTTTAATAAATATAAACTAATAATTGTAAAACAATACGGTATTTTAGAACTTTTCTTTTTCCGTCATTCGTGGTTAACAGTCCCTTAAAAGCATATGCATTAAACCACATTTTCACAGAGCGAGGCTCATATATATTTACTGACCTTCACATTTTCCTGTCGTCTGGTCACATGTGCCGTCATTACATGTCTCGATGCAGTTTGACACGCACTTAGTTCCGTACTTTCCAGTCACGCACTTGCTCTTGCAGTCACCGTTGGTCGCCGAGCACTGAAGTTCGAAACATCCTCTGTATCCGGTCTTGCATGGGGAACACGTCCCACTTCCACGATCGCAACTTCCCGTGGCGCACTGCACGTTGCATACTGACTGACACTGAGTACCGAAGAAGCCTGCTTTACAATCACCGAGGCACGCCCCACTATTCTCGTTACAGAAGCGACCGGAAGAAGGTACCACACAGTTCTCACTGCATGCGTAGGTGCAGGCCGGCAGTTGATAGTGGGTGTCTTTACACTTGGTGCAGTTGCCTCACAATGGTAACACAAACTTTGAATCAAAAGTGTTGACAACGCAATTGTAAACAAACTTTGACTCAAAATGTTTTGACAACGCAATGGTTATACAAACATTGACTAGGAAATTTTGACAACGCAATTGTAAAACAAACTTTTACTTAAAAGTTTTGACGTAAAACAAACTTTGACTTAACATTTTTGACAACGCAACGGTAACACAAACTTTGTCTCACAAGTTTTGACAACTTAATTGTAAAACAAACTTTGACTAAAACGTTTTGACAATGCAACGATGAGACACACTTTGGCTCAAAAGATTTGACAACGCGATGGTTACACAAACGTTGACTCAAAAGTTTTGACAACGCTATGGTAAAACAATTTCGACTAAAAAGTTTTGACAGCGCAACGGTAACACAAACTTTTGGCTCAAACGTTTTGACAACGCAATGGAAAAAAAATGACTACAAAGTTATGACAACGCAAATGGTAGCAAAAACTTTGAATTAAAGTGTTGTTGAGGAATACTGAAACAAATTTCTCAAGCAATGGAGTTTCATGATTCCTATAAGTCACAGTACGACTGGCAGCTACGGAAATCTCTAACACATATCTCGACCATGTATAACTCCGTTTCACAATTTCGCATCTGTAGAAAAAAATCATAGAGAATATAACTCAAAAAAGTAAAATGAAACAGAATATAAGATATTTTTTAACATGCATGAATTACCTGTACTGTCACATTCTTTGCAGTCTGATGGACAGGCTTGGTTACACATGTTGCCGAAGTACCCAGATACGCAGCCGTTGGTACAGACGCCCGTGCTGCCACTGCAGTTCCTTCCGACGCAGTTGTCACACGTCTTACTGCAATCGCTGCCATAGTAACCTGACTTACAGCCGTTCAAGCAAGTGCGGTCTTGGGTGCATTGCGATCTGTAACAGGGACAATGTGTAACCGTTTGGGGAACCGTTATTTTAAGCAATGTTTTTTTCAAGTTCAACAGCATCATAAAGACAAACAATTGAACCGCACTTGGTGAAAACGGGGTTACATTCAAAAGCCCCGTCCGTCTAAATTGGATTTGTTCAGTAGAAAAAAAAACACACTAAAAACAGAAAGTGTCGTCCCTTATTAGCCTGTGCGGATTGCACAGGCTTATCTGGGATGATACTTGGTGCACATGCATTTAGCCCGGTTTTATCAGAACAAGAATCAATGGTAATATTTACCAATAACTAATTATTCATAGTTCATACTTGTTCATGATACTTCTTTAAGAAAGTCTTTACGTACAACATAAACATGTATTTTTGACTGGTAGATTAAATTATTCACGCAAGACCAACCTTTCTCATTACTACGATCAATCGTACGGTCCTGTATTACTACAGGATGAATGATGGAAGTTTGTAGATGTCATTGATTTTATTTGGATGTTAAGTGGAGATTTTTATGTCCCCCAGTTTATCCTGGGGAACATATTGTTTTTGCCCTGTCTGTTTGTTGGTTTGTTGGTTTGCGGCAAACTTTAACATTTGCCATAGCTTTTGCAATATTGAACATAGCAACTTCATATTTGGCATGCATTTGCTGCACATTTTGAGTGGTGAAAGGTCAAGGTCAAATATATGGGTCAAAATCGCTCAAAAGGGGACATAGCGTTTCACAAACACATCTTGTTCTTGGTTGATTTAGGCCGATATCATAGAACTATTACACAATTTGCAAAGCTAGATCGGAAACAAACATTTAGCGACTTTTGAAGCAGCAACACTATCTTTTTTAGAATCACTGTGAGAAAACGGGTCTTCATGCATGTGCGGAAAGTATCGTCCCAGATTATCTTATGCAGTTCGCACAGGCTAATCATTTTCCGCCTAAAATTGATTATAGTTTAGAAGAGACTTCCTTTATTCGAAAAAAAATCACGAAATCCGAAAGTGTCGTCACTGATTAGCCTGTGCGGCTAATCTGGGGCAGCACTTTACGCTCATGCATTAAGCCCGGCTCATTAAGGCGCCTAGCCCATGTCACAACCACGTACCCCAAACATCCCTCATTGCAGAACTTGTCACACAGCCTGCCGGTCCATCCGGTCCTGCATTTACACGCGCCGTCATCCTGATAGCAACTCTCTGTACCGCCGGTGTTGCACTGACAAAGTTCCGTACAATACAACCCTGCAATATAAAAAAAATCACTTGTAATAAACACAAATCAATACAAACCTGCAATAAAATTAAAAAAAAAATGAATTTATAAAACACTTGCAATTAACGCAAGTACAAATATTTTGTAAAATATTCCCTGAAATGTTCAAGAAACTGCAGTCATGAAAAGTAGTCCTGAAATGCGATGTTATATGAGTTGCGTTCTGAGAAAACTGGTCATAATGCATGTGCGTAAAGTGTCGTCCCAGATTAGCCTGTGCAATCCGCACAGGCTAATCAGGGACGACATTTTCCGCCTAAATTGGATTTTTGCTAAGAAGATACTTCATTTAAACGAAAAATGTCATAAAGGCGGAAAGTGTCGTTCCTGATTAGCCTGTGCGGACTGCACAGGCTAATCTGGGACGACACTTTACGCACATGCATTATGCCCAGTTTTGTCAGAACACGACACATATGGTCTTGGATATGCCGAAGTGGCATTTAAGCACAAGTACCCTACAAGAGTGATAGGCATGGTTTACACACACACAAATATTCATTCTAGTACTCCAGTATATCATTTAAAATCTTTTGAGATTCCAAGTCATGTACAAATTAGAAAAATAAAAGTGACCCTCGCTCTGTGAAAACGGGGCTTAATGAATGTGCGTAAAGTGTCGTCCCAGATAAGCTTGTGCATGCCGCACAGGCTTATCAGGGACAACACTTTCCGCTTTGGTATTTTTCATTTATAGCAAGTATTTTGTAAATTAAAATCCAGTCAAGACGGAAAGTGTCGTCCCTTATTATCCTGTGCAGACACTACGCACATACAATAAGCCTCGTTTTCCTAGAACGCGGCTTAAGTAAACACAACGTATCAATCCAACAGACAAAACCAATCTAGAGGGATAGCGGCTAATACTGGCAAGCGTACCGTGGTAGTTGGTGTTACATCCGTTATCACACAGTCCGGTCTGGCGGTTACACATGTTGTTCATGCATTGCGATCCGGGACACCTACTTTCACACGTGGTTCCGTAAAACCCAGCGGTGCACTCTGAAACCATGGTAATAATTACATTTCAAAATAAACATACTTGTCCGAAAATTTGAATTACTGTTTATGTAAACTTTGAACTAATTGAGTGTTTAATTATATATTTAATTGTAATTTCAGCATAACGGATAAAAATCATTAACCGATTTCTGTTATTTAACTCATTATTTCATTTAAAAAAAAAAACGAAGCAATGATGATCTCAATGTGCTTCAAAATAAAATTCAAAACTGAAGCAATTGCACGTGTGTGCGTTTTTTCCAACATGTTTGGAATAAATAATGCTAAAACTAAACAACAGGTATTCATTCTAAAGAAAAGAATCTGTCTACAACAGTTACAACATATATTTGTCTATCAAGGCAGTATGTAAATCTAAAGCTGCAAGCAATAAGGAAAAATATCCCAGCAAAATATCCAAAAAAGCGTTAAGTATATAAAGTGCATAGGAAGAACGTGTATTACATGAAACATACGTTTTATGTGCTGGGTACATATGTGGAAGCAAAATGAACTTTTGGGAGTTGTGTACGTGAGTGGATTCGACAGATTTTAAGAACCTGTGTCACTTAGGTGCGTGAAGTTGGCACACCGCTCAGTAATCGACATCAGCTCAGCAAATTACGAATGCTGATCTGGCANCACGAAAAATTAAATTGTTCCTTCTACTTCTGGCTTCAGCATCAATACTACGATATTCAAGGATTTTCACTCGCTCGTTTGTTTTAGAATTGTCATATGATATAGATTGCACGTGCGCTTCAATATTCTGTACACGGGCATTCATACTATTTGCAAATGTCAACATCTCGAACAAGGTAACGAGCTTATCGTCCGTAGACAACTGCTTGAAATCATTTTTGGAATAAGTTTTATCATGAACATCAAACGTACCACCTGTTGAGCGTCTTTGCCTCTTTTTGTTTTGATTGATAGACCACTCGCTTTCATTGCTCGTGCCCACGTCACCTCCACCGCCGCCATGTTTGCCACGTCCACCCGAGAAACCATGCCCGTAATTTCCATTCTCTGACTTATTTTTCGATTTCTTTTCCATTTCGAATAATACACTTCCAACTTGCTTCTTAAACACAAACGTATCTATGCTCAAAAATCACTATAAAGACACTCGAAGTGGAAAAATAACCAAATTTGCCGAGCTAGCAAAACAACGTGCAGCTCTACACCATATCACGTGATCGGAAAAAAAGGGTTACTTTTAGGGTTACTTGACTGCGCAGTCCACGTTCATGCTTCCTGATATTGATGCTTTGTTTACAAGACCATCAACTGACATCGTCTCATTTGACATCTAGCAATACTTAAATGAAATTGCATCAACACCCCTTTACTATATAAAGAAATGTGAAAACGTTTAATCCGATATAAAACTTTTTTTCTTCTTTAAATTATGTTTAATCTTGGTCCGAAAATAGCCTTGAAAGATATGGTGTTCGCTTTCGAACGCCTTCATTTTACCCTTTTTAACAAAAAACTTTGGACACATTAGTATCGAATATGGTCAGATGGGTTCAACATAACTATGTGACTTCGTCATATCAATACCATATACCAATATCGGTTGCAAGAGCTGCGATGTTTGGTCCAATTTTCATTGGATAAATACAATTCCAAGCTTAACCTTTGAACCAGGTTGGCGATTAGGGACCATTTATCATTTTCCCTTTATTTTCCTTTAAGATATACAGAGAAACGTCTGAGGTAATAAAACAACTAAAAGAAGCATACATGTGAAGAAATAGTCTATTCAAATTACGGTACTTAACTGCAAGTACATACGTGACATTCTTCAAAAATCGTTCATTTACTTATACCTCTATTACTAAGTAGTGAAGTGTATGTGTAAAATATGTCATACACTACTAGCCATCATTACTGTGCATTGTTTGTGTTTATTACTCAGATTTGATATATGAGTATCAAACAACAGAGCTCAGCATACTGAATTGATGTTGAAAAACTACCTAAAATGGTAATGAAGAGCAATATTTAATTTACATGAAATATCTGGCTCACATGTGAACTTGTAAATCTGACGTATATCTGTAAAGTTCAACATAGTAAATTTTATTAAAGTTTTAGCTTTATATCCGGTTGGCATAATAAAATTTACATTTCAGATTTGTCAGATGCATTGAAATCAAAGGTTTACGGGCAGCATCTTGTGACAGATACCCTAATGAGACACCTCAAAGGTCATATCAATGGGAACCCACATAAGGCTTTGTCCCTATCGTTCCACGGATGGACGGGTACGGGAAAGAACTATGTTAGTCGATTAGTTGCTGAAACAATGTTTGTACAAGGCATGCGCAGCAGATATGTCCACTGGATCATTCCAGCAGTTGATTTTCCGCATAGAGATGCTGACCCGACCACTGTTTCAGCATACAAGGTGTGTTCTTCCTTCAGCTTTCCACTTTCTACCTAATTGTTCTAAACACTGTTTGCTGAAATAAACGCGGACAAATGTGATACTTGTATAGATTCTTTTATGAGCACCCAGTTATAAAAGTAATGTTTTCTGTCCCTGAAACATTGAAACGCGTTACACAAATTAAAATATCGTAGCAATTAGTGATTCTAGTAATTAAGAATACTACGAGTAACTAAGTGCTATACGTACCGTGCATCAGGACCGTTGATTATATCAGAAAACATGATGGTAGGATGTTTGGAAGTGTACTTGTATAATTCTATTTTATAAGGATAAACTATGCAACAAGATCAAGAAGGCGGTTACAGTGTGCCCACGCGCATTGATTATTATTGACGAAATGGAAAAGATGCCACTGGGCCTCATAGACGTCTTGAAACCGTACTTGAACTTCCATGACAGAGTCGAAGGTGTGGATTACAGGAAAGCAATGTTCTTTCTTCTAAGGTACGCTGCTACTACATTTTAAAGTTTCATTTTTCCTATTTTCATACATTATATAACCTGTGACATGCTTTATGTCAACATTTTGTATTAATCTTCCAAATGATTTCAGTTATACTGATAACACTTTTTGTGTGTTTGGGTTTCCACACATTTTTACCAGATTGAAAATCCTGGTTATTACCAGATACGGCAGCGTCAAAAAGGTGGTTTCCGGTCAATTGTCTTTGTTTGCCTTGACAAATCTTTATGAATTGTTTTTTTTATTTATAAAACTTACATGGAAACTCAGCTTTGGACTGAATTTGGGGTTTGTCACGGTCAAAAACAGTTTCCGCTCAATAACTTAAATTGTGATGGGATGAAGGCATTGCACTGAAATCGTATTTGAATGAAGATTACACGCAAACCTAGCTTGGGATTGCTTAATTATTTTACATAAAGTTAATTAAAAGTGAATTGTTGGAAACCTTGTATCATGGATTAATATATAATATATTATATTATACCTCTGTTTATAATATAAGTATATACATATAATTGTGATATTATATAATAAAAATAATTTATATATAAATATAATATATAAGTATTAGCCTCATCAGTCAAAGTCATGCTACGCATCATCCTTAATCGATTGAAAAGTAAGGCCGAGGAATTGCTGGCCGAAGAGCATGCTGGATTCAGAGCTGGGCAAAACACAGTGGAACAGATCTTCAACTGCAGAGTCATCATTGAAAAACACCTGCAACACCAACGTGAGCTCTTCCACAACTTCATTGACTTCAAGAAAGCTTTCGACCACGTGTGGCATGATGGCCTTTGGCATGTCACAAAAGTCATTTAAGAACTTTACGGAAACGCCAGCAGCGCAGTTCTTCTCAACGGACAGCATGGAGACTTCTTCAGGACATCAGTGGGTGTCTGTCAGGCATGTCTGCTCTCTCCCGTCCTGTTCAACATTTCTCCTTGAGAAGATAATGCAGGAGACTCTCCATGACCACGAAACCTCTATCTCCATCGGTGGAAAACCCATCTCCAACTTGAGATTCGCTGATGACATTGACCTCAAGGGTTACACCAGCAGTGAACTTCAAGATCTCACCAACAAACTCTATGAAAGAGCAGGAGCATACGGCATGAAGGTCAGCAGAGGTCGGAGAAGTCCAAGATCATGGTGAACAGCACGACCAACACCAGTGCAGACATCACCATGAACGGCGAGAAGGAAGCTAGAAGAAGTTACCAGCTTCAACTACTTGGGCGCAAACATGTCCAAGGATGGTACCAGTACCGTTGAGGTCCGAATAAGAATTGCCATGGCGACCCCAGCGATGGCCAGACTGAGCAGGTTGTGGACAAGTAGTTCCAGCAGCTTCCCCACCAAGTACAGGCTCTACAAGTCCCTCGAAGTCTCCATCCTACTCTACGGCTGCGAGACCTGGACGCTTCACGTGGACACAGAGCACAGAATACAGGTATTTGAACATTAATGTCTTCGAAAACTGCTCCGCATCTCCTACACGGAGCACAAGACCAACGAGTACGTGCGAAACATGACTACAACACTTGTTGGTCCACAACAGCCTCTACTGGCGACCGTCAACCGACGAAAGCTGGCTTGGTTTGGACACGTCACCAGGCACGAATCTGTGCAAGACTGTCCTCCAGGGCACGCTAGAGGGAGGTAGACGTCGAGGCAGTCAGAGACAAAACTGGATGGACAATGTAAAAGAGTGGACATTCCTTCACATGGATGAATTACTCTCAGCAGCACACAACAGACCTGACTGGAGGAGGATTTCTGTATCGTCGTCCCTCATTTCCCCCCTACGGACAACCCATTGAAATATTGTATATTTTAACATCAAACACTCTTTTTTTATTATGCATATTCTCATCAGAAAATTAATGGTATGATAACACTATTTCAGCATTGTGCAGTTTTAAAAATATCCACGTGTGTTTGGTCATTTTAGTAATAATGCAGGAACAGCGATTAGTAAGAAGGCCCTTGACTTCTGGAACGCTGGTATACCTCGAGAATCTATCAAATTGAAAGAGTTGGAAGATATTGTGCAGTTGCAAACGCTTAACGACAAATCTAGTAAGTATACTATCATTATACTTGACCACAGCATTGTTGAGTGGCGAATGTAAGAACTGCATCTGAAGTCCTGCTATAAAAACATCGCACATGATCTGTTTACAAAATAAGTTTTGGAAGTTTATTTCTTGGTGGTCCGTTATTGGGGGATTTTTTAGAAGATCATAATCTCATTGTGTGTGTAGTAGATTTGTATCGAGTGCATCGTGGATTTTCCATATGGCCATTGCCAACAGAACACTTGTTAAGTTGGGTAACGGTGGATAGTGCGAGATAGAGAAGACCTGTGTTAATTAGTGACCGGTGCGAGGCTCCAAGTTAAGGTTTGGTGGGGGGGGGGAGAACCTTCGACCCTGAGTTCTGGTCCCATTGTGTAACTACTAGACCACGGATCCGCCTAATTTAATTCATATGCTCGGAAACATAAATAATTAGCTTTATATTAAAAATGAATTCAACGTTCTTTCAGATGGACTTTGGCTCAGTGAATTGATCACCAGCGGCCTCCTTACCGCGTCCATACCGTTCTTACCACTGGAGAGAAAGCATGTAAAACAATGCATTATGCATGCGTTAAAAGAACACAACTCATTGACAACTCTATGGGAAATAACTGACGAGAAAGTTCAAGAAATTGCGGACCAGTTGATATACTTTCCAGATGATACACAGGTGTTTTCTACAACTGGTTGCAAGCGAATACATGATAAAGTTCAACTAATAATGAATGATGTTTAGGGTAGATTTGTTTATACTTTGGTGGCTGTCAGTTATCCATCGTGAGTCAAAACTTACTAGTCAATGAATGTTCAGTTTACAGTCCAAAAGACATACAAAACCTACTTGAGTGTCTAAGTCGCATTTTTGTTTTGATTTATTTTGTGATGTTTGATATTTAAGCAAATAAACATTATTTAACTTATATTGTTAACGTCTTTTTAATGAAGCAGTTGTCAACAGCTTACATGTTCAAATAAAATATTTAAAAAGGACGCGATTAATGTTAATTTGAATTGAAATAACGTCAATGCTTTTTAATAAGATGCACGCGATTTGTATGTTATTTGCTTTTATAATTAATAGGCATAACGAGGATAATACCGTAAAATGCATGATTGATACATACTTGACATTTTATGCAAAACAAGTTACTTAAACAATATCTCACTTTTGGGGAAAGGTTTTAAAGATATTTCTTTAGGAACAGAATCGGGTTTATAATTATTGAAGCTCTTAAACTATCAAGGCACTAACAGAAAACATGTTTTCTGTATGTATAGGAAAGGTCTTAATCAAATTACCATAAATGATAATGTAAGTTAATTCTTACTTAAAGATGAATGTTGTGTATTGTAATGTGTGAACAGATACTTGTATTGGTTAAAATAAAATAATATAAACACAAAATAATAATTATATTGATAAATATATTTATTTGTCATTAATATTATTTATCAATCATTACAATCAAGATCAATTTTGTAAACATGTAATGCGATCGTTTGTAAAATAAATAAAAATAAGAAGAATAGTAAAAATAAGTTGACTATAAGTTAGTTTTTGTTCTTCTGAATACAGCAAAGCCTCCTTAAAGCTGCACGAATTTGTTGCTGCAAGAACGGGCGCTTTTGTCTCAGCGACTTATTCTTCGCTGAGCCACAAAGGGTGTCATCCTTGACTGATTGCAGATGTTTTCCATCAGCTGTGCTTTTTCCATCCATTAGGACCTTGACATCATCCAAGCTTCTGTTGTCAATGAGGTTCTTGTCATATAAACGACTCTTATCATAAGTGGGCTTCTTGTCATCAGTTAAACCCTTTTCATCCATGAGGCGCTGTTTAGCATTAAGGCTTTTGTGTCCATCCATGCTCCTGTCATCAAGAGGCTGATGTCACCAGCAATGTTATTAACATCAGTGCGGATCTTGACATCAGCCCTGCACTTGTCATCAGAAAGACTCTTGTCATCCTCTCTTTCTGCCAATCTCTCTTCATTTGCTAGATTGTTTTAATCAGTGAGGATTTTGACATCATCAAGGCTCTTGTCAAAAGTGAGGCTGTTCTTTGCAGACTGACATTTGTAATCAGTGAGGTGCTGGCAATAAGCAAGACGAAATTTATCAGTGAAACATTTGATGATATCAGCGATACTCCTGTGATCAGAGAGGCTCTGGTCATCAACCACTCCAGTGTCATCAGCCATGCCCTTGTCATCAGCCACTCCAATGCCATCAGCCATGCCATTGTCATCAGCCAATCCAGTGTCATAAGTCATGCCATTGTCATTAGCCACTCCCTTGTCATCAGTCATGCCCTTGTCATCATCCAAGCCCTTGTCATCAGCCACTCCCTTGCCATAAGCCATGCCCTTGTTATCAGCCATGTCCTTGTTATCAGCCACCTCAGTGTCATGAGCCATGTCCTTGTCATCAGCCATGCCATTGTCATCAACCATGCCCTTGTCATCGGCCACTCCAGTGTCATCAGCCATGCCATTGTCATCAACCATGCCCTTGTCATCAGCCATGCCCTTGTCATCAGCCACTCCAGTGTCATCAGCCATGCCATTGTCATCAACCATGCCCTTGTCATCAGCCATGCCCTTGTCATCAACCATGCCCTTGTCATCAACCACTCCAGTGTCATCAGCCATGCCCTTGTCATCAGCCATGGCCTTGTCATCAACCATGCCCTTGTCATCAGCCACTCCAGTGTCATCAGCCATGCCATTGTCACCAGCCATGCCCTTGTCATCAGCCATGCCATTGTCTTCAGCCATGCCCTTGTCATCAGCCATGTTATTGTCATCAGCCATGCCTGTGTCATCAGCCATGCCATTGTTATCAGCCATGCCCTTGTCATCAGCCATGCCCTTGTCATCAGCCACTCCAGTGTCATCAGCCATGCCCTTGTCATCAGCCATGCCCTTGTCATCAGCCACTCCAGTGTCATCAGCCATGCCATTGTCATCAGCCATTCCCTTGTCATCAGCCATGCCCTTGTCATCAACCATGCCCTTGTCATCAGCCCGGTTATTGGGATTAGCCATGCCCTTGTCATCAGCCATGTTATTGTCATTAGCCATTCCCTTGTCATTAGGCATGCCCTTGTCATCAGCCATGCCCTTGTCATCAGCCATGCCCTTGCTATCAGCCATGCCATTGTAAGCAGCCATGTCATTGTCATCAACCATGCCCTTGTCATCAGCCACTCCAGTGTCATCAGCCATGTCATTGTCATCAACCATGCCCTTGTCATCAACAATGCCCTTGTCATCAACCATGCCCTTGTCATCATCCACTCCAGTGTCATCAGCCATGCGATTGTCATCAGCCATGCTCTTGCCATCAGCCATGCCCTTGTCATCAGCCATGCCCTTGCCATCAGCCACTCCAGTGTCATCGGCCATGCCCTTGTCATCAGCCACTACAGTGCCATCGGCCACTCCATTGTCATCAGCCACTGCATTGTCATCAGCCACACCCTTGTCATCAGCCACTCCCTTGTCATCAGCCACTCCCTTGTCACCAGCCACTCCCGTGGCATCAGTCAATCCAGCGCCATCAGTCACTATCTTGTCATCAGGCATGCCATTGTCATCAGCCACTCCAGTGCCAACAGCCGTGCCCTTGTCATCAGCCATGCCCTTGCCATCAGCCACGCCCTTATCATCAGCCACTCTCTTTGCACCAGCCACTCCCTTGTAATCAGTCACTTCCTTGTCATTAGTCACTCGCTTGTCATCAGCGACTCCCTTGTCATCAGCCAGCTTCTTGTCATCAGCCAGCTTCTTGTCATCAGCCTTTCCCTTGTCATCAGCCACTCCCTTGTCATCAGCCACTCCCTTGTTGTCAGCCATTCCCTTGTCATCAGCCACTCCCTTGTCATCAGCCACTTTATCGTTAACAACCATACTCTTGTCGTCAGTCACTCCCTTGTCATCAGCCACTACCCTGTCATCAGCCAATCCCTTGTCATCAGCCACTTCCTTGTAATCAGCCACTCCCTTGTCATCAGCCAAGCCATTGTCATCAGCCACTCCATTGTCATCAGCCATGTCCTTATCATCAGCAACTCCAGTGTCATCAGCCCTGCCCTTGTCATCAGCCATGCCCTTGTCACTAGCCAGGTCATTGTCATAAGCCACTCCCTTGTCATCAGCCACTCCTGCGTAATCAGCCACAGCCTTGTCATCAGTCATGCCCGTGTTATCAGCCACTCCCTTGTCATTAGCCAGCTTTTTGTCATCAGTCACTCTCTTGTCGTCAGCCAGGCCCTTGTCATCAACCAGGACCTTGTCGTCAGCCAGGCCATTGTCATCAGCCGCTCTCTTTTCATCAGCCACTCCCTTGTCGTCAGCCAGCTTCTTGTCATCTGCCACTCCCTTGTCGTCAGTAAGCTTCTTGTCATCAGCCACTCTTTTGTCATCAGCCAGGCTCTTGTCATCAGCAACTCCCTTGTCGTCAGCCAGCTTCTTGTTATCAGCCCCTCCCTTGTCGTCAGCCAGCTTCTTGTCATAAGCCACTTCCTTGTCGTCAGCCAGGCCTGTGTCATCAGCCAATTCCTTTTCGTCAGCCACTCCCTTGTCATCAGCCACTCCCATGTCGTTAGCCAGGCCCTTGTCATCAGCCAGCTTCTTGTCATCAGTCACTCCCTTTTCGTCAGCCAGGCCCTTGTCATCAGCCACTCTTTTGTTGTCAGCCAAGCCCTTGTCATCAGCAACTCCCTTGTCGTCAGCCAGCTTCTTGTCATCAGCCACTCCCTTGTCGTCAGCCAGCTTCTTGTCATCAGCCACTTCCTTGTCGTCAGCCAGGCCTGTGTCATCAGCCACTTCCTTTTCGTCAGCCACTCCCTTGTCATCAGCCACTCCCTTGTCGTCAGCCAGGCCCTTGTCATCAGCCAGCTTCTTGGCATCAACCACTCCCTTGTCATCAGCCAGGCCCATGTCACCAGCCAGACTTTTGTCATCAATAAGGTTTTCATTCAAGCACTTATTATCACCCAGGCTCTTGTCATCAGTGTAACTCTGTTTAGCTGAGGCTAGTGACTTGTCCACATCACCACGTGTCATTTTCTTACTAGAGTTAGCCGTCTGTTCAACAAACGAGGCAGCCATGGAAAGCCGTAATTGTTTTGAAGGATTCAGTTCTTGCATAGGACCTGCAAGTTTATAACAGGATTTCTATACGAGATATAAATAATGCAATTGAATGTTCGATAGTATACAATTTGAACAATACTCGATATTCATGTAGTGGTTTAGGTTTACCTCAAAATTTTGAACGTTTATTAATAGTAAAAACAGTAGCGCACACAAAAAAAGAACAGTGAAAGTGATAACGAAATTGCAACAAACCATTTAATGACCTTTGATAAATTGCTGACATGTACAATAAATATTAAATGTTTGATCCACGGGGTAACGGCCTCTCTTAACGAACTGTTGATATTTATATCTTTATATAATACATTCTTCGCTATTAAATGATTATATTGGTAAAATGTCAAACAAAGTCTTAGATAAATATATCCTGAATGCCAAATCCAACGAGGATGCAGTTTCCATACTGTATTGAACTAGACCATTTGAAATGAAAACTTTTTATTGATAAATTCGCTTCAAATGCATCTTTGATACTATTGGCAGTACCCGTTCATCTAAGAACTTCTTTCATACGAGAGTCATGTTGATGCTCACGTTATTTATTTGTACAAATTTTAAAATCCGCTTGAAAATGCTGTATTGCGTAAAACACATGGTCAATTTCGAAGAGTGACCTTTAGTACGAAAGTGACCATTGATCTATAGATCCGTTAAACACTAGTTGCAAGTCAGTCACATTTAGGCAAACATCGGTATCAATTAATAAAATAATTCTGGAATCTAGATGTATGAGCAAGTGAAATTTCGGACATACACAGGGCTGATTTTTACTAGTTTCCTCTAAGTGTGTAATTGACTTCAGCACCTGGTTCATTTGTTCCTTATGCTTACTGTACCAGGAAATCGAAAAATATACGGCAAGTTGAGTACAGCCAAGCAAATAATCAATTTTGACCTTTGGTATCTATGTATGACATCGACCTTTATTCTTGGTTCTAGTTCACGAGCGCAACAGAGTCAAAGCAGAAAGAGTGTTTGCCGAGTGCTTTTTAAATCTCCCCACACATGACAAATTTATATAAACCAAACAAGCGAAACACGCCGGTTTTATATTTGAAGGACAATTACTCGTATAAAGGGACTTCAACGACCTGACAATATGAGAGTCTCCGCTTAATGCTGCAAAAGATTTTTCGTTGATCTCACGTTCATGGTTCTAAGATCTCGATTTGAAACTATAACATTTTAAGGTGAATCTATTATTTTAATGCAAAGGGACAAAACATTTATGGACAAATCACTAGATTGGAGCCACCGGATAATAAGCTTATTTTACCAAGGTAAGATCATACATGCACTCGTTTTATTGAAATCGGAATTATTTGTTCTGGAAATATCGCGCGGATCCAACGAAAATGTCATATTGTCGGCGTAGCGGTCTAACCCAGATTTGTACCTATATTCATGTTCAATAAAATGTTGATAAATAGTCCCGTCTAGTAGCTCGAGCGAACTCATTAATTCCAAACCTGCATCGACTAATTCGGATGCAGCATTGCGTTCTGCAGCGATATTTTTTCAATTTTCACTATTAAGGCCCGAAAGCAATACATTTGTGTGTTCCCATGTACAACTCCAGAGCACACTAAGAGGTTGTAGTTTCGTATTTAAATTTATATACTCAAATGCACTTCTAACTCAACACTTTTATAAGTATAATCCAGGATTAATATCAGTGAATATATACTCGCTCCTTCGAAAATTATAGCAGGCAATACAGATTGTCCATATTTTAGATTTTAATAAACATGTTTTTCGAAATGAATATTTGCGATCATAAATTTGACTAAACCTATGGTTTACAAGCATCAAAATTGCATTAAGATACAAAAGGCTTAAAGATAAAAAAAAAAACGTCACATATAACAAAGATAAATAGAAACCCAACATTCGAGCTTATATCTTACTTACAAATATCCGAATAATAATGCCCGAACAAGCTGAGCGCGCATATCAAACATTTGTGGTTAGATATTTATACGATTTACCTCATATCATGACACTATACTATTTCGTTGGTGTTTGTTTTCCAACAATGCAAATCAGTGTCATTAACTGATGTTTTTTTATTCATTTCTTTCCCTATATTTCGTGTTATTTTATATCTTGATAGTAGTCCTGAATTCCTTACACTGAACAGTGTTACATCCTATACGCTGTACACCGACGCAGTGATGTGCCGTTATTTGAATGAAATATTCGAATGTATTAATTCGGGTCTACTGGCGGGAATTTTCGCTAACATTTTACAGGCTGTTGATAAAGATCATTTAAGGTGAAAAGCTGGGTTAAATAGCTACGCCGAAAAAATCAACACAAGTTAAAAAGTTTATCACCGGTTCGTGAATTTCCTGATTTTTTTCGAATGGAGGAACAAACCGCGCTGTTAACAATACATGATCCGTTCAGCTCAAAAGATTAAATCCTACAGTCCTTTGGCTTAAATGTGTACGCGTCATCTTGAAATTGTATTATGAAATGTTTACATAATAACTCTGTGGCGGAAACTTTAATACCTGCCCTGTTAATGCCTTGATGCACAGTTGGGTCGAAGACAGTGCGTTCATAGCATCGTTTTGCATTTTAAAATTGAATCTCACATAAATAAAACATATATTTTATCTCACACACGTTAACAGACGGCAATTTTTGAGAACGATTTGTAATTCAACATACATATCTGCGTATGAACTTTCAGTCCATAGCATTCAACCCGTAGCGATTAATTGGGCAACATGTATAAGTATATCTAATAACTTAGGTGTACATTGTTAATTTCACTCGGTTCTCATCCCACTTTTGGCTATAATGTTATGTAGGTTTCCAAAGTTAAAACCCGTTACCTTCTCGAACATTACCCCTTTATAACAACCCCTGGCAACGAAAAAGACATGTTCCTCAATTAGACGTACAATCAGTTCCTCCATCACGTTCTGTAATACCGGCCGCCAAAGGTTAGGTCAGGGACCTATACATAGGTCCCTGGTTCGGTTACTGCCCAAATACGACTATAAAGAGAACGCTTGTTACAGTTGAGCTTTCATCTATGTTGATTAAATACTACTAAGATCGGGGTTAAAATATTTGAAAATGAGCTAGTGGTTTTTATTGTAATGTTCATAAGAAAACTTTTAATTCCAAATTCAACCCCACTTTTGGTAGTCTTAGAAGTTTAAAAGTTAGTAGTGCTGAAACAAGCTTCGGTTCCCCAAATAATGCAGCCTCAGCTGCAGAAGGACCTCGTGAACGTTGAAAATACATACCGGTTCATACATTTGAATTTGAACGGGGTATGTCTTATTTTAGCAGGTCTATACGTTTACATGTAATGCATTTACGCTAGGTATGATGTCTGAAAGATTATTGTGACATTTGTGTCTGTCATGTTTTAACATCCATGTCGTGTGAAAAATAAGTATCCGTTGCATTGGTGGCTTTTCAATGTATTAAAATTATGTGATACAACAAACATTTTTTTGAACTGGAAAATCTCAGCCGCCGATGTGATCAAATTGACAAGCAAGGGTCATTGGGTTTTTTAAAATCTATTTTAGTTGCTAATTTCTATAGCATGCAAGATGAATTGGCCTGACGTGTTACACGGAAGTGGATGGTACCGTAGGCTTGTGTAAAAAAATATTTTATGTATATTATATTCCATCTATTGTTACATATGTTTATGTAAATGTGGATAAATCCCTAAGCAAAGAAATAGTTTGTCACGATGGATGAAGGTTTTTTCATTCCACCATAAGATGTTCACAGTAAATGTAAAAAAACTTAAAATACCTCACCCACCGAATAACATTTTCAGGCTGTGAAAACGTGTAAATAAAAGTTAATACATGTACATTATAAACTTTTACATTGTCAATAAAAAAGAAAGTGATTGATTTTAAAAAGTTTAATTTGCAATCAACATAACAATTTCCCATAATAATACATGAAATTAAGTGATTACATGTACTAACTTATTTCACATAAACTAACAGATCTTAATTTGAATATGGAACTTGGGAATTTTATAAATCTTATTTGTTTTTAAAGCTTTTTATTTTGCCAATCAAACCTGTCATTTTGTACACTGCGACCTAGCAACACAACTGTATTTGGACTTAATAAGGGAAATATTTAGGATCACAAAAGGTACTAGGTGCTGCTATCATATTACTATTTCCTGAATGCTTACAACTCCTTAAAAAGAATACCACCAACAGTTATTAAAATGTCTCATTAACGCTGCTCATAATGTGGACACAAAACCTCACGATATTGCCACAAGTTTGAAGAACAAAATTAACAAATATTCTATATTCCTAATTTCTTAATTTTGAAAATGTAAAATTCTCTGAATATCTATAGTTGTGCCTTCTTCAAGTTTTTCTCTTATTATAATAACAAACAAAACATCCAGACATATTTTCTTCATTACAATAATAAACAAAACTAATTAGATATTCCTATTTCTTCGTACTATGTTTAAATTTAATGAGAATTTACAAAAATACCAACAATTTAAAATTTATTTATTTTTATGCGGAATGAAAATTGAAAATGAGTCCGTACATATTTTTATGTTTTAATAACATACAAATTATATAAGATTCTTCAAATATTCTCAATTNCAGCATGTGGGGGTATACGTCACGTCAGTGACAAAGCTCTAGTTTTATTTTTATTATTATTTTATTTTAATATCTATCAGAGTTAAAATCTTTAAACCAATTCTAAAAAAATGTCATGACGATTTTTAATAATTTTGAAATCCCCATTCTGTTTGCCATAATTCTAGAATAACTAACCTGTTTCCATGTCGCGCGTTGTGTTCTTTTGGCCCGTGATAATCCGTAATCCGTATAGTGGTTTTTTCTTTTACTTCTCGGTTCTTATCCTGGTCACGGCACCATAAAAGTACTGTGTGACGTAATAAAACATTATTGTTCGTGGAGAACACACAGGAACAAACACAAAGTTCGTTTATATGTTCATCGCAATTTATTTCTGTTGAATATTTTCTAATACAACGCTTGCTGATGTTCGTGAAATACAATCTAACAGCGCGGGGGCCAAATGGCCCCGCTGCAGAACAAAGATCGACTTCTCTAGTCACTGGCTAATGGTGGACTGTTCTCTCTACACACAGATGAAAATTCAAAGATAACAAATCTGGCCTTGTACAATTTTGATTGGTCTAAACATTTTACTGACTACTTGTTGATTTCTAATTGGTCTGGTCATAGAATTCCCTTGCTATTTGTTAATTGCCGATTGGTTGATAGCTAAATTACTGTTCTACAGGACACTCCCCATGAATATAGTAACCAAACCATTCATGTTTTTACCCATGTATCGAATAATCCTCTTAGATATCTGGTTTGACTATTTAATGTAATGTCTTCATGCATAACCCAATGGATATGAGAGATAATTTAATAAGATTACGATTCCCGTTGCAGCACTCTGTATGTCTAGCGACACCAAGGTATAATAGTAATCCCCTTGACCGGCATAGATCAATGGATATATGAAATAACTTAGTACGATTAGAATTTCCGTGTCAATACTTTTGATAATTTTATCAACTGGGATAATACACGTATCTGAGTAACAGATTCCTACATTTAGAATATCGTATCGTTCACCTTTCAAATTGTTGATTTAGTCTACTTTTACAATGAATGTAAGGTATGTAATGTTTCTACTTGCAAGAGAATCAAATCCTATAATCATGGTCAATATATCATAAAGATTTGCTATTAAACGTCCAAACTTCATTTATGTTATTATTGTTCCTAACATTCAAATATTTTCTTTATAGAACCCTTATTATTATAATATAAGATTTATCATTAATTACCATTGTATAACATAATATTTATGTTATAAGAATGAACAATATGCATATGCTGTTACGTTACATAATAAAATAATAAATAAACTAGTCGTGATTGGTCATGTCGTAAAACCTAGGTCCCTTCTGCCCCTAACTTCCCCTACTTGTCACTACCTGCAACTTCATAAAAAGGGGCATTTTTCTGTTAGAAGTATATGCATTCAGCTTTGTAATTTGCTTTGATTCACTTGCCCAAAACATGTGAGAGCAGGTTCAATGAAACTGCTGTTATATGACTGAAAACTGGGCAAAAGATCGAAGCCAACTTCTGGAACTAGATGTCAGTATAAATCAAACATTATCTCTGTTGTAGTGTCTCCATGACCGATGATGTAGGAAGAACTGAAGAAGTGAACAGTGATCCATCGCCAAGTGAACATTCGAAGTAAATGCCAAGTGAACATTCTAAGTGACATTGCAGACTTGGTTGTGATGTATCTGACCAGTGTATTGTCTTAGGTCACAACAATACGTCTATTTAAATTTATCAAGTAGCTAAGCAATCTTCTTTTTTTTCAAGTTGTACTTTTTATACTTTTGTTTGTTTTGTACTAACTGGAGTAAGGGTTTAAGCTATGAAAAAATCATGAACAAATTAATCAAACTGTGACTGATTGTCTGAACTAAGAGTTCAAAAGTCGCCTGATAAACAAGTAATAACATTTTAGGTGTGTTTAAGTTTAAACGAATTCTCTTAAATAGTGACTGTTGTTGGATGGATGGATATTTGAAGATTTAAATTTGATAAATGTCTGTATTATGTCTGGCACCATAGTTTTCAAACATTAAAATATATGTCCTTGTTATAGATACAATGAGATACATGATTATAATAAATATTATGCCAGATACGTTCATACTCATTTTTTTCATATTTAGTGTTTGGGGACCCGGATTGTGTCCCAGCACTCGTACCTTATCAACTTAAGGACAATGGAGATTATGTATGGAAAGGTCTGCTTCCCACTGGGGGCTGAAGAGGTCAAAGCTTAGTCCGTTTGTCTACGACGTTGGGTATATATTTTACTACGAAACATTGTGTCAATACACTACTTAATCAGGCAAGTTTCATCTTTTCTGGTATTTATGGATTAGAGAATGGAACATCCAGTAATGATAGGTACTTATTTTCAATAACAAACTTAACATACTAAGTACAAATGCGCGTAGTTGCAACCTTTACATTGATTTTGAGCTAAAATCGAAATATATTGATTTGAAGTAACGCATAAGGTGGTTTTGCTGTTAAAATAGCCAATTACAGTAACTTAACTTAATTGAAACTACATGTTACTTTGACACACTGTAAATTAAACATTTAAAAGTACTAAACAGGTTACGAACATATATTTTAATCATTCAAATGCTTTGTTTCGAAGGAAATTACAAGTCGCTTTATGTATAGGTTTTGCACAGAGTATGTATTGGTTGTGCAACGAACTACAAATATAATGTATAGGTTACTTAACAAAGTTTCTGTATCCATGATATCGTTGGCATGTTTATTGACACAATGTTTCGCAGTAAAACATATACCCGACGTCGTAGAGAAACGGACTACGCTTTGGCCTCGTCAGCCCCCAGTGCTTCCTTACCATCATAAGCATGGATCTGGATGTATACATCTAAGATACCCATTCCGGCTTTTACTCGACGATGGAGTACAGTTGAGTCCGTTTCCTGGGTAGAACCAGTACTTGATGTCTTTTGGGGACATCTAAAGAACGATCCCACAGTGGGGATCGAACACATGACCTCCCGGTTGCTAAGCGGACACCATATCCACTACGCCATTGGCTATGTTCCGATATGGTGAAGGATGCACCCAACCATGGTCTGACAAAATCCGCGAAATCTGTGAGACAAGTCTGATTAACACGTTTACGCTGTCATTGGCCTGGAAAAATGTATTACATCCTTCTTAAACCTTTCGACTTAAAAGGTCAATAAGTCCGTTGTCAAGGTCACAGAGGCCTGGTACATTAAACAGATTCCACACAATAGTTAGACAACGCTTTAAAATATATAAATTGTAACTATAAGTGTTCTGGTCATTCTGTAAAGAACAAAGACTGCTATTGATTTGAGATCCAAGGTCAAAATAACAGACACTACTAAAAATTATTTAAGCGACTGCAGACATACGACATTTCTTCTAATCGGGGCATACGGGTTTTACCTATCTTTTTAGCTCATCTATTTTTTGAAAAAAAAAGTATGAGCTATTGTCATCACCTTGGCGTCGGCGTCTGCGTTGGCGTCGGCGTCGGCGTCCGGTTAAGTTTTGCGTTTAGGTACACTTTTCTCATAAAGTATCAATGCTATTGCATTCAAACTTGGTACACTTACTAACTGTCATGAGGGGACTGGGCAGGCAAAGTTAGATAATTCTGGCTTGCATTTTGACAGAATTATGTGCCCTTTTTATACTTAGAAAATTGAAAATTTGGTTAAGTTTTGTGTTTAGGTCCACTTTTTTCCTAAAGTATCAAAGCCATTGCTTTCATACTTGCAACACTTACTAACTATCGTAAGGGGACTGTGCAGGCAAAGTTATGTAACTCTGACTGGCATTTTGACAGAATTATGGGCCCTTTTTATACTTAGAAAATTGAAATTTTGGTTAAGTTTTGTGTTTAGGTCCACTTTTTTCCTAAAGTATCAAAGCCATTGCTTTCATACTTGCAACACTTACTAACTATCGTAAGGGGACTGTGCAGG
>VMBQ01000695.1:242548-275745 GCA_007657795.1 Dreissena rostriformis | reverse complement strand
GCAAGAGTAGCAAAAAGTGCCCCCCCCCCCCCAAATGAATTTAGACCAAACTATGTGCTACATATAGATAATGGACTCCGTTTGTATTGACGAAATTATAAACAGAAACATTCTGCCATAAATATATATTAGGAATGCCGGACATATGCCACCCCTTTAAGTTTTAGTAAGGCGGACATATATCGTCCGGCCCTATGCCCACTCGCGTATATGCCCTCCCGCTAATTCGCAACCTTGGATATTGGCCGTCAACAACTGTCTTCAATATATATAAGACATCTAACAGGCCATGCTAATAAGCAATCATTGATGACAATTTTGAGTATTACGTAAAACTGCAGCTTGATAACTAAAGATTTCGCTTAATATTTCAATAATAAAATATCAACACTTTCTTGGCAAGTGAGTTTCTTAATTAATTATAATTAATTGAATGTATCACTCATACAGTTGTGAAAACATAATGCAATAAAATGACGGAATGTCGTGATGGTGAGTGCCCTTGTGGGCGTATGTCCGGGAGGGCATAATGTCCGCCTATGCTTAGGAATATCGGGAAAGCATATATATGTCAGGGAGGATGTGTCCGATTGCCGTTAATTACATGATGCTTAGTAGAAGTGCAGTTTACAAGGACTATTCAATACTATGACATCTTCCTTCAATAATTACAGAATGAAAGTAAGTCTCCAACGTCAAAAGTAAAATGTGTCATCTTATATGTGAATCGCACACTGTTAAAAAGGGGGGTTTAATGCATGTGCGTAAAGTGTCATCAAAGATTTGCATGTGCATTCCGCACAGGTTAATCAGGGGCTTCAATTTCCGCCTAAACTGGATTTTTGCTAAGAAGAAACTTTATTTAAACGAAAAAGTATCATACAATCGGAAAGTGTCGTCCCTCATTAGCCTGTGCGGACTGCACAGGCTAATCTGCGACGACACTTTACGCATATGAATTAAAACCCCTTTTCACAGAGCGCGGTTCATATGATTTTGGTTTGTAATTAAATATGACAATGAAGGAATACACATACAATCAATATGATTACATTTGCGGGTACATCTACAGGTAATGTAAGCCTTGCTGAGCATTTGATAATTGTACGTGTATACACAATATAATAATAAAACGTTATAAGGTAAAATGTCAATGTTATGTTTAAGATCATAGGAGTTGAACGATTAGAATTTCAAGAAATCAAAAAATATGTTCATGTTAAACATTTTTTTATTCACTTCTTTATAATACAGAAGATGGCTTTAACATAAAATTTGAAAACTGCTTTGTAACGCTTTTAATTCATATTCAAAACGGCATAATGTTATTGAAGTCAAGTACGGTTTTATTTAACTAACAAATTTACCACACAAAACTGAACGAGAATTTTTATTTAAGACGTTCTCCCATTAAGTGGTATTCGCAGGTACTTATTAGTAGCGTTCAAGCCCTTTCAAAGCAGCCCGGGTGATAATAAAGTCGATAAACTCGGATTAGGCGTTAATTTTATTTCGCTGCTACACGGAAACGTAGAAGAGGTTAAGATGTTGTAAGATCGACACGTCAAGTGGGAATATAGTCTGTCAACAAACGCGCATACTTTAGCAACGTATGACCTACTAAAAAGTTATTAAGATGTTTCATTTGGATGGATCAATTGTTGTTTGTGCTTATTTGTTCTATTAGAGTGACGCTTTCCTAGATTTGTATACTAACAAATATCAACATTAAACTTGTTTCAAATACTGAACACATCTTCGCCGATTTTCTAAACCGAAACAGAGAAAAAATGAAAAAGACAAAGCATTATGGTAATAATAATAATTTTTGTCATAATAATAATAATCATCATGTTGGCTACTCACCTCCCGGTTTGTCTTGACATTTTAATACTATCTGAGCCACATTATCTTCTTTCAACGCCTTGAGTTTGAACATCCGCTGGGGATATGATAAATTCATAATATATCGTGAGGCGAACCATTTCCATGCGCGTGACTAGACCTTTAAAATAATGAGCTTTAATTGGTTTCATTAATTTATTTCCGACTTGCATACGACATTTTTCAAGTGAATAGTGATTGACATTGTATCCATACGTAACATGAATAAATCATTGAATTGCTATCATTTGATATCGTCCTAATATCGTGATAAATGCACAATTAACGCTAATTACAAACTCAGATCGCGAGATCGACATTCAAAAAAGTATGCGCTATTGGCTCTTTAGTTAATATTTTATTTCATTCATTTCCCATTTTAACGAAGAATTTAACCCAAAAAGTCAATTTTTCCTGTATAATAATATTCTTACTGGCATTCAAAAAAGTATGCGCTATTGGCTGTTTTAGTAAATGTTTAATTTCAATCATTTCCCATATTAACGCAGCATTTAACCATAAAAGTCAATATTTTCTGTATACTAATAATCGTTAATCTGTTATTTTAAACCAATACAAATAAAAATGGAAGAAAAAGAAGTCCCGCGAACCGGAATTGAACCAGTGACCTAAGGATGTCAGATGTTTATACCACTACAGTCCTCCGCTCTGCCAACTGAGCTATCGCGGGATACACAATTTGCTTCGATAGAAATTATATAGCGTTAAACTTAGTGTGTGTATCGATATTCTTCAAGGGAGGTAAATGTCAGATGAACAGTTTTAACTTCCCTTGAACATTTCATAAGATTTGAAACATTATCATATATGTTAGGGGTACTTATTAAGGATCAAAAATAAGATTCATGATAAAAGAAAGTCCGTGTTGTTACATATTGTCAAGAAATATGTTAAAGGGACATAACTGTGTAACACTAAATACTAGATCCCACTTCTGACACCATGTTGTAGTCTAGCCGGTGCTATTAATATAACGCAAGGCGTATGTGGCTACATGTTTATTCATTCATGATACCCAAGCTACAAGTGTACAAGAAACTATTAAGCATAGTCATATAAACACAAGATTAACAGTAGAGACAACTCTTATGGGATCTAGTATTTAGTGTAACACAGTAATGTGACATACGACAACAACAGCAGCAACAACAACAACAACAGCAACAACAACAGCAGCAGTCACAACAAAATGCATCGGTACCAAAAGATAGTAGTAACCGAATACAGGCAGATAAACAATATGTCACTAGATCGGGCAGAACAGTCAAGCCGCCTCAGAGGACAGACCTGTAAAATAACTGTACATGTAATTTGATTTTATAATATGTATGTTTAATATTATATGTGCATTTTTTTATCACAATACTATTATGTATTTCATATATATATATATGTATTTTCATATGTGCAAGTCATCATATTCTCATACTGCAGACTGCAGTTATTTTGTGAAAGTATCAAAGTGTTAAGAAATCGGGAAATAAACAGGTGTATTTTGTTAAGTTTCAATATATTTCTTTTTCCCGTGAGAAAGTAACATGTTGGATTATATTTCTACAGTGTTAATTGGATTTATCAACAATGTTAAGATGAGGCTAGAACAACGCCACAATCTATGTCATTTTTGAGAGAACTTGAGCAGTGTTATCAGGATGTTAACATTAGCCAGCAATGTGTGAGATTTATAATCAGTGCTTTACCAATGAACGTTACTGTGAAACATTTGTTATACCTGGACACAAGATTTTGTTATATGATCACCATTGAGATACAGATTAAATATTTTCCCAGGAAAACATTTATTTGAAAAGAAGGGACATGTTACATATTGTCAAGAAATATGTTAAAGGGACCTTACTGTGTTACACTAAATACTAGATCACATAAGAGTTGTCTGTACTGTTAATCTTGTGTTTATATGACTATGCTTGGGTATGAATGAATAAACATGTAGCCACATACGCCTTACGTTATATTAATAACATCGGCTAGACTACAACACGTGTCATATGAGCGATTATACCCAGTGCAACCAAATCAGTCATTTTTAATATGCCAGTCACATGAGTCAGTCTTATTTGAAGTTTGAACCGATACCAAGTAGACGTATACAAATATATTAAAGATTTAAAACATATATCGAAAGATCCGATTGACGCCTTAAAGAGATGTGTTGTGAATAAGAGCATTTATCTCCAAACGAAGAAATTTAAAACTCTTTATTTGCGAAATTTATTACACAATTTTGATCGCTCGAGTGACTTTTTTTAGGCGGGCTCATACATCATACCCTGCCTGTAAAACATTTTGACATCGATACTGGTACATCGCATTTTATGTCTCAAAAGAACTATTGTATGTTTGATGCAGGTCAACGTATCGCATCATGGTATCAATGATATGATAGGGCATAGCTATCAATCGAGCATATTTCTTACCAAATACCAATAGATCATCCACAAAGAGTACACACACTCATTGTTTCTAAACAGATAAACGACCATAATATGAAGGCCATTTCGATTATTGCGATTTTTGTCAATTAAGTGGCTTTAGGATTTGTTGTAGCCTATTAATGTAATTATTTCATTTTCATCGTTTTTTACTAAATGAAGTCGATTACCATATTGGGAACAATATACACATACGGCAAAATGTTTATTGAAAACATTAAACAACAAAACACACGTGAAAATGTAAAAGAAACTGACTTAATTTGGAAAGAAAACTTGAAATGCATATATTAAGTACTTTTAATACGATTTGTTTGATCAATGAATAGATTCCTGTTTAACATAATAAGTGTGGTTTGGTTTCGAACACAGTACCATAACGTAGGCGCATATTCACCAATCAATTCTTTTACTTCAGTCTTATAATAGAAAATTCTCAACGTTGTTAGCTCTATATTCTAAAGTTTCGTTATTGTTGAGTCTAACTTGACCTTTGACCTCTCAAACTAAATCATTCTTCATATTGAATAGATCATGCATTTATTCAAACTCTGCATTTATTGAGCCTTAGTATATTCAGAATACTTAAGTCTAAGAATAGTTGTGTGAAAACGGACCCTGGACAGACCCTAGACCGGTATTCGTTAACATCCTAGGGAAATCCTTACTTAGGTTGTACTTAATTGATAATTTCAGATAAAACAATATGTGATATCACCGTTTTCTGTTTTAAAATGATATTGTTCATCCTTAAACCGATATAAATCAAATTTCAAAACAGTTCAAGATAATATAACACGAAATACCTAGAGACTGAATGACTTGTAAATTAATGAACGGAATGCCATAAAGTTTGCTTTAAGGAGTCTTGTATGGGTAAAAATCTGAATAATTGAATTTGGAAACCATTCCCATCGTTTTCCAACCACAGCACAATACAATTGCTACAAGGAAACACTGTAATGAAAGTATTTAAAAAAATAAGGATGTATCTTGTTTCAGATCCCAGCCATAGAGCGCGAAACAATAAATGACGTTTCTCGGACATAATAGACAAATAAAGTGTGCGACTGCCTACAGAACGTTTTCGAGCTAGACCCGTCAACACAAGAAGTACGTTAACACGTGATGTCACGTCAACGCGTCTTCCGTCATATTGCAGTGGACTGGGATTTTCTCGTCAGGTACAATCCACCTCCTGGTTTTGTAAGCGCTCGAAAAGAATCGTTTCTGGAAAATCTAGATGACATCAATCCATGTCATGCAGACGCTCATCGTATGAATAAGGAATGCTCTCCGACTAGTGGACGCTTTGATGAATCCTGCAAGAGTTTAACGAACAATGATCATGACAACACGCAGACAACCGGAAATAAAGACAACGTGAAAATCAGACCAGAAAAAGAAGATAAAGTGTTGACAATTTTGCAAAATATACTTCAAGACATAGAACGCGAAATTAGCAACGACAGACAACGTCTAAAGGTAAGTTTACTAAACCGAATGTAAATTATCCTGTTAAAAGACTGAAATTACTGACAAAGTTATCATATCGAGATCGAGCCAACATTATTGAGATTATAATTATGTGGCGGTTGGTCTGATTATTATCATTGACAAACACGAATAATATCATTATTGTCAAATTAGGGCAGTTGTATGAATTATGCCGTCATTAAATTGTCGTTTTGTAAAATAACACTAAACTATAGTGTACAATGTTAGTTTGTTAATCTGCACAATTGGCGTCGTTGAATCAAAATGCTGTAAACGTTTGAGTGTATAAGAAAAATAAACAATAGTAAACAACTTATTTGTAATACAAAATAAAAAAAAAAAGGGAACAAATAAGAAAATTTATGTTTTCTTATAGAAATCGGTAGGATGATAATGATATTCATATCGAGGTAGAGCTATAGATTTTTAAAAAATTCGAACATTTTGTATATACCGTTGTACAACATAGATATTAAGGGTGCATGTATCGATGGTGTTGTAGTAAAACAGAAAGAAATCTACAATCAATTAAAGAACAAACAATTGTTGATTACAGTTGGGTTTGGAAGATAGCTGCTATAACATGTTTTTAAATCTGTTTACAACTGTGGCCCGAAATCAAGAAAATCGTAAAAATCCTACCTTACACCTCACATCCCCCCCCCCCTCGCCCCAAAAGTGCAGTATCCAATTATAATAGGGGTGTCTTATGGTAAGTACGGTATTAAAATGGGACCGACGGTTTAATTGCAGGTTTATAGATGTTACGTGGATCATAATATTGAGATAATGATTAGGCCGTGCGCTTTTGCGACCTGAAATTCCTTACCTTCGACTTAATACGAAGAGTCAACAATTTGCGTATAATATTTCCGTTGAATGTCCATGTCTGTTCAATGAAACCATTCATTCAGAAAAAAATCTAGCGTATACTTATTTTGTTTGATATCTATCGTGAACCAGTCGGCAAATTTATTAAATATCTTAAATCAACCAGTCAGATGATAAAGGAGAAAAGACGCTCACTTAATCGAGCCTCATTTAAATGTTCCAACATTATAAATATGCTAGGTTTATCTTCTTTCGGTGTGAGACTTTATTTGGCCACGGAGCTGTTTATGGAGATTTATTATATCAATGAAGCATGTTTATTGCATTCTGGTATTAAAATGGACAATTTTCTTGTTTTCTATTGAGATAAGGAAGATTTAATTATTTACCGTCGGAATTTCAAGCACTTTGATTCAGGCTACAGATGTATTTTCATTCATGTGCGTTTACTTGTAACAAACATGTTTTTGCTTCAATACTGGACATTAAACAGAAAGTTAATGCAGTGCAAACTAAATTTTCTTCGGTATTTTGACCTATCGTTGGCGGTCAGGTTACTTTCATTCAAGTTGTGAATGATTTCAGTAAACAATGATGCCAGAAGCGAAATGTGTGAATTAAAGGAGTTACCGTGTTCTCGCATTCATTTACATGTCGTTTTTCCTCCTATTCTTGATAAGAAGTCGGATTTTGGAATGTGATATGTGGATTATTAAGTAAAAGAAACAAAACGCATAAAATACCGTTCATAACGAATAAAAAAGAACCATTTAATGAATGGATCAAAACGCTATATGGTGTCTCAGTGGAAATGATATAATAACGTCCTTTTAGTTTGTGCTGATGTTAATTTTCGGTTCGTTAAAAACGGAGTCGTTATATTCGAAGTTTTTATAATGTTAAGATTGTTCATTGGATTATTATTTATTGCCAATTTTCGTGCTTATCTATAATAACTTTAATGTTATTGTTTTATACAAATAAAGAAAGAACGCAAGGGACGCCAAGAGGAACGGCGTTTTCGACGCGAACTTCGTTTTTCGTCAGAAATGGACGCAGCGAGGAACACAGGCGGTGACCGACACAAGTTCCACCTAGCGGCCCAAGCGCCCTTCCCTGTTCTTCTAAAAGGGGCCTTGTCAAAGTCGTCAAGTTTTCGCGTGAACGCTTCAGCTCGTCCTAAGGCTGACTTTTCTTCTGGACTTCGAAAACACGAAAGTTTCAATATTTTTGATGTTCACGCGAGCTCAAATGTTTCTAAATCGTTTAGTTTTTCCGACGACTTAAAGAAAAGTGGTCCGAGAAAAGTGGCTGGTCACATAACCGCTGATTGGTCGCGGTATTCGCGTGACCCGGATTTAGAAACAGATTCTTTCAACAACAACGAAAGCAACTTTGTGGAACCCTCTCCGTATTCTTCCGAAAACAATAATGTAACGTCGGCACATAATGCGGATACCGACCCAGTTCTCGGGCCTGATACAAAATTCTACGACAGTAAAGCTCCGGCAAAACCGGTAAGAAAGAAATTGCACCCAAACACTGTAGTCCAAGGTCTGCATGATTCAACAACGCACCCGGAAAACAAAGTCACGGATATATATGATAATCAATATGCATCACATAAGATCATTAAATCAAATCCTAAAAGCGACTTCGAAAAAGACAGTCATCATGATTCAGGAGGAAAAAGTGAAAATGAACATGAAATACACGAATCGAAAGCGTGGAGGAGTCACGTGACAGGCAATGCAGTTGTGACTGTAAGCAAGGCTGTACCAGACAATCCGCGAGTACATCATGCTACGGTTCAAGGAGTTGATGACGTCATACCGCACAGTCCGCGCCTACGTCACGCGAGGGTTCAAGGGGACGATGCCGACAGCGACACTGCGGTAAGAAAGCATGACCAACATATCAAGGTAAAATTGCAGTCATTCGAAGTTCTTCCAAATTTTAAGAAAAACATCAGGAATAAGAGAGTAGCCGGTAATGTTACTGAACGCAAAGACGATTGTTTATCGGATACATCAAGTATAAATACTCTCGACCTAGACGATACTCTTTCCGCTGGTTCGGAATCTTTGGCTTCAACTCCACGTGGACACATATCAACTAATGAAAACGTGCATTATGATCACAGCAATGAATTTAGTATGCACATTCAGTCGAAGAAATTCAAAAAAGACGTTATGACTGCTCGAATGGGTAAACGCGCTAAATCGCTAGACGAGCAACCTTACGAAAGTGTCAATGAGACATCGGAAAGCGTTTCAAATATCAGACAAAAAGCAAACAAGGATGAACTGGAAAATGTTCAAGTAAAAAATAATGAAGTAACAAATGGCTCCAAAATTGGGCACGCCGAAGCACCAATAAAAATAGTTCAAATTAGGCGTCAGTCGAGCCAGCCCTGTCTCGTTACGCCGAGTCTGGACGACATTTTACGAGATCCACTAGCCACGACTGGAGCGCATTCTCAAAAAAACCACCAAGCACGCCCTGGCAATGACTCTGAGGACATCGTGCGAGTTGAGAGGTCCCGTGACTCGAGTCTTAATGCTAAATCCCGCGGACTGGGTTTACCTGTTGCAGCATCGGGGCATAACGGGAGTTCTGGGGAACCACTATCTCCTTTGGTTAGCGGGTACTGGACCGATGGGGGCAATCAGGTAGGTGACAAACGTTGTTCGTGGTTCCCACTTATACAGCAGTTAGATTTTCTTTGTACTGTAATAAAATTCCGTCATTGAACAGTATTATATTAAGATTGTTTAGAATTGTGCATCATACATGGTTTTTGCTATACTAAGAAACATACAACGACACCGTGTATGCATTCCAACGCGTCAAAAAGGTTCGAAAAGATTGTAAATGCAATAAAAATCATGGTGCATATTAATAACAGCCATCTTGACAAGTTCGTGATCAAACGGAATGTTGCATGAGCCGTATCATGCGAACATTGGTATTATGCGATATGCGGCCAATATGGTTAGGAGCTACCCTGTCTGCTATTGATACAATGACCATATGTGTATTTATGCGCAGACTGGTCTGGAGCTACGCTGTCCGCACATGGCATAAGACCCATTTTCGCACGACGCGGCTCATAATGAAAGCCACCAAAACCCCATCTGTGGTTTAAACTCAGAACGATTAGGACTTAATAAAGTAATACACTTAGACCGTGTCCAACATGTGTGTTTATATCGTACCGTAGCGTATCTATATGAACGAATTAAGCTTCTTCTCAGAATCTAAAAGAATGTTTAGTGATACAATCATGGGATATTTGTTATTAAGTTAATGTCAAGTGAAAGGCATACAAAGTCGTTTATTTGTACAACAAAATGCCGTTTATCCTGGCTTAAGTAGAAAAAATGCACGCTTCCAATATGATTCTTGTCATTTTAAATAAACAAATAATACAATGACCTATTATTAAGATTATAACCAAAGTTTCAAAAAGTCTACATTCATGATTCCTAATCTATGCATACGCGTGCTCGTTTTATGAATAATCAAACCACGAAGAAATATTATCAGAATATTGTTTCACTCAGTTTGTTCTATTTTAAATTTCGTTATTGGTACTATACATGAACGCTATAATTGTTAATGATTTTCAAATTTATTGTGCACACTTTACATATTTATCGTACACCGTCTAAGTTAATAAGCAAACATAACTACCGGTAATTTCGTTTATATTGCTAGAGTGTGTTATTTTAGAGGTTAACCTGAAGTCAATTCAGAGAATGATCGTTTTAATTTGATATATTATGCAACCTCCTCGAAAAGCGATGGGTTTCTACGAAATAATGATTTGTCATATCTATTTGAAAAGGCATTTCAATAATTTATTTGAATAATTTTTTAACAGTTTCCAATTTTAGAATTGAATGTCAGAACGCTTTACAGAAAAGCTTATTTTAGTATTGGAGAAATCAATAAATGTTGATATCAATATACTGAAAATAAATTCACCGACTATTATTGTTGTTTCAAGAATGCTATATATCCTGATCTTTTATCTTCAAATGAAGGGTATATATATATATAAACATATTGAACGGTCTTCTTACTTTACAAGATTTCAAACACAAAAGTTTGGTTTCACAGTGAATGGTGTGATTAAAATTGCCACTTAAGTTTGAGCTATGGGGATACTTTATTCCTTAAGTTACATGTCTATTGTGTAGCAATATAGGAGCCACCTCATTCGAGAATGGATCTTATGCCATATGCGGCCAGCGTAGCTTCAAACCAGATGCGCAGCTGTCCGCTATTAAATCCCGATAATCAAGCCATAAAATCGTGCGTGTCTCTATAGCTGACAGGGTAGCTCCTGACCAAACTGCGCGGATGCGAAGCCTGGTCTGGAGCTACGCTGGCCGCATATGGCTTAAGGCCCATTATCGCATGACGTGACTCAAAGGCATGTAGTATTTACGATTTCTGTGTAATACCATAGCAAGCACCAACAATTTCGTATTTTGCAATTTGCATTTAAATGAATTTGCAACAATATGTATATATATATATTTTTAATGTTGATATACCGGGTAAATAATATTTTAAAACCATGTTTGATCCGGCCCTCAGATCATCTTTAAAAGACTATTATATTATGTTCTTGAAACGTTTGTATTTATAAAGTAAATTATCATATTAATCGTACGCTCTTGAACTAATGTTTCACCTCTGCTTGTCAATGTCCTTATTTAAACTCGTGTAAGACTACTTATATCTAGAGTTTAGATGAAAAGAAAGCACTGGCTGTTGTTTTCATACTAAGATCTATATAAATATTTTCCTTTCGGATCCCGAGATGGTTATCAAGTGCTATGCCCAACCCAAGTCTTATTGTGTTTGTATTGCGCAGGCAGTATTACCGTTCTGTGTGTGCGTAACATGCCATGCATACCTTGAACGATGAAGTGTATGTTAGTACAATGTATATGAGCCTCGCTCTGTGAAAAGGGGGTTTAATGCATGTGCGTAAAGTGTCGTCCCAGATTAGTATGTGAAGTCCGCACAGGCTAATCAGGGACGACACTTTCAACCTTAACTGCATTTCTTTCTAAAATAAGACTTTGTTTAAACGAAAATTACCATAAAAACGGAAAGTGTCGTCCCAGATTAGACTGCAATCGTACGACATANTATCAAGTGCTATGCCCAACCCAAGTCTTATTGTGTTTGTATTGCGCAGGCAGTATTACCGTTCTGTGTGTGCGTAACATGCCATGCATACCTTGAACGATGAAGTGTATGTTAGTACAATGTATATGAGCCTCGCTCTGTGAAAAGGGGGTTTAATGCATGTGCGTAAAGTGTTGTCCCAGATAAGCATGTGCAGTCCGCACAGGCTAATCAGGGACGGTACTTTCCGTCTAAACTTGTTATTTGCTAAGAAGAGACTTTCTTGAAACGAAAAGTATCATTGCATCGGACTGCACAGGCTAATCTGGGGAGACACTTTACGCACATGCATTAAACCCAATTTTCACAGAACGCGGTCCAATTATAATTACGAATTGTTCCGTTTGATCGAAACTCGTATAACCTGTTTTATGTGTTTAGACTAGAACAAGCAATTTCTGTTGTTGGACTCATCGACGTCTATGATTGCTATGTTTCTGATTTCAAAGACGTTTACATGGACTATTGCGATTAAAAGCAAAACAATAATGTATCATCGACGTCTGTGTTTAACATGTTAGCTACTTAAAATATCGCATCGTTATGCCAGACTGCTGTACTGTAAGTCGGGTCCCTGGGTTGTATTTACGATTTATCTTTATCTTTTAATTAAACATAATAAAACATAGCATTTCGCGTGCACTGTACGTATGGCGGAATAATTTTCACCGATAGCTTGAAGTATTATACGCTTCTAAGCTATGCTGTTGAATAGATTCGTTTGTAAATACCAGAAAAACTCAGTCCTGCGAACCTGAATCGCACCAGTGACCTAAGGATGAAAGTTGTACGTACCACTACAGTCCTCCGCTCTACCAACTCAGCTATAGCGGGTTCATGTTGAGTGATGTTTATTATTATTTCTAAAAGTAATAAACCATAAAAAATGAAATGGTTAATTCATCAATAATCAAAAAGAACACATCCATATACCGTGGAAGTAGCATTTAATCAAATATGAACGTTTATAGTATTCCAGTTAAAAGTATTAAATCATGATATTTTCATATGAATATCTGAATTCAGACGGTTAAAAAGTTAACAGCCAATTATAAAAACTTTTATATACGGCAACACTAAGAAGTCAACACCATAGATACATGAAGTTTTCTACTATTTAAATTGTTTTGCACAATTTATCACAATATATAAACTATGCGTATTATTGCTTTCCTTCCAGCAAGAGTGTTGTGTAAATATGAAACGAATGTGAAAATAATGAAACCTTCCGTTCTTCCATGTGAGCTGTCGCGGGAGTAGCATGTGATACATCTGATAATAATTTGCATAAGTTAATTGTTTCTCATAGAGTTAAATATATTTTCCCAAAAAATGGTGTTGTGGTGTCTGATTTTTTGTTTCGAAAGACATACAATATATTAAACGTACTAAAAAGAGTCCCGCAAACCGGAATTCAACCAGTGACCTAAGGTTGACAGTTGCTCATAACCACTACAGTCCTCCGCTCTGCCAACTGAACTATCGCAGGTTACAATAATGCTGTCACTAGTTTCTTTACAATGAAAGTAATGGACGTGAAAAACAAATAAGACGTCTCTTATACACATCAGTAACGTAAACGTCAATTTGACGTATCAATTATCGGAAGTATTAGACCTTGACAGATATTTTATTAATAGTAATTCATTCCTAATCTATGCTTACGCGTGCTCGTTTTATGAGTCATCAAACCACGAAGCATTATTATCAGAATAATGTTTCAGTCAAGTTTTTTTTTGTTTTTTTTCGTTATTGGTACTATACGTGAAAGCTATAATTGTTAATGATTTCCGTATTTATTGTGCACACTTTTCATATTTATCGTACACTGTCTAAGTTAATAAGCAAACATAATTAATTTCGTTTATATTGCTGGAGTGTGTGATTTAAGAGGTTAACCGGAAGTCAAGTCAAAGAATGATTTTGATAATGTTTGATATATTATGCAACAGCCTCGAAAAGCGATGGGTTTCCATGAAATAATGACTTGTCATTTTTATTTGAAAAAGTTTTTACATACTTTTTTGAACAATATTTTAACAGTTTTCAATTTAGCATTGAATGTCAAAACGCTTTACAAAAAAGCTTTATAGTGTTAGAGAAATAAATAAATTATTATTTGACAACAATATACAAGTACTGAAAATTAATTTTTCGACTATCGTTGTGACATTTTGGAATGTATATTTACGTGCACAAATATGATAGAACTTGGGCACATATAATGAAACGAAAATCTTAAATAATGCTTTTAATGCATGCTATATATCTTGATCTTATATCGATAGGATTATGTAGAAGGATCATATAAACATATTGAAAGGTCTTCTCACTTCACCAGATTTATAACATAAACGATTGGTTTTCGCAGGGAATGGTGTGATCTGAATTGCCACTTAAGTTTGAGCAATGAGGATACTTTATTCCTTAAGCCTCGTGTCTCGTGTGTAATAATATAGGAGACCCCTCATTCAAAAATTGATGCCATATTCGGCCAACGTAGCTCCAGACCAGCTTGCGCAGTCTGGAAATGAGCTACCCTGTCCGCTATTAAGTCATGCATATTAACTGTTTAGTCCCGCTAATCAAGTCATGAAACCTTTCGTGTCTCTATAGCTGACAGGGTAGCTCCTGAACAGACTGCACGGATGCGAAGCCTGGTCTGGAGCTACGCTGACCACCTATGGCTTAAGACCCATTTTTGCATGACGCTGCTCATAAGCAAGTAGTACCGGTATTTACGGTTTCTTATTGCAAATACCAAAGCAAGCACTGAGGATTTCTCATTTTACAATATTCATTCAATTGCATTTGGAACCATATTATTGAATATATTGTTTTTATGTTGATATACCCGCTTAAGAACATTTTGAAACCATGCTTAATCCGGCTGTCATCACATCTTTAAAAGACGAACATTTATATTTTGTTATTGAAACTTTTACCTTATTTATTGTTTGTCATACTTAGTTCTTTTTAAATATTTTTCTTTCGGATCATAAGATGTTTATCGAGTGATATGCCCAAGTCTTATTGTGTTTGTATTGCGCATGCAGTATTACCGAAGACTTGTATATAAGTATATATAAAGTATCTTTTCCTTTTATCGAAAATATTGCGACACGTTTTTTTAGTTTGTATACCATAACAAGTAATGTTTGTTGTTCAACAAATAGACGTCTATGATCGCTATGTTTTTGATTTCAAAGACGTTTAAATGGAATATTGCGATTAAGGGAATAATGTTAATAAAATAACGTATCCTCGACGTCTGCGGTTACCTTGTAAGCTACTTCAAATATGGTATCGTTATTTCAAACTGCTATACCGTATTATAAGACGAGTCCCTGGTTTGTATTTACGTCTTCTTGGTTGGATTTCAGATTTATTTTAATATTAAATATAATTGTTTTATTTAACATAACATTTCGTGTGCCCTGTACGTGTCGCTAAGTATTTATTTTCATCGATAGCTAAAGGATTGAGCACTTGTTATCTGGGCTGACGAATAGATTCGTTGTAAATAAAATAAAAACTCAGTCCCGCGAACCGAAAACGAACCCAGTGACCTAAGGATGACAGTTGCTTATACCACTTCAGACCTCCGCTCTACCAACTGAGCTATCGCGGGTAACGTTTGAGTTGTGTTTATTATTGTTATTATTTAAAAAAAAAACTAATAACCACCAAACATTAAATCTTTACTGGATCAGGTATCAAATAAAACTTATATACTGAAAGGCACTTACTATCAAATATTAACGTGTGTTGTATTCCAGTAAGAAGCATTAAATTATGATATGTGCATATGAAAATCGGAATTCAGACGGTCGAAAAGTTAGCAGCCAATTATTAAAACTGTTATATACGACAGCTCTAAGAAATGAAGATCATTGAAACATGCTGCTTACTACTATTTAAATCGTTTTGCACAATTTATCACCCAATATAAACCATGCATAGTGTCGCTCTCCTCCCATTTATATTGTTTTGTAAATATTAAACGCCTGTTTATTAATGTTAAATTATGAAACCTTTTCGATCTGCCAATTTAGCTGTCGTGGGAGTAGCATTTTATACATCTGATAATAGTGTTCATAGGTTATTAAATTCTGATAAAGTTGATCCAGAATTACATTTATTATGACTCATAAATGATTTTTTAAGGTCGGATTTTTTTTTTCGAATAACATAAATATAGCTTACGTACTAAAAAGACTCCCGCGAACCGGAATTGAACCAGTGACCTAAGGATGACAGTTGCGCATAACCAAAACCGTCCTCCACTCTGCCAACTGCGCTTTCGCGGGTCACTAAACTAGCGTCGCTAGTTTATTTAGGACCAAAGTAATGAACGTGCAGAACGAATCAAACGTGTCTAATACACGTCGGTAACGTAAACGTTAATTTGGCGTTTCAAGTATCGGAAGTATAAGACCTTGACGGATATTTAATTACTTAAAATGAATTCCTCGTCTATTCATACGCGTGCTCGTTTATCAGTCACCAAACCACGAAGAAATATCAGAATATTATTTAAATTTTCGTGATTGGTAATATTCGTGAAACCTGTAATTGTTAAAGATTTCCATATTTATTGTACACACTTTTCATATTTATCGTATACCGTCTAAGTTAATAAGCAAACTAAACTACTTTCGTTTATATTGCTGGACTGTGTTATTTTAGAGGTTAACCGACAGTCAAGTCAGAGAATGATATTTGATAATATTTGATATGTTATGCAGCCGCCTCTAATAGCGATGGGTTTCCATGAAATAATGACTAGTCATGTTTATTTGAAAAGGCATTTAAATCATATATTTGAACAATTTTTTAACAGTTTTCAATTTCAGCATTGAATGTGAGAACACTTTACAGAAAAGCTATCTTAGTGTAAGAGAAATAAATAAATAAATATTTGACAACAATATACTAGAAATAAACATTAATTCACCGTCTATCGTTGTGACATTTAGGAATGTATATATACGTACACAAATATTATAAAACTTGATCGAATATAATGAAATGAAAATCTTAAATAATGCTTTTAAATAATGCTATATGGCTTGATCTTTTATCTTTAATTACGTATTATATAAACACATTGAAAGGTCTGTTTACTTTATCAGATTTCCAACATAAAAGTTTGGTTTTCGCAGGGAATGGTGTGATTAAAATTGCAAATTGAGTTTGAGCTATGAGGATACTGTATTCCTTAACAATCATGTCTCTTTTGTAACAATATAGGAGCCACCTTATTCAAAAATGTATCTTATGCGATATGCGGCCAGCGTAGATCCCGACCATCTGTGCTGTGTGGTCATGTCTTACCCTGTCCGCTAATAAGTTATTCATATTAAGTCATTCTAATCAAGCCTAAAAACCTTGCGTGTATCTTAAGCTGACAGTATAGCTTCTGGCCTGACCTCGCAGATGCGAAGCCTGGTCTGGAGCTATGCTGGCCGCATACAGCTTAAGACCTATTTTCGCATTACGCGACTCATAAGCAAGAAGTATTTGCGATTTATGTGTAACATTATAGGAAGCTTCGAGGATTTCTCATGTTGCGATGTGCATTCAATTTAATCTGGAATCTTTTTTATTGGAGATATTTATTTCACATTGATGAACAGGGTAAATAACATGTTGCAGCCATGATTGATCCGGCTGTCAGGTCACCTTTAAAAGACATACATTTATATGATTTCCTTGAAACGTTTACATTTATAAAGTATATAATCATATTAATCGTACGCTCTTGAACTAATGTTTCACTGCTGCTTGTCAATGACCTTATTTCAACTCGTGTAAGAATACTAATTTCTTCTGGAGTGTAGATGAAAAGAAAGCACTCCTTGTTGTTCGTCATACTAAGTTCTATTTAAATATTTTCCTTTCGGATCATAAGATGTTTATCGCGTGGTATGCCCGAAAGTTATTGTGTTTGTATTGCGCATGCACTATTACCGTTCTGTGTGTACGTAACATGACATGCATACCTTGAACGATGAAGTGTATTTTAGTACAACGCATATGAGCCTCGCTCTGTGAAAAGGGGGTTAAATGCATGTGCGTAAAGTGTCGTCCCAGATTAGTCTGTGCAGTCCGCACAGGCTAATCAGGGACGACACTTTCAACCATTACTGCATTTCTTTCTAAAATGAGACTTTGTTTAAACGAAAAATACCATAAAAGCGGAAAGTGTCGTCCCAGATTAGACTGAAATCGTAAGACATACGCGGGAATTTAACGAACAAAAAAGAGTCCCTCGAACCGGAATTGGACTAGTGACCTAAGGATGACAGTTGTTCATAACCACTACAGTCCTCCGCTCTGCCAACTGAGCTATCGCGGGTAACCAATCAGATGTAGCTTGTTTCTTTACAATCGAAGTAACATGCAGAACAAATAAAACTCCGCTTATATACCTCAGTAACGTAAACGTAAATTTAACGTATACATTATCGGAAGTATTAGACCTTGACGGATATTTAATAACTATAAATGAGTTCCTAATCTATGCATACGCGTGCTCGGTTTATGAGTAATCAAACCACGAAGAAATATTATCAGAATAGTGTTTCAATAAAGTTGTTCCTTTTTTAATTTTCGTGGTTGGTTATATACGTGAAAGCTTAACTTGTTAATGATTTCCATATTTATTGTGCACATTTTTCATATTTATCGTACACCGTCTAAGTTAACAAAAAAACATAACTAATTAGGTGTATATTTCTGGAATGTGTAATTTTAGAGGTGAACCGAAAGTCAAGTCAGAGAATCACTTTTTTATTTGATATGTTATGCAACCGCCTGATGGGTTTCCATGAACTAATGATTTGTCATATTTATTTGAAAAGGTATTTTAATGATTGATTTGAACAATTTTTGAACAGTTTTCAATTTCAGCATTTAATGTCAGAACGCTTTACAGAAAAGCTATCTTAGTGTTAGAGAAATAAATAAATAAATACATATTTGATAACACTATACTAGTACTGAACATGACTATCGTTGTGACATCTGGGAATCTATATTTACGTATACAAATACTATTAAACTTGACCCAATATAATGAAACGCAAATCTTAAATAATGCTTTGAAACAATGCTATATATCTTGATCTATTATCTTCAAATGCAGGGTGTATATAGACATATTGAACGGTCTTCTTACTTTACAAGATTTCAAACACAAAAGTTTGGTTTCACAGTGAATGGTGGGTGTGATTCAAATTGCCACTTAAGTTTGAGCTATGTGGATACTTTATTCCTTAAGTCTCATGTCTATTGTGTAACAATATAGGAGCCACCTCACTCAAGAATGGATATTATGCCATATGCGGCCAGCGTAGCTCCAGACCAGATTGCGCAGTTTTGTCATGAGCTACCCTGTCCGTTATTAAGTCATGCATATTAAGTCCCGCTAATCAAGCCATAAAATATTGCGTGTCTCTATAGCTGACAGGGTAGCTCCTGACCAAACTGGGATAAGAAGCCTGGTCTGGAGCTACGCTAGCCGCATATGGCTTAAGGCCCATTTTCGCATCACGGGATTCATAAGCAAGTAGTATTTACGATTTCTGTGTAATACCATAGCAAGCACCGATAATTTCTTATTTTGCAATGTGCATTCAAATGAATTTGCAACAATATTNAGATCTATACACATATTTTCCTTTCGGATCCCGAGATGGTTATCAAGTGCTATGCCCAACCCAAGTCTTATTGTGTTTGTATTGCGCAGGCAGTATTACCGTTCTGTGTGTGCGTAACATGCCATGCATACCTTGAACGATGAAGTGTATGTTAGTACAATGTATATGAGCCTTGCTCTGTGAAAAGGAGGTTTAATGTATATGCGTAAAGTGTCGTTCCAGATTAGCCTGTGCATTCCGCACATGCTAATCAGGGACGACACATTCCGCCTACACTGGATTTTTGCTAAAAAGAGCCTTTCTTTAAACGAAAAACATCATAAACGCGGAAATTGTTGTCCATGATTAGCCTGTGCGGACTGAACAGGCTTATCTTGGACGACACTTTACGCACATTCAGTAATGCCCCTTTTCACGGAGCGAGACTCATATACATTTTACAAGCATACACTTCTTCGTTCAAGGTATGCATGACATGTTAAGCCTGTGAAGTCCCTGATTAGCATGTGCAGTCCGCACATGCTTATCAGGGACGACACTTTCGCACATGCATTTAACCCCCTTTTTACAGGGCGCGGCCCATATGGTAACGTATTGTTTCGTTTTATGAAGTTTTAAGTCGTATGACAAGTGTAAGTTTGTATACTAGAACAAGTAAATTGTTTTGTTTAACAAATCCAAGTATATCGTCACTACGTTTCCGTATTCTTAGAAGTTTAAATGCAATATTGCGATTAATTAAAAGAAAAGAAGAAATAAAAGAACGTATCCTCGACGTCTGTGGTTACCGTGTAAGCTACTTCAAATATGTGACGTGTTCTGAGAAAACTGGGCAAAATGCTTGTGCGTAAATTGTCATCCCAGATAAGCCTGCGCACTCCGCACAGGCTAATCAGGGACGACAATTTCCGCTTTTATGGAATTTTTCGTTTAAATGATGTCTCTTCTTAGCGAAAATCCAGTTAAGGCGGAAAGAGTCGTCCCGGACTAGCCTGTGCAGACAGGCTTATCCGGGATGACACTTTACGCACTAGCATTTAGCCCAGTTTTCTCAGAACACTTCAAATATGGTATCGTTAGGTCGACAGATCTACCGTAAGACGAGTCCCTGTGTTGTCTTTCAGATTCATCTTAATATTAAATATTGCAATATTAAACATAACATTTCGTGTGAATTGTACGTTTGTCGTGGTATTAATTAGTATTCACCGATGGGTAAAAGACAACTTCAGGATCTGTTGAATGGATTCGTTTGTAAATAACAGAAAAAATAAGACCCGTGAACCGGAATTGAACCAGTGACCTAAGGTTGACAGTTGTACATTTCAATACAGTCCTCCGCTCTACCAACTAAGCTATCGCGGGTTATTATTATTTGTCTTTTTTTTATTATTATTTCCTAAAGTAAATAACCATCAAAAAATCATCGCTCATTCATCAGATATCAAAAAGAACACATCCATCGACAGTGGAAGGCGCTAAAAATCAAATATTAACGTTTGTGCATAAAATCATAATATTTGAATATGAATCTCTGAATTCAGACGGTCAAAAAGTAAACAGCCAATTATTAAAACTTTTATATACGACAGCTCTAAGAAGTCAAAATCATAGAAACATGTAGTTTACAACTATTTAAAAAAAATTGCACAATTTATCACAATATATTAACTATGCATAATGTTGCTTTCAATCCGGCAATAGTGTTTTGTAAATAGTAATCGCCTGTTAATTTTTATGAAAATACTGAAACCTTCCGCTCTGCCAATTGAGTTATCGCGGGGGTAGGATGTTATACACCTGATAATTCTTTGAATACGTAAATTAATTCTAATAAATTTGATCCGGGATTACACATATTTTGCCTCATAAAGGTTTGTTGTGAAGTCGGATTTTTTTCGAAAGACATACAAAATATTTAACTACTAAAAAGAGTCCCATGAACCGGAATTGAACCAGTGACATAAGGATGACAGTTGTTCATAACCACTACAGTCCTGCCAACTGAGCTATCGCGGGTTATGAAATTAAAGTCGCTAGTTTCTTAACAATGAAAGTAATGAACGTGCAGACCAAACCAAACGTCTCTTATACACATCAGTAACGTAAACGTAAATGTGACGTATCAATTATCGGAAGTATTAGACCTTGACGCATATTTTAAAACTATAATTAAAGTTTCGTTCGTTTTCACTTGCCTGGGTGGATTTTTCAATCGGGCGATCTCTTATACCACTGAAGTGTATAAAGTGACAACTTCTCCGGCGTTCCGTTGTGTCGCATTGACGACCTCTGGATAACAAGGAGAGAACGCGAGAACACGTGCGGAGGAGGGGAATCACGATTTGAAAACTCAAGATCACGATGCGGAATAGCGAAACAATATTAAAATCGCATCGTAATTCCGTGTCTTCGCATCGTGGTATCTATCTATTAAGTTCTATGTAAATATTTTCCTTTCGGAGCATAAGATGTGTATCAAGTGGTATGCGTAAGTTTTATTGTGTTTGTATTGCGCATGCAGTATTACCGTTATGTGTGTACGTAGCATGATATGCATACCTTGAACGATGAAGTACATGTTAGTACAATGTATATGGACCTTGCTCTGCGAAACGATACGTAATTATAGTAGCCGCGCTCTGTGAATGCATGTGCGTAAAGAGTCGTCCCAGATTTACCTGTGCAGTCCACAGGTTTGTTTATTATTATTTGTAAAAGTAATAAACCAATAACCATTTAATGGTTAATTCATCAGATATGAAAAATAATAATAATCCATCTACAGTTTAAGGATATTACAAACAAATATTAACGTTTCTTTTATTCAAGTTAGTAGCATTCAATGATGATATTTCCATATGAATATCTAAATTCAGGCGGTCAAAAAGTGAACAGACAATTATTAAAACTTTTATAGCAGCACTAAGAAGTCAAAATAATAGAAACATTTGGTTTTCTACTTTTTATTTGTTTTGCATAATTTATCACAATTTATTAACTATGCATATTGTTGCTTTCTTTCCATCAATAGTGTTTTGTAAATATTAAACGCCTGTTAATTTATGTGAAAATAATGAAACATTGCGCTCTGCCAAATGCGCTATTGCGGGAGTAGCATGTTATACATCTCATAATTCTGATAAATTTGATCCGGGATTAGTTATATTTTGCCTCATAAATGTTTGTTGTGAGGTCGGATTTTTTTTCCGGAAGACATACACTATGCTAAACACGAGTCCCGCGAACCGGAATTGAACCAGTGACCTAAGGATGACAGTTGTTCATAACCACTACAGTCGTCCGCTCTGCCAACTGAGCTTTCGCGGGATACGATATTGTTGCCGCTAGTTTCTTTAAAATCAACGTAATGAACGTGCAGAACAAATCAAATGTCTCTTACTTACCTCGGTAACGTAAACGTATATTTTGCGTATCAATTATCGGAAAGTATTAGACCTTGACGGATATTTAATTAATATACATGAAAACCTTATCTATGCATACGCGTGCTTGTTTTATGAGTATTCAAACCACGAAGACATATTATCAGATTATTATTTCAATCAAGTTGTTCTTTTTTTAATTTTCGTGATCGGTACTATACGTCAAAGCTATAATTGTTAATGGTTTCCATATTTATTGAGCATACTTTTCATATGTATCGTACCCTGTCTAAGTTAATAATCAAACATAACTATTTTCGTGTATATTGCTGGATAATGTAATTTTATAAGTGAACCGACAGTCAAGTCAGAGAATGACCGTTTTTATTTGATATATGTCGCGTGTTCTGACAAAACTGGGCAAAATGCTTGTGCGTAAAGTGTCATCCCAGATTAGCCTGTGCAGTCCGCACAGGCTAATCCGGGACGACACTTTCCGCCTAAACTGGATTTTCGCTAAGAAGAGACATCATTTAAACGAAAAATTCCATAAAAGCGGAAATTGTCGTCCCTGATTAGCCTGTGCGGACTGCACAGGCTAATCTGGGATGACAATTTACGCACAAGCATTTTGCCCAGTTTTCTCAGAACACGCCACATATGATGTAACCGCAAAGAATAGCGATTGGTTTCCATGAAATAATGATGTGTCATGTTTATTTGAAAAGACATTTAAATAATGTATTTGAATAATTTTTGAACAGTATCCAATGTCAGCATGGAATGTCAGAACGCTTTAAAGAAAACCTATCTTAATGTTAGTGAAATAAATAAATAATTATTTGACAATAATTTACAAGTACTGAAAATTAATTCACCGACTATCGTTGTGGCATTTGGGAACTTATATTTACGTACACGAAATTAATGCAAAATTGATCCAATGTAATTTAACGCAAATCTTAAATAATGCTTTTAAAGAATGCTATATATCTTGATCTTGTATCTAAAATGAAGGGTTATATAAACATATTGAACGGTCTTCTTACTTTACCAGATTTCAAACATACAAGTTTGGTTTTCGCAGGGGATGGTGTGATCTCAATTGCCAAGCATCGTGTCTCGTTTGTAACAATATGTGTCGCGTTCTGAGAAAACTGGACATAATGCTTGTGCGTAAAGTGTGGTCCCAGATTAGCCTGTGCGGACTGCACAGGCTGATCTGGGACGACACTTTACGCACATGCATGATGCCCAGTTTTGTCAGAACACAACTCATATAGGAGCCACCTCATTCAAAATTGGATCTTATGTCATATGCTGCCAGCATAGCTCCAGACCAGGGTTCGCATTTTATGCGCAGTCTGGTCATAAGCTACCATGTCCGCTACTAATTCATGCATATTTAGTCCTGCTATTCAAGCATTGAAGCCTTACGTGTCTCTAAAGCAGACAGGGGAGCTCCTGACCAGACTGCGCGGATGCGAGGCTTGGTCTGGACCTACGAAGGCCGCATATTGCTTACGACCCTTTTTCGCATAACGCTTCTCATTAGCAAGTAGAATTTACGAATTCTGTGTAATACCATAGCAAGCACCGAGGAGTTCTCATTTTTTAATGTGCATTCAATTGCATTTGCCACCATATTCTTGGATATACTATTTTATAAATTAAATAATCACATAAATAGTAATCGTACGCTCTCCAACTTATGTTTCACTGCTCCTTAGCCTTATTTAAACTCGTGTAAGACTACTAATGGAGTTTAGATAAAAAGAAAGCACTTATTGTTGTTTGTCATACTAAGTTCAATCTAAATATTGTCCTTTCTGATCCCGAGATGTTTATCAAGTGGTTTGCACAAGTCGTATTGTGTTTGTATTGCGCATGCAGTATTACTGTTCTGTGCGTACGTAGCATGCCATGCATACCTTGAACTAAGAATTGTATGTTAGTACCATGTATATTAGCCTCTCGCTCTGTGAAAAGGGTGTTTAATGCATGTGTGTTAAGGGTCGTCCCAAATAAACCTGTGCAGTCCGCACAGGCTAATCAAGGACGGCACTTTCCGTCTAAACTCGATATTTGCTAAGAAGAGACTTTCTTGAAACGAAAAGTATCATAAAAGCGGACTGCACAGGCTAATCTGAGGAGACACTTTACGCATGTGCTTTAAACCCCATTTTCACAGAGCGCGGCCTAATTATAATTACGAATTGTTTCGTTTGATCAAAACTCGTATAACATGTTTTTGTGTTTAGACTAGAACAAGTAATTTCTGTTGTTGGACTCATCGACGTCTATGATTGCTATGTTTCTGATTTCAAAGACGTTAGCTTGGAATATTGTGATTAAAAGCAATACAATAGCGTATCATCGACGTCTGTGTTTACCATGTTAGCTACTTAAAAAATCGTATCATTATGTCAAACTGCTCTACCGTATTGTAAGTCGGGCCCCTGGGTTGTATTTACGACATATCTTTATCTTTTAATAAAAAACATTTCGCGTGCACTGTACGTACTTGTATGGCGTAATAATGTTCATCGAAAGTTTAAAGGATTGTACGCTTCTTAGCTATGCTGTTGCACAGATTCTTTGTAAATACCAGAAAAACTCAGTCCGGCGAACCGGAATCGCACCAGTGACCTAAGGATAACAGTTGATCATGCCAATACAGTCCTCCGCTTTGCCAACTGAGCTATCGCTACTTTTGAGTGGTGTTTATTATTATTTTGAAAAGGAATAAACCATCAAAAAATGTAATGGTAAATTCATCAATAATCAAATAGCACACATCCATATACCGTGGAAGTAGCATATAATTAAATATGAAAAATATGTTTTGTACAATTTATCACAATATATTAAGTATGAATATGGTTGCTTTCCTTCCAGCAATAGTGTTTTGTAAATATGAACGCCTGTGAAAATAATGAAACCTTCCGCTCTTCCATTTGAGCTATCGCGGGAGTGGCATGTTATACATCTCATAATTCTTTGAATAAGTTAATTGATTCTCATAGAGTTACATATATTTCCCTCAAAATCGGGTGAAGTCGGCGTCGGATTATTTTTTTTCGAAAGACATACAATATATTTAATTTAACGTACTAAAAAGAGTCCCGCGAACCGGAATTGAACCAGTGACCTAAGGATGACAGTTGTTCATAACCACTACAGTCCTCCGCTCTGCCAACTGAGCTATCGCGGGTTCCAATAATAGCGTTGCTAGTTTCTTTGCAAATTATCAAAGCAATGAACGTGCAGAACAAATCAAACGTCTCTTATTCACATCGGTAACGTAAACGTAAATTTGACGTATCAGTTATCTGAAGTATAAGACCTTGACGGATATTTAATAACTATAAATGCAATGTCGTTCGTTTTCACTTGTCTGGATGGATTTTCCAATCAGGCGATCTCTTATACAACTAAAGTTAATAATGTGACGAATTCTACGGTGTTCTGTTGTGTCGGATTGCCGACATCGGGATAACAAGGAGAAAACGCGAGATAAGGAGGAGGGCAATCACGATTTGAAAACGCAAGATCACGATACGGGATAGCGAAACAACATTAACATCGCATCGTTATTTCGTGTCTTCGCATCGTGGTATCTTTCTATTGAGTTCTTTATAAATATTTTCCTTTCGGATCACGAGAGGTTTATCAAGTGGTATGCGTAAGTCTTATTATGTTTGTATAACGCTAGTTCTGGCTACAACAACTTTAAATGTCGCTTTTTATGATTTTTGACTGGCGCGACTTTATACAGGTCTGTCAATACTATATAAACTGTTCGTTGACTTTTCTTTAGCTAGTATTACACATGCAGTATTACCGTCCTGTGTGTACATGCCATGAATACCTTCAACGATGAAGTGTATGTTAGTCAATGTATGCGAGCCTCACTCTGTGAAAAGGGGGTTTAATGCATGTGCGTAAAGGGTCGTCCCAGATTAGTTTGTGCAGTCCGCACAGGCTAATCTGGGACGACACTTTCAATCTTAACTGCATTTCATTCTAATATGAGACTTTGTTTAAACGAAAAATACCGTAAAAGCGGAAAGTATCGTCCCATCAATCCCTTCAATCGAAAGACATGCGCAGGAATTTAACGTACAAAAAAGAGTCCGACGAACCGGTATTGAACTAGTGACCTAACAGTCCTCCGTTCTGCAAACTGAGCTATCGCGGGATACATAATGTAGCTTGTTTCTTTACAATCGAAGTAATGAACGTGCAGAACAAATCAAACGTCTCTTATATACCTCAGTATCGTAAACGTAAAATTAATGTATCAATTATCAGTAGTATTAGACCTTGACGGATATTTACTATAAATGAATTCCTAATCTAAAGCATACGCGTGCTCGTTTTATGAGTCATCAAACCACGAAGAAATATTATCAGAATATTGTTTTAATTTTCGTGATTGGTACTATACGTTAAAGCTGTAATTGTTAATGATTTCCATATTTATTGTGTGCACTTTTCATATTTATCGTACACCGTTAATATGTTAATAAGCAAACTTAACTAATTTCGTTTATATTGCTGGAGTGGAGTGTGTTATTTTAGAGGTTAACCGACAGTCAAGTCAGATATGATATTTGATAATATTTGATATACTATGCATCCGCCTCAAATAGCGATGGGTTTCCATGAAATAATGACTAGTCATGTTTATTTGAAAAGGTATTTAAATCATTAATTTGAACAATTTTCAATTTCAGCTTTGAATCTCAGATTGCTTTACAGAAAAGCTATCTTAGTGTTAGAGAAATAAATAATTATTTGACAACAATATAAAATTACTGAACATTAATTCACCGACTATCGTTGTGACATTTAAGAATCTATATTTACGAACACAAATATTATAGAACTTGACCGAATATAATGAAACACAAATCTTAAAAAATGCTTTCAAAGAATGCTGTATATCTTGATCTTTTATTTTTAAATGAAGGTATATATATACATATTGAAAGGTCTGCTTACTTTACCAGATTTCCAACTTAACAGTTTGGTTTTCGCAGGGAACGGTGTGATTGAAATTGTCACTTAAGTTAGAGCTATGAGGATAATTTATGTCTTAAGCCTCATGTCTCTTTTGTTACCATATAGGAGCCACCTCATTCAAAAATCGATCTTATAGCATATGCGACAAGCGTAGCTCCAGACCAGCTTGCGCAGTCTGGAAATGAGCTACCCTGTCCACTATTTAGTCATGCATATTAATTCCCGCTAATCAAGTCATGAAACTTTTCGCGTCTCTATAGCAAAGTAGCTACTGACCTGACTGCGCGGACGCGAAGCCTGCTCTGGAGCTACCTACGCTAGACGCATATGGCTTAAGACCCATTTTCGTGTGACGCTGCTCATAAACACGCATTACTTACGATGTCTGTGTGATACCATAGCACGCATCGAGGATTTCTCTGTTTGAAATTTGCATTCAATCAAATCTGCAACCATATTCTTGGATATATTGTTTTCATTTTGATGTACCGGGAAATAACATTTTAAAGCCATGCTTCACCCGGCTGTCAGGTCATCTTTAAAAGACGACCATTTAAATGATGTTCTTGAAACGTTTGAATTTATAACGTCAATAATCATATTAATCGTGCGCTCTCGGACTTATGTTTAACTATTGCTTAACATTGTTTAAACTCGCGTAAGAAAACTAATTTCTGGAGTTTAGATGAAAATAAAGCACTTGTTGTTGCTTTACTTCCAGCAAAAGTGTTTTGTAAATATTAAACGCCTGTTAATTAATGTGAAAATACTGAAACATTCCGATCTGCCAATTGAACTATCGCAGGAGTAGGATTTAATACACCTGCTAATTCTTTGAATACGTTAATTAATTATGGTACAGTTGAGCTGCGATTACATATAGTTTTGCCTCATAACCGTCGTTGTGTTAGGTCGGTGTTTTTCCCCAAAGACATACACTATATTTAGCGTACTAAAAAAAGTCCCGCGAACCGGAATTCCTCCGCTCTGCCAACTGAGCTATCGCGGGTTATACACATATACACCTTATCCTCATGAACATATATATATATACAATAACAGCATGCGTTTAAAGAAGGTACCAAACAGACATCATTTTGAAGAATGAAAAATGTACAAAATCAAGAAATATATATGTTTTCGTGAGAATGTCACATGGATAAGGTAAATGGTTTAATTACTTAGTAAATACATAGTGACCACATAATGTCAAAAGTTGTTTAAAATAATTGCAACATTTATGTGAAAATAAGAAAAACGAGTACTTAAACCCGCATTCGAACCATTAATCGAAGGCTCACACTTGTTTGAACCGTTATAGTCATCCGCTCTATCATATTTAAGCAAGTTAAAAAGGGCTTACATTATTGATAATCTATACATACACGAACTCATGAGTTATTGAACCACGAAGAAATTTTATCGGTTACACAATTTCACTAATTTTGTTTCCCATTTTGGTCAATGTCCTTATCGGAAGTATACCTTTCAGCATTAAATTGTTTATGATTTCCATATTAAGTGTGCATAATTTTTATATTTATCGTTCAAATAAATGAGCGTGTATTACGATATTTGTTTTCATTAGTGGAGTTGTAGTTTCAAGGGTGATCTTGGAGCCAAATGTGTCGCGTTCTGAGGAAACTGGGCATAATGCATGTGCGTGAAGTGTCGTCCCAGATTAGCCTGTGCAGTCCGCACAGGCTAATCCGGGACGACACTTTCCGCCTAAACTGGATTTTCGCTAAGAAGAGACATCATTTAAACGAACAATTCAAGAAAAGCTGAAATTGTCGTCCCTGATAAGCCTGTGCGGACTGCACATGCTAATCTGGGATGACAATTTACGCACAAGCAGTATGCCCAGTTTTCTCAGAACACGATACAAATGAGCAAATTAATTTGTTTTGTATTTGAATATTATGTAACCCATCGATAGCCGACGGTTTACTATGAAATGATTAGTTGTGATATATATTTGTCAAAGCTGTAACATTTTAGTATCGAATGTCCGAAGATTAGCAGTAAAGCTAGCAATATACTGAACATTAATTCACCGACTATCGATGGGATATTTAGTATATTTAAATATCAAATATTACGTTTCTTGGACGAATGTTATTGAAGGCAAACTTTAAATAATGGTGTTAACGTATGCTATAAGTCTTGAACGTATATCGTAAAATGATAGAATAATACGGAAAATTAATTCACTGTCTATAATTGTACGTGACTCTTGCCAACGTATGTTACTAGTAATATATAAACTATCATAAATTATTTGAAAATGTAATACAACACAAATAATAAACATTCCTTTGAAGAATCTATGTTAAGGATCTGACGCGAGTTGTCATTTCATGAATTTTTTTATCAAATGAATTCCGGATTTTTTTACTAAGCGAGTCTTTGGCGAGAATTTCTTGAACTTTTTTTATATATTAAGGTATCAACATGACCACGAGTGTAAGATGTTTTGTTTAACATGATTTTAAATCAGCGGAAAAAGTATTTACGTAAACTGTGTGGTCAGTCCTCAGTTGTTTTTATTTCGACGTCAGCTGACGTTGCAACGTTATTTCGAAATAACGTAATGCTATTGGTCAGTCAAACAAAAAGTAGCAAATGAAAACGCTCAATAAAGCTATTTACACATGTTTAAGATAAAAATATTCGTTATGGCTATATCACACGGAAACAAGTCATTGCATGTGATAAATCTTGATATTACGTCGTCGAATAAATGAAGATTATATAATATTGAAATAACTTATTTTACTAGATTTCCAACATGACATTTCGATTTTCGAAGGGAATGGTGTAATTGAAATTTTACTTTTACAAACCGTTTGACCCATGTTGATCCGTCTATCAGGTTATCTTCACAAGGCAAACATTTATATGGTGTTTTCGGATTGTTTTCACTTGTATTAAGTAGATACTCATACAATCGAACGCTCTCGAGCTTGTGCAGCACGTCTGTTTACTTTATTTAAACTCCGGTAAGACTATTTATGTCTGCAGTTTAGAGGAAAAGAAAGCACACGTTGTAATGTGTCGTACTAAGTTCTTTTTAAATATTTTTCTGTCGGATCTCTGTGATAATTATAAAGTGGTGTGCACAAGGGTTATTACGTTTGTTTAAGCAATTGTATTATCACTCTTGTGTGCATAAGTTATAAAGTAATTTAATGAGTGAAATTATGTGAGTTAGAGAGTGAGTAAATAAGTGCGTGAGTTAGTGAGTCAGTGTGTCAGTGAACAAGTAATTAAGTAAATATATAAATAAAATTCATGACAAAAACGAATTGAACTAAGTAATCCGCGAAAGTCGGTAGAGCGGAGGAATGTAGTGGTATGAACAACTGTCATCCTTAGTTCACTGGTTGGAATACGGTTCGCGGGACTCCACATTTTATTTCAGTTTACATTAGGAAATGATTTCTTTTTTACTTCTTTTCATACAAGATTTAACAATAAAGCTCTGTTTTTCAGTAATTTCTGATGTACTGATCAAAATATAACTTATTTTTTTATATGTTTAAAAAAACACATCCATGTGGAAAGTCAAGTGAGACATATGTATTCGTTCCATCGGAATTCAGATGGTCAAAAAGTAAACAGCCAATTATTAAAACTTTTATATACAACAACAATAAGAAGTGAACATCATATAAACATGTAGTTTACAACTATTTAAATCGTTTTGCACAATGTATAACAATATATATTAACTATGCATAGTGTTGATTTCCTTCCGGCAATATTGTTTTGTAAATAGTAAGCGCCTGTTAATTAATTTGACAAATAATCCAACATTCCGCTCTTCAATTTGGCTGTCGCATGAGTGGCATGTTATACATCTGATAATACTTTGCATAGGTTAATTGATTATGATTAATTTGATCCGGGATTACATATATTTTGCCTCATAAATGTGTGTTGTGGGGTCAGAATTGTGTTTTCGAAAGACATACAATTTATTTAACATTCTAAAAAGAGTCCCGCGAACCGGAATTGAACCAGTGACCTAAGGATGCCAGTTGTTCATAACCACTACAGTCCTCCGCTCTGCCAACTGAGCTATCGCGGGATACGAAATTACTCTCGCTAGTTTGTTCACAATCCATGTAATGAACGTGCAGCACAAATCAAACGTCTCGTATACACATCAGTAACGTAAACGTAAATTTGACGTATCAATTATCGGAAGTATTAGACCTTGACGGATATGTAATAACTATTATCAAAGTGTCGTTCGTTTTCACTTGTCTGGATGGATTTTTATGCCCCGAAGGTGGGCATATAGTGATCGCACTGTCCGTCCGTCTGTCCGTCCGTCTGTCTGTCCGTCTGAATTTCCGTCACACTTTGCGTTTAGGTTTTGCGTTTAGGTTTCGAAAAATGGGCATAACTTTTTGCAATATTGATCATAGCAACTTGATATTTGGCTTGCATGTGTATCTCATGGAGCTGCACATGTTGAGTGGTGAAAGGTCAAGGTCATCCCCCAAGGTCAAATGTAAAAAAATAATCAAAGCGGCACAGTAGGGGGCATTGTGTTTCTGACAAACACATCTCTTGTTCAATCGGGCGATCTTTAATACCACTAACGTTTATAAAGCGACGACTTTTCCGGTGTTCCGTGGTGTCGCATTGACGACCTCTGGATACCAAGGAGAGAAAGCGAGAAAACGTGCGGAGGAGGGGAATCACGATTTGAAAACGCATGATCACGATGCGGGAAAGCTAAACCATATTAACATCGCATCGTAATCATGTGTCTTCGCATCGTGGAATCTGGCGTTGTATTGCTCGTAAATGCAAAGGTTAACTTTTTATATCGCAATCTCACTATGTACGTCTGGAACTATGTTATGTTATATCATAAAGCATCAATATGTGTTCCGATATAATCGGTTTCTTGATGGTTTGTTCAACTCTAATTTGATGGTTAAATTAGATAGCCATTACAACATGGAGTGTGTTTGTATTTAACTACTATTTTAAGATCTCTCTTGACAGATCCGATGAATATGAAATGAAGTAGACTCACTATAAAAGGTTAACGTTTCTTTTTACCGCACTGTAGAAAACATTATTTGCAGTGAAAATTCATTTTCGTGAAAAGCGAAAATCAGCTGAACAGAAAAGAACATCATAGTTCATTTTGACTTAAGCATATATAGCTAATCGTCAGTAACACACACACACACACACACACA